>NW_012193041.1:393177-523055 GCF_000504015.1 Erythranthe guttata | reverse complement strand
TTGGATAGCATTGAACCATATATAAAAGGATGAACTTGTATGAAAAAAAACACTACAATGTATTGAAGACATTTTGAATAAGAGTGTGTCTCTTCGGTTTTTCAAGAACCATTGTTTTTTTAATAGAACTTATCGGAGTTGTTCTCCGTGGCATTCACCCCTGACTCATCAATCAATCTTCCACAACTGATTGTGGCGTCTTCGCATACCAGGGTTCTTGCCTCTTTATAGGCAATAGGTCGAGGTCCCACCCCATTGAATCCTTCTTTAGACGGTCCAGGATTTGAAATCCGAAGTATTGATACCGGGTCTCGTCACATGGTTGACGTGGTTCGTATCATTCTTGATCTTCCAAGGATGAAACACACTAATAAAGAGCCTTCCAAACTCTGAAAAACATGTGCATGTTTTATTGTGTAAATCTTGGACCTTCCAAAGCCTTAAAATATGTGATTGCATCAATTTAAACATTCCAAGATTGATATCTTTGTGGTTAAAGCCTCTCAAATCTGATTTGGACCAATTTAAAATCTAAATCGAAAACCTTTGAAATCATTGATTGCTTGATTGTGATTGGGATCACATGAGTTATGCCCGACTTCGTTGACACTACCAAAGATGTTGAGGGATCCTCTCTTCTAATTTGATTTTATTTACCTAATTGCAACTGTTTTGTTACTCTTTGATCATTTTTGCTTCATGGACACCTAATTTTCGATTTGTACCTATAAGATACTAAATCCGCCAATTAAAACAGAAACATAAATTAATCCAAAAAAAAATCCACGTAAACGTAAACGTAGAGTGTTATTTCTACACTCCATTGTATCTTTTGTATCTAGTAATTTTGCTGTTGTTTGGTTATGCGTATTAAAGTCTTAGTGTTGTAGTACGTGTTTTTACAAACGTTGTTGCCAATGCAGTTATGCACATGTTCTTTTACACGTACGTTTGTGCATGTCCATTTGAGCGAGTGTGTTTATGCATATTTGTTGATTTGTATTAATGTTCTAGGATTGTAGTTTGTGTTTTCATGATCCTTTTTGCGAATACACTTTTGCGTGCATGTTTTTGTACATTTACTTATGTGCGTATCTTTTCTAGCGAGTGTTTTTGTGAATGTTTCTTAATGCGCATTCATGTCCTCGAACTGTAGTACGTATTTTCGTGATCGCTTTTGGAATCAAATTTTGACCATGCTCGAGTCGGAATTTGGAAATTTAACGTTAGACAGGAATTGTAGCCAGCTGAAATAGCTTTCTTATGCCGCCGGAACCAGTTGATTTGGAGTCCTGATGAGAAAGTTATCCTCGACTTCGTGGACACTACCTAAGAGGGTGAGGGATCCATTCTTCAAATTTTATTTTATTTTCTTAATTGCAACTCTGTTGTTACTCTTTGATCATTTTTGCTTCAAGGACACCTTAATTTAGATTTGTCATATAAGATACTAAATCCACCAATTAAAACAGAAAAATAAATTATCCAAGAAAAAAATCCATGCTAAACGCTAAACGTAGTAGTGTTATTTCAACACTTCACTGAATCGTTTGTATCTAGTGGTTTTGCTTTTGTGTGGCTATGCGCATTAAACTCCTAGTGTTGTAATGTTTTTAAGAATTTGGTTGCGTATGCACTTTTGCGCATGTTTTTTTACATGTACGTTTGTGCATGTCTATTGGAGCGAGTGTGTTTGTGCATGTTTGTTGATTTGTATTAATGTTCTAGGATTGTAGTTTGTGTTTTCATGATCCTTTTTGCGAATGCACTTTTGCGTGCATGCTTTTGTACTTTTAATTATGTGCGTGTCTTTTCTAGCGAGTGTTTTTGTGCATGTTTCTTGATGCGCATTCATGTCCTCGAACTGTAGTACGTATTTTCGTGATCGCTTTTGGAATCCAATTTTGACCATGTTCGAGTCCGAATATGGAAGTTTAATGTTATACATGAATTGTAGCTTGCTGAAATAGCTTTCTTATGCCGCCGGAACCACTTGATTTGGAGTCCGGATGAGAAAGTTATCCTCGACTTCGTGGACACTACCAAAGAGGGTGAGGGATCCACTCTTCAAATTTTATTTTATTTTCTTAATTGCAACTCTGTTGTTACTCTTTGATCATTTTTGCTTCAAGGACACCTAATTTTAGATTTGTACATATAAGATACTAAATCCACCAATTAAAACAGAAAAATAAATTATCCAAAAAAAAAATCCACGTAAACGTAAACGTAGAGTGTTATTTCAACACTTCGCTGTATCTTTTGTATCTAGTGGTTTTGCTTTTTTGTGGTTATGCGTATTAAACTCCTAGTGTTGTAATGTTTTTAAGAATGTTGTTGCGTATGCACTTTTGTGCATGTTTTTCTACATGTACGTTTGTGCATGTCTATTTGAGCGAGTGTGTTTGTACATGTTTGTTGATTTGTATTAATGTCCTAGGATTGTAGTTTGTGTTTTCATGATCCTTTTTGCGAATGCACTTTTGCGTGCATGCTTTTGTACTTTTACTTATGTGCGTGTCTTTTCTAGCGAGTGTTTTTGTGCATGTTTCTTGATGCGCATTCATGTCCTCGAACTGTAGTACGTATTTTCGTGATCGCTTTTGGAATCCAATTTTGACCATGTTCGAGTCCGAATTTGGAATTCTGACGTTAGACAAGAATTGTAGCCAGCTGAAATAGCTTTCTAATTCGGCCGGAACCAGTTGATTTGGAGTCTGGATGAGAAAGTACGCTCGACTTCGAGGACACTACCAAAGATGTTGAGGGATCCACTATTCTAATTTGATTTTATTTTCCTAATTGCAACTCTTTTGTTACTCTTTGATCATTTTTGCTTGATGGACACCTAATTTTCGATTTGTACCTATAAGATCCTAAATTCACCAATTAAAAAAAATATAAATTAATCCAAAAAAAACCACGTAAACGTAAACGGGGAGTGTTATTTCTACACTCCACTGTATCTTTTGTATCTAGTAATTTTGTTGTTGTTTGGTTATGCGTATTAAAGTCCTAGTGTTGTAGTTCGACTTTTTTAGAACGTTGTTGCGAATGCAGTTATGCGCATGTTTTTTTACACGTACGTTTGTGCATGTCCATTTGAGCGAGTGTGTTTATGCATGTTTGTTGATTTGTATTAATGTCCTAGGATTGTAGTCTGTGTTTTCATGATCCTTTTTGCGAATGCACTTTTGCGTGCATGCTTTTGTACTTTTACTTATGCGCGTGTCATTTCTAGCGAGTGTTTTTGTGCATGTTTCTTGATGCGCATTCATGTCCTCGAACTGTACTACCTATTTTCGTGATCGCTTTTGGAATCCAATTTTGACCATGTTCGAGTCCGAATATGGAATTTTAACGTTGGACAGGAATTGTAGCCAGCTAAAATAGCTTTCTTATGCTGTCGGAACAAGTTGATTTGGAGTCCGGATGAGAAAGTTATGTCCGACTTCGTGGACACTACCAAAGATGTTGAGGGATCCACTCTTCTAATTTGATTTTATTTTCCTAATTGCAACTCTTTTGTTACTCTTTGATCATTTTTGCTTCATGGACACCTAATTTTCTATTTGTACCTATAAGATACTAAATCCACCAATTAAAACAGAAATATAAATTAATCCAAAACAAACCACGTAAACGTAAACGTAGAGTATTATTTCTACACTCCACTGTATCTTTTGTATCTAGTAATTTTGCAATTGTTTGGTTATGCGTATTAAAGTCCTAGTGTTTTAGTTCGTGTTTTTTAGAACGTTATTGCGAATGCAGTTATGCGCATGTTTTTTTACACGTACGTTTGTGCATGTCCATTTGAGCGAGTGTGTTTATGCATGTTTGATGATTTGTATTAATGTCCTAGGATTGTAGTTTGTGTTTTACTTATCCTTTTTGCGAATGCAATTTTGCGTGCATGCTTTTGTACTTTTACTTTCGTGCGAATCTTTTCTAGCGAGTGTTTTTCTGCATGTTTCTTGATGCGCATTCATGTCCTCGAACTGTAGTACGTATTTTCGTGATCGCTTTTGGAATCCAATTTTGACCATGTTCAAGTCCGAATTCGGAATTTTGACGTTTGCCAGGAATTGTAGTCAGCTGAAATAGATTTCTTATGCCGCCGGAACAAGTTGATTTGGAGTCCGGATGAGAAAGTTATGCTCGACTTCGTGGACACTACCAAAGATGTTGAGGGATCCACTCTTCTAATTTGATTTTATTTTCCTAATTTCAACTCTTTTGTTACTCTTTGATCATTTTTGCTTCATGGACACCTAATTTTCGATTTGTACCTATAAGATACTAAATCCACCAATTAAAACATAAATAATAATTAATCCAAAAAAAAATCCACGAAAACGTAAACGTAGAGTGTTATTTCTACACTCCACTGTATCTTTTGTATCTAGTGGTTTTGCTGTTGTTTGGTTATGCGTATTAAAGTCCTCGTGCTGTAATGTTTTTAAGAACGTTGTTGCGAATGCACTTTTGTTCATGTTTTTCTACATGTACGTTTGTGCATGTCTATTTGAGCGAGTGTGTTGGTGCATGTTTGTTGATTTGTATTAATGTCCTAGGATTGTAGTTTGTGTTTTCATGATCCTTTTTGCGAATGCACTTTTGCGTGAGCACTATTGCGTGCATGCTTTTGTACTTTTACTTATGAGCGTATCTTTTCTACCGAGTGTTTTTGTGCATGTTTCTTGATGCGCATTCATGTCCTCGAACCGTAGTACGTATTTTCGTGAACGCTTTTGGAATCCAATTTTGACCATGTCCGAGTCCGAATTTGGAAATTTGACGTTAGACAGGAATTGTAGCCAGCTGAAGTAGCTTTCTAATGCCGCCAGAACCAGTTGATTTGGAGTCGGGATGAGAAAGTTATGCTCGACTTCGTGGACACTAGCAAAGATGTTCAGGGATCCTCTTTTCTAATTTGATTTTAATTTCCTAATTGCATCTCATTTGTTACTCTTTGATCATTTTTGCTTCATTGACACCTAAGTGTCTATTTGTACCTATAAGATACTCAATCCACCAATTAAAACAGAAACATAAATTAATCCAAAACAAACCACGTAAACGTAAACGTAGAGTGTTATTTCTATACTCCACTGTATCTTTTGTATCTAGTAATTTTGCAGTTGTTTGGTTATGCATATTAAATTCCTAGTGTTGTTGTTCGTGTTTTAAAGAACGTTGTTGCGAATGCAGTTATGCGCATGTTTTTTTACATGTACGTTTGTGCATGTCCATTTGAGCGAGTGTGTTTATGCATGTTTGTTGATTTGTATTAATTTCCTAGGATTGTAGTTTGTGTTTTCCTTATCCTTTTTGCGAATGCAATTTTGCGTGCATGCTATTGTACTTTTACTTACGTGCGTATCTTTTCTAGTGAGTGTTTTTCTGCATGTTTCTTGATGCGCATTCATGTCCTCGAACTGTAGTACGTATTTTTGTGATCGCTTTTGGAATCCAATTTTGACCATGTTCGAGTCCGAATTTGGAAATTTGACGTTAGACAGGAATTGTAGCCAGCTGAAGTAGCTTTCTAATGCCGCCGAAACCAGTTGATTTGGAGTCCGGATGAGAAAGTTATGTCGACTTCGTGGACACTACCAAAGATGTTGAGGGATCCTCTTATCTAATTTGATTTTATTTTCCTAATTGCAACTCTTTTGTTACTCTTTGATCATTTTTGCTTATGGACACCTAATTTTCTATTTGTACCTATAAGATACTAAATCCACCAATTAAAACAGAAATATAAATTAATCCAAAACAAACCACGTAAACGTAAACGTAGAGTATTATTTCTACACTCCACTGTATCTTTTGTATCTAGTAATTTTGCAATTGTTTGGTTATGCGTATTAAAGTCCTAGTGTTTTAGTTCGTGTTTTTTAGAACGTTATTGCGAATGCAGTTATGCGCATGTTTTTTTACACGTACGTTTGTGCATGTCCATTTGAGCGAGTGTGTTTATGCATGTTTGATGATTTGTATTAATGTCCTAGGATTGTAGTTTGTGTTTTACTTATCCTTTTTGCGAATGCAATTTTGCGTGCATGCTTTTGTACTTTTACTTTCGTGCGAATCTTTTCTAGCGAGTGTTTTTCTGCATGTTTCTTGATGCGCATTCATGTCCTCGAACTGTAGTACGTATTTTCGTGATCGCTTTTGGAATCCAATTTTGACCATGTTCAAGTCCGAATTCGGAATTTTGACGTTTGCCAGGAATTGTAGTCAGCTGAAATAGATTTCTTATGCCGCCGGAACAAGTTGATTTGGAGTCCGGATGAGAAAGTTATGCTCGACTTCGTGGACACTACCAAAGATGTTGAGGGATCCACTCTTCTAATTTGATTTTATTTTCCTAATTGCAACTCTTTTGTTCCTAACTTCATGGACACCTATAAGATACTCAATCCACCAATTAAAACAGAAATATAAATTAATCCAAAACAAAACACGTAAACGTGAACGTAGAGTGTTATTTCAACACTCCACTGTTGTGACACCCCCTAGTTATTTATGTAGCAAACCGAGAGGGTTTGCCATGCACGGAAGCTTTAAACGTATTATACGAGTATTTAGATATATGGGGAGACTCCGAGGTTTGGTGAATGGATTTTAACTCATGACCTAAGACTTAAGACGGAGTTGGCTTCGGAAGATTTTTCGGCGGAATGATTTAGTGGGATGGAGGAGTGTACGTCTAACTACCCAATATAATCGGTAATATAGGCTATAAGTGGTGTCACCTTGATAAACATAAGAATAAAAGGTCAAAGTCCATAATTAAACAATATATTAATTCTACATAGTTGGACCATAGTTTAACAAAAAGGGGCCCATCTTCGGAGGAATATGCCTCCTCTACCACGGATAATAATACACATGGGCTACTACGGAAATAGTAATTGTCCTAAGAACAATATACACAAAAGATAGTACTACAAGCATTATAAGTAGATCCTCCATGCGAATCAAAAACCCGGAGTCGGCCTCTCGAACCGTCGACTAGTCTAATCCGGTGGAGTGAGTAGTACTAGTACCTGCAAACGGAGAATATCTATATGAGCTAACAAAGCTCAGCAAGGTTATCGAAAGATACCGAGAATTTAAAATATAGTCATACTACATATACTATATAATAATAGTACAAATACAACAACATTTAACACAATTTACATTTCTATGACATATAATTCATTAACTATAGAAACATAAAGAATCTTCGTTTTATCGGATCCGATGAGAAATTAACTTCTTTACTTAGAAAATAAGAAGCTTATTCTGAGCCCGTTTTAGTGGAATCAAACCACTCAACTGTAGTATCTATGGTTGGAATACCGGCCCCCCGTATCCATTCTCATCCTTTCTAAGTATTTCATTAATTCCCCAAATTATTTTGTTTAATATCAAAAGTGGCATAGTCGAATTATTTGAAATCTCTTTTGAGTACCTAAAGAATAAAAATAATCCACAATCACCCATAATAATTTAAAACATCACAAATATCAATCAAGTGACAAATAAACACATATTTCACATAAACTTGGCTTTTATCGAAAAGCACATTAAAGCATACTTACCCAAAAAATAACACACAACCATTCAAAACCAATCCATCTTCTATATTTCCCTAAGCTACTTAATTCCAAATCTTATTGCTAATTGATTCTAGGATTTAAGGGAAAACATGCTAGTTTAGGAGGTTTCGGGTATTCAGCACAACACCCCTGAACTTCTGAAAATTACAGTTCTGCCCTCCAAAGTTTAAGACTCACACATGCAATATGATCTAAAGTTCAAAAATTCATACTTTCACGAAAATCAACCCTTAACTTAACTGAAATTCAGATTAATGCAGAAAACTCAGTTAGAAATGATTTGATGCAGAATTTCCAGAAATTACATAATTCACCCTAGCTTCTCTAGATCTATACATGCAAGACCTCTAAAATGCACAAATTCTATTTTCTAGTAAAACCTTTTAAAACTGAATGTTACCCTTCACTAAATGCTGGAAAACAGACTTGGAACTCCAATTGAAACTAATTTCTCGAAAATTACAGATTTACCCCAAAACTCTTTCAATTTACACATGCAACAACACTAACACTTCAAAATCCAATTTTTCATGGAAAACCCCTAAAAATACGAAATCTTTACTCGAGAAATGCAGAAAACGAAGTCAAGATTTTAATTTATGCAACAACTTCGAAAATTCCATTTTTCACCACAAAACTTTTAGATCCATACATGCAAGACCACTAGGAGTTCAAAAATTGCCTTTTTCTTAAAAAATTTCCTCAATCTGGAATTTCCATCTGATAAATGCTAAAAACCAGTTTTGAAAACTTATATGAATCTGACTTCTCACAATTTACAGATCTGGCCCGAAAATATGCAGATTTACACATGCAACCCCAAAACTCTTTCCCAATTTAATTTCTTCACAATTTTCGAAATAAATGAAATTTCTTTGAAGGTAATCAACTCAAATCTACAATTTAAGACCTCTGATCATACATGCAATAACATAAATCATACGAATTAACAACAAGAAACAATTAAATGCAAGAACAACACAAGTAAGAATTAGGGGTGTCTTTTAATTAATTTCGAAGTTTTGTTCTTAATACTTGATACCTCCATTTGCAGCAAGGATTTCGATTCCTTACCTCAAAACAGAAAGGAAATAAAAGGCTAGATGAAAGGGGAAGGTTCTTGGGAACCTTCAAAGAAAAAAACCGAAGTTAGAAGGGGAAAAGAACGAAGAAGAAGGAAGAGGTGAAAGAACTTTGAATGGCAGCTCCTTACCTTCTTCAAGCTTGAAGATTCAGCCAAGCTACCTTGATATGGAAGGACACGGTATAGATTTCAAGGTGAGAAGTGTTTTCATTAGTGAAGGGGCACCATGTATTTATAGTGTTCTTGGAGAATTCAAGGGCAAGGGTGAGATAGGGAATTCTCATTGTTGGTTTGAGAAGTATCTTGCTGATTTGGGGGGGGGTGGTTCGAGCTTGATGGAGCTGCTATCAATGGTGGTTTAAGGGAGAAAAGAACAAGGAAGAAGGAGAGGGGCTTGGTGCAGCCGAAATGGGGGGGAGAGAAGGACTCTTGACCTTCTAATTAAGCATGCTAGAGATGGAGTGTAGGATTGGGTTAATAGGGGTTAGGCTAGGCTTAGGATAATCATTTATTTATTTTCTAATTATTTAATAATCCACCCCTAATTACACACACATACACGGCACACACATACATATATTCATATATATATTATATATTGTGATAATTCCTAATATGCATGCATAATTACCGAAACACATAGGCACATAAGGTCACGTAATAAATTTGATATCTAATAATTCGGATGTCAATAATCCACGTATAGCCCTACTATTGGTAAAATCTAGCATTTACGTGACTAGAGGTTTTATGGTTTAGAAATTATCGTGTTTTGAACACGTGGGGTGTTACAATCTTCCCCCCTTAAAAAATTTTGTCCCCAAAATTTGTTACCTGTCCCGAATAATTCGGGATAGAGACTTCTCATTTCTGATTCGCGTTCCCATGTAGCTTCTTCGGGTGTGTGGTTGAGCCACTGCACTTTGACTAGGTGAATCTCGCGGTTTCGGAGTGTCTTGGTTTTGGAGTCGAGGATTCGGAGGGGTCTTTCTTCGTATGAAAGGTTTGGGTTCAGCTCAATAGGTTCGGCCTTGAGAACGTGTTCGGGGCTGGGAATGTATTTACGAAGCATGGAGACGTGGAATACGTTATGGATTCGGGATAGGTTAGGTGGAAGTGCTAGACGGTAAGCGCGACTGCCTATTCTTTCGAGTATTTCGAATGGACCGATATATCGCGGAGATAGTTTGCCTCGGTTTCCGAATCGCAAAACGCCTTTAAAAGGAGCTACTTTTAGGAATACCAATCCTCCGACTTCGAATTCCAAATCTCGCCTTCTATTATTAGCGTAGCTTTGTTGTCGGTTTTGGGCAACTCGCATATTTTCTCGTATGTCTCGAACTAGGGTCACCGTTTGTTGAACTAGGTCGGGCCCGAGAAGTTTTCTCTCTCCAACTTCATCCCAGTAGAGGGGAGATCGGCACTTTCGTCCGTAGAGTGCTTCGTAGGGCGCCATTCCGATTGACGATTGAAAGCTATTATTATACGCAAATTCGATCAACGGTAGTCGAGATTCCCAGTTGCCTCCAAAGTCGAGTATACAGGCTCGAAGTAGGTCCTCAAGGGTTTTAATCGTGCGTTCTGACTGG
The DNA here is from genome assembly GCF_000504015.1 of Erythranthe guttata. The sequence goes on along the minus strand of NW_012193041.1, from coordinate 512,766 downwards.
CCATCGGTTTGGGGATGAAAGGCCGTGCTGAACGATAATTTGGTTCCAAGAGCTCCTTGCAAACTTTTCCAGAAATTTGAGGTGAACCGTGGGTCTCGATCCGAAATAATAGCCGTCGGAATTCCATGGAGTCGAACGATTTCTCGCATATAGAGTTCTGCGAGTTTATCTAGGCTAAACGTCTTGCGGATCGGAAGAAAATGGGCCGATTTGGTTAAACGGTCGATAATTACCCAAATAGAGTCGGAACCGCGTTGTGTTCTTGGAAATCCTTGAACAAAGTCCATCGTTATCACTTCCCATTTCCATTCGGGAATTGAATTTGGTTGAAGTAATCCTCCGGGTCGTTGGTGTTCGGTCTTGATCTGCTGGCAGGTGAGGCATTGGGCGACGAATCGAGCTATATCTTCCTTCATTCTCGGCCACCAATAAAGTTTCTTCAAGTCTTGGTACATTTTGGTTGATCCGGGATGCCAAGTATATGTGGTTTGATGTGCCTCGGCTAAAATGAGTCGTTTGATTTCGGCATCGTCGGGAATGCAAGTGCGGGTTTGGAATTGGAGAAGTCCGTCTTTGGAAATTCGGAAATTAGGGTTTGCTTCGAGATTTGTGCGAATTTTCCGAAGTTGGGGGTCTTGATCTTGAGCTGTCCTCACGTGGTCTCGGAATTTTGATTCAACCACTAGGGCGTTTATCGATTTTCGACTAAGGGCATCTGCCACGACATTCGCCTTCCCGGGGTGGTATAGGAATTCGCAGTCATAATCTTTAACCAGATCGAGCCATCTTCGCTGCCTCATGTTTAATTCCTTCTGTGTGAAGAAATACTTCAGGCTCTTGTGATCGGTGTAAACGGTGCACTTATCTCCGTATAGGTAGTGACGCCAGATCTTAAGTGCAAAGACTACGGCTGCGAGCTCTAAATCGTGAGTTGGGTAGTTCTTCTCGTATTCCTTGAGCTGTCGGGACGCGTAGGCGATCACCTTTCCGTTTTGCATAAGTACAGCACCTAGTCCGAGTTTGGATGCGTCGCTATAGATCACAAATCCTCCGGATCCATCGGGTAATGAAAGAATTGGAGCGGTGGTCAAACGCTTCTTTAGTTCTTGGAAACTAGCCTCGCGGTGTGGGCTCCATTGGTAAGTGACTCCCTTCTTTGTGAGTTGAGTGAGGGGTGATGCGATTTTTGAGAAATCTTGAACGAATTTGCGATAGTATCCGGCTAAACCAAGGAAACTTCGTATTTCCCTTACGTTCTTTGGAGTTGGCCATGTTGAGATTGCTTCTATTTTGCTGGGGTCGACGGAAAGTCCTTCGGCGGAGATGATGTGGCCAAGGAAAGTGACTCGTGATAGCCAAAATTCACATTTACTGAACTTGGCGTAGAGTTGATGTTCCCGGAGTGTTTGAAGTACTGTTCGCAGTTGAGAGGTATGTTCTTCTTGGGTCTTGGAGTATATAAGAATATCATCGATAAAGACGATGACAAACTTGTCGAGGTACTGATGAAAAAATCGATTCATAAGGTCCATGAAAGCGGCTGGTGCGTTGGTTAACCCGAACGGCATTACTATAAATTCATAATGGCCGTATCGTGTTCGGAAGGCAGTCTTTGGAATATCTGTTTCTTTGATCTTAAGCTGGTGGTATCCTGACCGAAGGTCGATTTTGGAGAAGACGGATGACCCTTGGAGTTGGTCAAAGTGATCATCGATGCGGGGCAGAGGATATTTATTCTTTATGGTCACCTTATTCAGCTCTCGATAGTCGATGCAAAGGCGGAAAGATCCATCTTTCTTCTTAACGAATAGTACCGGGGCTCCCCATGGGGAGTGACTGGGGCGGATGTACCCCTTATCGAGTAATTCTTGGACTTGATTCTTCAATTCTTTGAGTTCCACAGGAGCCATACGGTACGGAGCCTTTGAGATTGGTTCCGTTCCCGGAATAAGATGAATTTCGAACTCAATTTCTCGATCGGGCGGTAGCCCGGGTAGGTCATCGGGGAAGACGTCGGGAAATTCTTGAACAACGGAAAGTTCGGATATTATCGGTTGAGGTTTTGAGCTAGTCTCAAGAAGGTCGACTAGGAAGCCGGTATGTCCCTTGTTGATGAGTTTGGTGGCTTTGATTGCGGAGATTATGGGAATCTGGGTCTTGGTGTCGCTTTGAAATTCTAGGAGAGTGTGATTTGGGAGAGAAAAGCTTACGGTTTTTAGAGCGCAGTTGATTTGAGCCTTGAACTTGGTCAGCCAATCCATTCCCATTATAAGGTCAAAGTTCTCGATTGCTAAGACAATGAGATCGAACCTCATGGGTTGGGATTTAATTTGAATAGGGCAATCCTTTACTACCTTGCTAGTGACCATTTCTTCGCCCGAGGGCATAGAGATGCGATATTCATGGCTTACTTGGGTCGGTATTAGGCCAAGACGTACGCACACATTGGTCGAAATAAAGGAATGTGTAGAACCAGAATCAATCAAAGCATACACCGGTTCTCCAAGAACAAGAATGGTACCTGCGATCATCGTCGGATCTTGATGCACTTGTTCTCGGGTCATGGAAAACACGCGGCCTGGTACTCGAGTTTGCGCGTTGGGGCAGTCTCTCGCCTTATGGCCGGGCTTTTTGCATCGAAAGCATAATTCGGTATCCCTTACGCAGATTCCAAAGTGAGCCTTTCCGCAGTTCGAGCAAATTGGCTTGGTTGTCGGTGCTACTGGTTTAGAGTTTGAACTTTGGACCTTCTTTCCTTTGAATTTTTGATTTCCAAAGTTGGCCTTCTTCCATGGTCGTGGTGTGGGTGGCTGGGGTCGCTTCCCTTGTTGAATTTCATTTTCGTCTTGAGCGGCGGTTAGTGCCTTCTCCACCATTTGGCGAAAGGTAGTGGCGTCAGACATGCGGATATCCCTTCGGATTTCAGGTTGTAGTCCTCTTGTGAAGTGATTTTTCTTCTCCTCAACGTCCTTGGCGATGAATGGGGCGTACAAACATCCTCGTTCGAATAACCGAATGTATTCGGTCATGGTGAGATCCCCTTGGCGGAGTTCCAGGAATTCCCTGAGTTTGTTGGCCCGAACGTCTTTGGAAAAGTATTTCTCGAAGAATTGGACCTTGAATGCTTCCCATGACAAGTTCTCGAGTTCAACACCTTCCTTAGCTCCTTCCCACCAGTTCCGGGCTTCGTTGCGAAGTAAAAAGAGGGCACAGTGCACTCGTTCACGGTCATCCATTTGCATGTAATCAAAGATCACCTCCAAGGATTTGATCCATTCTTCGGCTACGACCGGGTCGGGATCACCATGAAACTCAGAGGGCTTCATACGAAGGAAACGTTCGTATAGGCTTTGGGGGTTTGGTTGAGGCGTAGGTGGGGTTTGTCGGCTTTGAAGGAGTTGTTGAATCTGATCGTGATGATTCTGCGCTTGCTCGCGGATAAGGTTGGAAAGACCGAGAATAACGTTAGCGGTATCTGGGAGATTATTCGTGGTGGCGGCGTTCCGAGATTGTCTTCCTGTCATGTCTTAGTGTGTGTTGCAAAAATACCTTTAGAACAACAGAAAATAATATAAAACACAAGTAAGCACATAATTACCGGACAGACCGAGTCTTCACGCTTCGAGGGTTCCGAATTCCGGTTCGGTGTTCGTATAGAGTTTCTACAAATTTTGCTCTGATACCATGTCTGTGACACCCCCTAGTTATTTATGTAGCAAACCGAGAGGGTTTGCCATGCACGGAAGCTTTAAACGTATTATACGAGTATTTAGATATATGGGGAGACTCCGAGGTTTGGTGAATGGATTTTAACTCATGACCTAAGACTTAAGACGGAGTTGGCTTCGGAAGATTTTTCGGCGGAATGATTTAGTGGGATGGAGGAGTGTACGTCTAACTACCCGATATAATCGGTAATATAGGCTATAAGTGGTGTCACCTTGATAAACATAAAAATAAAAGGTCAAAGTCCATAATTAAACAATATATTAATTCTACATAGTTGGACCATAGTTTAACAAAAAGGGGCCCATCTTCGGAGGAATATGCCTCCTCTACCACGGATAATAATACACATGGGCTACTACGGAAATAGTAATTGTCCTAAGAACAATATACACAAAAGATAGTACTACAAGCATTATAAGTAGATCCTCCATGCGAACCAAAAACCCGGAGTCGGCCTCTCGAACCGTCGACTAGTCTAATCCGGTGGAGTGAGTAGTACTAGTACCTGCAAACGGAGAATATCTATATGAGCTAACAAAGCTCAGCAAGGTTATCGAAAGATACCGAGAATTTAAAATATAGTCATACTACATATACTATATAATAATAGTACAAATACAACAACATTTAACACAATTTACATTTCTATGACATATAATTCATTAACTATAGAAACATAAAGAATCTTCGTTTTATCGGATCCGATGAGAAATTAACTTCTTTACTTAGAAAATAAGAAGCTTATTCTGAGCCCGTTTTAGTGGAATCAAACCACTCAACTGTAGTATCTATGGTTGGAATACCGGCCCCCCGTATCCATTCTCATCCTTTCTAAGTATTTCATTAATTCCCCAAATTATTTTGTTTAATATCAAAAGTGGCATAGTCGAATTATTTGAAATCTCTTTTGAGTACCTAAAGAATAAAAATAATCCACAATCACCCATAATAATTTAAAACATCACAAATATCAATCAAGTGACAAATAAACACATATTTCACATAAACTTGGCTTTTATCGAAAAGCACATTAAAGCATACTTACCCAAAAAATAACACACAACCATTCAAAACCAATCCATCTTCTATATTTCCCTAAGCTACTTAATTCCAAATCTTATTGCTAATTGATTCTAGGATTTAAGGGAAAACATGCTAGTTTAGGAGGTTTCGGGTATTCAGCACAACACCCCTGAACTTCTGAAAATTACAGTTCTGCCCTCCAAAGTTTAAGACTCACACATGCAATATGATCTAAAGTTCAAAAATTCATACTTTCACGAAAATCAACCCTTAACTTAACTGAAATTCAGATTAATGCAGAAAACTCAGTTAGAAATGATTTGATGCAGAATTTCCAGAAATTACATAATTCACCCTAGCTTCTCTAGATCTATACATGCAAGACCTCTAAAATGCACAAATTCTATTTTCTAGTAAAACCTTTTAAAACTGAATGTTACCCTTCACTAAATGCTGGAAAACATACTTGGAACTCCAATTGAAACTAATTTCTCGAAAATTACAGATTTACCCCAAAACTCTTTCAATTTACACATGCAACAACACTAACACTTCAAAATCCAATTTTTCATGGAAAACCCCTAAAAATCCGAAATCTTTACTCGAGATATGCAGAAAACGAAGTCAAGATTTTAATTTATGCAACAACTTCGAAAATTCCATTTTTCACCACAAAACTTTTAGATCCATACATGCAAGACCACTAGGAGTTCAAAAATTGCCTTTTTCTTAAAAAATTTCCTCAATCTGGAATTTCCATCTGATAAATGCTAAAAACCAGTTTTGAAAACTTATATGAATCTGACTTCTCACAATTTACAGATCTGGCCCGAAAATATGCAGATTTACACATGCAACCCCAAAACTCTTTCCCAATTTAATTTCTTCACAATTTTCGAAATAAATGAAATTTCTTTGAAGGTAATCAACTCAAATCTACAATTTAAGACCTCTGATCATACATGCAATAACATAAATCATACGAATTAACAACAAGAAACAATTAAATGCAAGAACAACACAAGTAAGAATTAGGGGTGTCTTTTAATTAATTTCGAAGTTTTGTTCTTAATACTTGATACCTCCATTTGCAGCAAGGATTTCGATTCCTTACCTCAAAACAGAAAGGAAATAAAAGGCTAGATGAAAGGGGAAGGTTCTTGGGAACCTTCAAAGAAAAAAACCGAAGTTAGAAGGGGAAAAGAACGAAGAAGAAGGAAGAGGTGAAAGAACTTTGAATGGCAGCTCCTTACCTTCTTCAAGCTTGAAGATTCAGCCAAGCTACCTTGATATGGAAGGACACGGTATAGATTTCAAGGTGAGAAGTGTTTTCATTAGTGAAGGGGCACCATGTATTTATAGTGTTCTTGGAGAATTCAAGGGCAAGGGTGAGATAGGGAATTCTCATTGTTGGTTTGAGAAGTATCTTGCTGATTTGGGGGGGGGTGGTTCGAGCTTGATGGAGCTGCTATCAATGGTGGTTTAAGGGAGAAAAGAACAAGGAAGAAGGAGAGGGGCTTGGTGCAGCCGAAATGGGGGGGAGAGAAGGACTCTTGACCTTCTAATTAAGCATGCTAGAGATGGAGTGTAGGATTGGGTTAATAGGGGTTAGGCTAGGCTTAGGATAATCATTTATTTATTTTCTAATTATTTAATAATCCACCCCTAATTACACACACATACACGGCACACACATACATATATTCATATATATATTATATATTGTGATAATTCCTAATATGCATGCATAATTACCGAAACACATAGGCACATAAGGTCACGTAATAAATTTGATATCTAATAATTCGGATGTCAATAATCCACGTATAGCCCTACTATTGGTAAAATCTAGCATTTACGTGACTAGAGGTTTTATGGTTTAGAAATTATCGTGTTTTGAACACGTGGGGTGTTACAATCTTCCCCCCTTAAAAAATTTTGTCCCCAAAATTTGTTACCTGTCCCGAATAATTCGGGATAGAGACTTCTCATTTCTGATTCGCGTTCCCATGTAGCTTCTTCGGGTGTGTGGTTGAGCCACTGCACTTTGACTAGGTGAATCTCGCGGTTTCGGAGTGTCTTGGTTTTGGAGTCGAGGATTCGGAGGGGTCTTTCTTCGTATGAAAGGTTTGGGTTCAGCTCAATAGGTTCGGCCTTGAGAACGTGTTCGGGGCTGGGAATGTATTTACGAAGCATGGAGACGTGGAATACGTTATGGATTCGGGATAGGTTAGGTGGAAGTGCTAGACGGTAAGCGCGACTGCCTATTCTTTCGAGTATTTCGAATGGACCGATATATCGCGGAGATAGTTTGCCTCGGTTTCCGAATCGCAAAACGCCTTTAAAAGGAGCTACTTTTAGGAATACCAATCCTCCGACTTCGAATTCCAAATCTCGCCTTCTATTATTAGCGTAGCTTTGTTGTCGGTTTTGGGCAACTCGCATATTTTCTCGGATGTCTCGAACTAGGCTCACCGTTTGTTGAACTAGGTCGGGCCCAAGAAGTTTTCTCTCTCCAACTTCATCCCAGTAGAGGGGAGATCGGCACTTTCGTCCGTAGAGTGCTTCGTAGGGCGCCATTCCGATTGACGATTGAAAGCTATTATTATACGCAAATTCGATCAACGGTAGTCGAGATTCCCAGTTGCCTCCAAAGTCGAGTATACAGGCTCGAAGTAGGTCCTCAAGGGTTTTAATCGTGCGTTCTGACTGGCCATCGGTTTGGGGATGAAAGGCCGTGCTGAACGATAATTTGGTTCCAAGAGCTCCTTGCAAACTTTTCCAGAAATTTGAGGTGAACCGTGGGTCTCGATCCGAAATAATAGCCGTCGGAATTCCATGGAGTCGAACGATTTCTCGCATATAGAGTTCTGCGAGTTTATCTAGGCTAAACGTCTTGCGGATCGGAAGAAAATGGGCCGATTTGGTTAAACGGTCGATAATTACCCAAATAGAGTCGGAACCGCGTTGTGTTCTTGGAAATCCTTGAACAAAGTCCATCGTTATCACTTCCCATTTCCATTCGGGAATTGAATTTGGTTGAAGTAATCCTCCGGGTCGTTGGTGTTCGGTCTTGATCTGCTGGCAGGTGAGGCATTGGGCGACGAATCGAGCTATATCTTCCTTCATTCTCGGCCACCAATAAAGTTTCTTCAAGTCTTGGTACATTTTGGTTGATCCGGGATGACAAGTATATGTGGTTTGATGTGCCTCGGCTAAAATGAGTCGTTTGATTTCGGCATCGTCGGGAATGCAAGTGCGGGTTTGGAATTGGAGAAGTCCGTCTTTGGAAATTCGGAAATTAGGGTTTGCTTCGAGATTTGTGCGAATTTTCCGAAGTTGGGGGTCTTGATCTTGAGCTGTCCTCACGTGGTCTCGGAATTTTGATTCAACCACTAGGGCGTTTATCGATTTTCGACTAAGGGCATCTGCCACGACATTCGCCTTCCCGGGGTGGTATAGGAATTCGCAGTCATAATCTTTAACCAGATCGAGCCATCTTCGCTGCCTCATGTTTAATTCCTTCTGTGTGAAGAAATACTTCAGGCTCTTGTGATCGGTGTAAACGGTGCACTTATCTCCGTATAGGTAGTGACGCCAGATCTTAAGTGCAAAGACTACTGCTGCGAGCTCTAAATCGTGAGTTGGGTAGTTCTTCTCGTATTCCTTGAGCTGTCGGGACGCGTAGGCGATCACCTTTCCGTTTTGCATAAGTACAGCACCTAGTCCGAGTTTGGATGCGTCGCTATAGATCACAAATCCTCCGGATCCATCGGGTAATGAAAGAATTGGAGCGGTGGTCAAACGCTTCTTTAGTTCTTGGAAACTAGCCTCGCGGTCTGGGCTCCATTGGTAAGTGACTACCTTCTTTGTGAGTTGAGTGAGGGGTGATGCGATTTTTGAGAAATCTTGAACGAATTTGCGATAGTATCCGGCTAAACCAAGGAAACTTCGTATTTCCCTTACAATCTTTGGAGTTGGCCATGTTGAGATTGCTTCTATTTTGCTGGGGTCGACGGAAAGTCCTTCGGCGGAGATGATGTGGCCAAGGAAAGTGACTCGTGATAGCCAAAATTCACATTTACTGAACTTGGCGTAGAGTTGATGTTCCCGGAGTGTTTGAAGTACTGTTCGCAGTTGAGAGGTATGTTCTTCTTGGGTCTTGGAGTATATAAGAATATCATCGATAAAGACGATGACAAACTTGTCGAGGTACTGATGAAAAACTCGATTCATAAGGTCCATGAAAGCGGCTGGTGCGTTGGTTAACCCGAACGGCATTACTATAAATTCATAATGGCCGTATCGTGTTCGGAAGGCAGTCTTTGGAATATCTGTTTCTTTGATCTTAAGCTGGTGGTATCCTGACCGAAGGTCGATTTTGGAGAAGACGGATGACCCTTGGAGTTGGTCAAAGTGATCATCGATGCGGGGCAGAGGATATTTATTCTTTATGGTCACCTTATTCAGCTCTCGATAGTCGATGCAAAGGCGGAAAGATCTATCTTTCTTCTTAACGAATAGTACTGGGGCTCCCCATGGGGAGTGACTGGGGCGGATGTACCCCTTATCGAGTAATTCTTGGACTTGATTCTTCAATTCTTTGAGTTCCACAGGAGCCATACGGTACGGAGCCTTTGAGATTGGTTCCGTTCCCGGAATAAGATGAATTTCGAACTCAATTTCTCGATCGGGTGGTAGCCCGGGTAGGTCATCGGGGAAGACGTCGGGAAATTCTTGAACAACGGAAAGTTCGGATATTATCGGTTGAGGTTTTGAGCTAGTCTCAAGAAGGTCGACTAGGAAGCCGGTATGTCCCTTGTTGATGAGTTTGGTGGCTTTGATTGCGGAGATTATGGGAATCTGGGTCTTGGTGTCGCTTTGAAATTCTAGGTGAGTGTGATTTGGGAGAGAAAGCTTACGCGTTTTTAGAGCGCAGTTGATTTGAGCCTTGAACTTGGTCAGCCAATCCATTCCCATTATAAGGTCAAAGTTCTCGATCGCTAAGACAATGAGATCGAACTTCATGGGTTGGGATTTAATTTGAATAGGGCAATCCTTTACTACCTTGCTAGTGACCATTTCTTCGCCCGAGGGCATAGAGATGCGATATTCATGGCTTACTTGGGTCGGTATTAGGCCAAGACGTACGCACACATTGGTGGAAATAAAGGAATGTGTAGAACCAGAATCAATCAAAGCATACACGGGTTCTCCAAGAACAAGAATGGTACCTGCGATCATCGTCGGTTCTTGATGCACTTGTTCTCGGGTCATGGAAAACACGCGGCCTGGGACTCGAGTTTGAGCATTGGGGCAGTCTCTCGCCTTATGGCCGGGCTTTTTGCATCGAAAGCATAATTCGGTATCCCTTACGCAGATTCCAAAGTGAGCCTTTCCGCAGTTCGAGCAAATCGGCTTGGTTGTCGGTGCTACTGGTTTAGAGTTTGGACTTTGGACCTTCTTTCCTTTGAATTTTTGATTTCCAAAGTTGGCCTTCTTCCATGGTCGTGGTGTGGGTGGCTGGGGTCGCTTCCCTTGTTGAATTTCATTTTCGTCTTGAGCGGCGGTTAGTGCCTTGTCCACCATTTGGCGAAAGGTAGTGGTGTCGGACATGCGGATATCCCTTCGGATTTCAGGTTGTAGTCCTCTTGTGAAGTGATTTTTCTTCTCCTCAACGTCCTTGGCGATGAATGGGGCGTACAAACATCCTCGTTCGAATAACCGAATGTATTCGGTCATGGTGAGATCCCATTGGCGGAGTTCCAGGAATTCCTTGAGTTTGTTGGCCCGAACGTCTTTGGAAAAGTATTTCTCGAAGAATTGGACCTTGAATGCTTCCCATGACAAGTTCTCGAGTTCAACACCTTCCTTAGCTCCTTCCCACCAGTTCCGGGCTTCGTTGCGAAGTAAAAAGAGGGCACAGTGCACTCGTTCACGGTCATCCATTTGCATGTAATCAAAGATCACCTCCAAGGATTTGATCCATTCTTCGGCTACGACCGGGTCGGGATCACCATGAAACTCAGAGGGCTTCATACGAAGGAAACGTTCGTATAGGCTTTGGGGGTTTGGTTGAGGCGTAGGTGGGGTTTGTCGGCTTTGAAGGAGTTGTTGAATCTGATCGTGATGATTCTGCGCTTGCTCGCGGATAAGGTTGGAAAGACCGAGAATAACGTTAGCGGTATCTGGGAGATTATTCGTGGTGGCGGCGTTCCGAGATTGTCTTCCTGTCATGTCTTAGTGTGTGTTGCAAAAATACCTTTAGAACAACAGAAAATAATATAAAACACAAGTAAGCACATAATTACCGGACAGACCGAGTCTTCACGCTTCGAGGGTTCCGAATTCCGGTTCGGTGTTCGTATAGAGTTTCTACAAATTTTGCTCTGATACCATGTCTGTGACACCCCCTAGTTATTTATGTAGCAAACCGAGAGGGTTTGCCATGCACGTAAGCTTTAAACGTATTATACGAGTATTTAGATATATGGGGAGACTCCGAGGTTTGGTGAATGGATTTTAACTCATGACCTAAGACTTAAGACGGAGTTGGCTTCGGAAGATTTTTCGGTGGAATGATTTAGTGGGATGGAGGAGTGTACGTCTAACTACCCGATATAATCGGTAATATAGGCTATAAGTGGTGTCACCTTGATAAAAATAAGAATAAAAGGTCAAAGTCCATAATTAAACAATATATTAATTCTACATAGTTGGACCATAGTTTAACAAAAAGGGGCCCATCTTCGGAGGAATATGCCTCCTCTACCACGGATAATAATACACATGGGCTACTACGGAAATAGTAATTGTCCTAAGAACAATATACACAAAAGATAGTACTACAAGCATTATAAGTAGATCCTCCATGCGAACCAAAAACCCGGAGTCGGCCTCTCGAACCGTCGACTAGTCTAATCCGGTGGAGTGAGTAGTACTAGTACCTGCAAACGGAGAATATCTATATGAGCTAACAAAGCTCAGCAAGGTTATCGAAAGATACCGAGAATTTAAAATATAGTCATACTACATATACTATATAATAATAGTACAAATACAACAACATTAAACACAATTTACATTTCTATGACATATAATTCATTAACTATAGAAACATAAAGAATCTTCGTTTTATCGGATCCGATGAGAAATTAACTTCTTTACTTAGAAAATAAGAAGCTTATTCTGAGCCCGTTTTAGTGGAATCAAACCACTCAACTGTAGTATCTATGGTTGGAATACCGGCCCCCCGTATCCATTCTCATCCTTTCTAAGTATTTCATTAATTCCCCAAATTATTTTGTTTAATATCAAAAGTGGCATAGTCGAATTATTTGAAATCTCTTTTGAGTACCTAAAGAATAACAATAATCCACAATCACCCATAATAATTTAAAACATCACAAATATCAATCAAGTGACAAATAAACACATATTTCACATAAACTTGGCTTTTATCGAAAAGCACATTAAAGCATACTTACCCAAAAATAACACACAACCATTCAAAACCAATCCATCTTCTATATTTCCCTAAGCTACTTAATTCCAAATCTTATTGCTAATTGATTCTAGGATTTAAGGGAAAACATGCTAGTTTAGGAGGTTTCGGGTATTCAGCACAACACCCCTGAACTTCTGAAAATTACAGTTCTGCCCTCCAAAGTTTAAGACTCACACATGCAATATGATCTAAAGTTCAAAAATTCATACTTTCACGAAAATCAACCCTTAACTTAACTGAAATTCAGATTAATGCAGAAAACTCAGTTAGAAATGATTTGATGCAGAATTTCCAGAAATTACATAATTCACCCTAGCTTCTCTAGATCTATACATGCACGACCTCTAAAATGCACAAATTCTATTTTCTAGTAAAACCTTTTAAAACTGAATGTTACCCTTCACTAAATGCTGGAAAACAGACTTGGAACTCCAATTGAAACTAATTTCTCGAAAATTACAGATTTACCCCAAAACTCTTTCAATTTACACATGCAACAACACTAACACTTCAAAATCCATTTTTTTCATGGAAAACCCCTAAAAATCCGAAATCTTTACTCGAGATATGCAGAAAACGAAGTCAAGATTTTAATTTATGCAACAACTTCGAAAATTCCATTTTTCACCACAAAACTTTTAGATCCATACATGCAAGACCACTAGGAGTTCAAAAATTGCCTTTTTCTTAAAACAATTCCTCAATCTGGAATTTCCATCTGATAAATGCTAAAAACCAGTTTTGAAAACTTATATGAATCTGACTTCTCACAATTTACAGATCTGGCCCGAAAATATGTAGATTTACACATGCAACCCCAAAACTCTTTTCCAATTTAATTTCTTCACAATTTTCGAAATAACTGAAATTTCTTTGAAGGTAATCAACTCAAATCTACCATTTAAGACCTCTGATCATACATGCAATAACATAAATCATACGAATTAACAACAAGAAACAATTAAATGCAAGAACAACACAAGTAAGAATTAGGGGTGTCTTTTAATTAATTTCGAAGTTTTGTTCTTAATACTTGATACCTCCATTTGCAGCAAGGATTTCGATTCCTTACCTCAAAAAAGAAAGGAAATAAAAGGCTAGATGAAAGGGGAAGGTTCTTGGGAACCTTCAAAGAAAAAAACCGAAGTTAGAAGGGGAAAAGAACGAAGAAGAAGGAAGAGGTGAAAGAACTTTGAATGGCAGCTCCTTACCTTCTTCAAGCTTGAAGATTCAGCCAAGCTACCTTGATATGGAAGGACACGGTATAGATTTCAAGGTGAGAAGTGTTTTAATTAGTGAAGGGGCACCATGTATTTATAGTGTTCTTGGAGAATTCAAGGGCAAGGGTGAGATAGGGAATTCTCATTGTTGGTTTGAGAAGTATCTTGCTGATTTGGGGGGGGGTGGTTCGAGCTTGATGGAGCTGCTATCAATGGTGGTTTAAGGGAGAAAAGAACAAGGAAGAAGGAGAGGGGCTTGGTGCAGCCGAAATGAGGGGGAGAGAAGGACTCTTGACCTTCTAATTAAGCATGCTAGAGATGGAGTGTAGGATTGGGTTAATAGGGGTTAGGCTAGGCTTAGGATAATCATTTATTTATTTTCTAATTATTTAATAATCCACCCCTAATTACACACACATACACGGCACACACATACATATATTCATATATATATTATATATTGTGATAATTCCTAATATGCATGCATAATTACCGAAACACATAGGCACATAAGGTCACGTAATAAATTTGATATCTAATAATTCGGATGTCAATAATCCACGTATAGCCCTACTATTGGTAAAATCTAGCATTTACGTGACTAGAGGTTTTATGGTTTAGAAATTATCGTGTGTTGAACACGTGGGGTGTTACATTAATATAGAAATATAAATTAATCCAAAAAAAAATCCACGTAAACGTAAACGTAAACGTAAAGGTAGAGTTTTATTTCTACACTCCACTGTATCTTTTTAATCTAGTGTTTTTGGTGTTGTTTGTTGATGCGTATTAAAGTCCTCGTATTGTAGTTCGTGTTTTTAGGAACGTTGTTGCGAATGCACTTTTGCGCATGTTTTTTTAGATGTACGTTTGTGCATTTCCATTTGGGCTAGTGTGCTTATGAATGTTTGTTGATTTGTATTAATGTCCTAGGATTGTAGTTTTTGTTTTCATGATCCTTTTTGCGAATCCACTTTTGCGTGAGTACTTTTGTGCATGCTTTTGTACTTTTACTGATGTGCGTATCTCTTCTAGCGAGTGTTTTATGCACGTTTCTTGATGTATTCATGTTCTCAAACTATAGTACGTATTTTCATGATCGCTTTTGGAATCCAATTTTGACCATGTTCGAGTCCGAATTCGGAATTTTGCCATTAGAAAGGAATTGTAGCCAGCTGAAATAGCTTTCCAATGCCGTCGGAACCAGTTGATTTGTTGTTCGGATGAGAAAGTTATGCTCGACTTCGTAGACACTACCAAAGATGTTCGGGGATTCTCTCTTCTAATTTGATTTTATTCTCCTAATTGCAACTCTTTTCTTACTCTTTGATCATTTTTGCTTCCTGGACACCTAATTTTCGATTTGTACCTATAAGATACCAAATCCACCAATTAATATAGAAATATTAATTAATATGAAAACAAATACACGTAAACATAAACGTAAACGTAGAGTTTTATTGCTACACTCCATTGTATCTTTTTAATCTAGTGTTTTTGTTGTTGTTTGTTGATGCGTATTAAAGTCCTAGTATTGTAGTTCGTGTTTTTAAGAACGTTGTTGTGAATGCACTTTTGCGCATGTTTTTTTAGATGTACGTTTGTGCATGTCCATTTGAGCTAGTGTGCTTATGAATGTTTGTTGATTTGTATTAATGTCCTAGGATTGTAGTTTGTGTTTTTATGATCCTTTTTGCGAATCCACTTTTGCGTGAGTACTTATCTCTTCTAGCGAGTGTTTTATGCACGTTTCTTGATGTGTATTCATGTCCTCAAACTATAGTATGTATTTTCATGATCGCTTTTGGAATCCAATTTTGACCATGTTCGAGTCCGAATTCGGAATTTCGCCATTACAAAGGAATTGTAGCGAGCTGAAATAGCTTTCCTATGCCGTCAGAACCAGTTGATTTGGAGTCCGGATGAGTAAGTTATGCTCGACTTCGTAGAAATTACCAAAGATGTTCGGGGATTCTCTCTTCTAATTTGATTTTATTTTCCTAATTGCAAATCTTTTCTTACTCTTTGATCATTTTTGTTTCCTGGATACCTAATTTTCGATTTGTACCTATAAGATACCAAATCCACTAATTAATATAGAAATATAAATTAATCTGAAAAAAAATACACGTAAACATAAACGTACGTAGAGTTTTATTGCTACACTCCATTGTATCTATTTAATCTAGTGTTTTTGGTGTTGTTTGTTGATGAGTATTAAAGTCCTAGTATTGTAGTTCGTGGTTTTAAGAACGTTGTTGCGAATGCACTTTTGCGCATGTTTTTTTAGATGTACGTTTGTGCATCTCCATTTGAGCTAGTGTGCTTATGAATGTTTGTTGATTTGTATTTATGTCCTAGGATTGTAGTTTGTATTTTCATGATCCTTTTTGCGATCCACTTTTGCGTGAGTACTTTTGTGCATGCTTTTGTACTTTTACTTATGTGCGTATCTCGTCAAGCGAGTGTTTTTGTGCACGTTTCTTGATGCACATTCATGTTCTCGAACTATAGTACGTATTTTCATGATCGCTTTTGGAATCCCATTTTGACCATGTTCGAGTCCGAATTCGGAATTTTGCCATTAGACAGGAATTGTAGCCAGCTGAAATAGCTTTCCAATGCTACCGGAACTAGTTGATTTGGAGTCCGGATGAGAAAGTTATGCTCGACTTCGTGGACACTACCAAATATTTTCGGGCATTCTCTCTTCTAATTTTATTTTATTTTCCTAATTGCAACTCTTTTCTTACTCTTTGATCAATTTTCCTTACCACACACCTAATCTTTGATTTGTACCTATAAGATACCAAATCCACCAATTAATATTGAAATATAAATTAATCCGAAAAAGAATCCATGTAAACGTAAACGTAGAGTTTTATTTCTACACTCCACTGTATCTTTTTGATCTAATGTTTTTTCTGTTGTTTGTTGATGCGTATAAAAGTCCTAGTATTGTAGTTCGTGTTTTTAAGAACGTTGTTGCGAAGGCTCTTTTGCAGATGTTTTTTTACATGTACGTTTGTGCAAATCCATTTGAGCGAGTCTGCTTATGTTTGTTGCTTTCTATTAATGTCCTAGCATTGTAGTTTGTGTTTTCATGATCCTTTTTGCGAATGCACTTTTGCGTGAGTACTTTTGTGCATGCTTTTGTACTTTTACTTATGTGCGTATCTCTTCTAGCGAGTGTTTTTGTGCACGTTTCTTGATGCACATTCATGTTCTCGAAGTATAGTACGTATTTTCATGATCGCTTCTAGAATCCAATTTTGACCATGTTCGAGTCCGAATTTGGAATTTCGCCATTAGACAGGAATTGTAGCTAGCTGAAATAGCTTTCCAATGCCGCCGGAACCAGTTGATTTGGAGTCCGGATGAGTAAGTTATGCTCGACTTCGTGGACACTACCAAAGATGTTCGGGGATTCTCTCTTCTAATTTGATTTTATTTTCCTAATTGCAACTCTTTTCTTACTCTTTGATCATTTTGGCTTCCCGCACACCTAATTTTCGATTTTTAGCTTTAAGATACCAAATTCACCAATTAATATAGAAATATAAATTAATCCGAAAAAAAATCCACGTAAACGTAGAGTTTTATTTCTACACTCCACTGTATCTTTTTTATCTAGTGTTTTTGCTGTTGTTTGTTGATGCGTATTAAAGTCCTAGTATTGTAGTTCGTGTTTTTAAGAACGTTGTTGCAAATGCAATTTTGCGCATGTTTTTTTACATGTACGTTTGTGCATGTCCATTTGAGCGAGTGTGATTATGCATGTTTGTTGATTTGTATTAATTTCCTAGGATTGTAGTTTGTGTTTTCATGATCCTTTTTGCGAATCCACTTTTGCGTGAGTACTTTTGTGCATGCTTTTGTACTTTTACTTATGTGCGTATCTCGTCTAGCGAGTGTTTTTGTGCACGTTTCTTGATGCACATTCATGTTCTCGAACTATAGTACATATTTTTGTTAGAGTAGGTGACCAACAAGCCAACTTGTGGCTGTGGTCTTTCGTATTTATTATGGTAATAAACGAACCTTTATTCGTATTAATGATAAAACACCTTGGCATTCTATATCTTTGTCCCTTTGTCACAAGCATAGATATAGTCCTTACAGTTATTACAAGTACTAGTAATTGATCGTTTGGATCGTGAGATATTTACTTAAGTATCATAACTGTTAAACGTGTTCCTAGTCGAAGGGTTACGCCACCAATGAGGATATCGGCCTTTCCCATTAGAAGACTTGCACTTAGTTTATGTGTACTTCATCTCATCAGTAAACGGTATTGTGATATCGGCATGCATAAGTGGGTGATCGTAAGTTGACGAGTTCACTGAACTCCCTCACCCTAGAAATCTCTAAGTGGTTCCCAATAATCGAGTAGAGATATCTATGGTATAGTTGTACACCATTAGTCGTTATGACCTAGACATCACCGTGACTTCACTAGAGGACCAGCTGTATCGTGACCTGTCTCTAAGTTCCACCGAGGACCATCCCAAGGGCAGTGTTCGTGCAGTCCGAAATCTAGTGGGAGGTCTGTGCATTGTAGTTCTAATAGTTTGTAAACATTCTAAGTCTCTAGCCAGAGCTGACTAAGTGATGATTAGAGGATTCGATTCTCTAAGTCATGCACGTGACAATTACAATACTTAGAACGATCGCACCGTCATTGAACATATAAAGAGGTCTCGATGAACCAATGCCTCTAGTTCAATCGGGACATATGCATCGAAGGGACCGTACTGTACGTTAACTATATCTGAAGGTTCTTGCAGACTCTTCATTTGTATCTAGGGAATCATGACGCGTAGTTGCTAGACGCCAGTCTTGATTCGTTGGGTGATTAAGGTGAAACGAGCTTCATCTTAATCGTAACTCTAAGGGACGAGTTTTGACCACAAAGGGTTGTGTGCCCACGGCTAGCTTACACCTGAACCATCGAGGGTCACACTGCTCGTGCACATGAGATCTTTGAATAAACGGTCAGAGATAAAATAGTTTATCTTTGCATGATGGGAAGTCAATATGATTGGATCCAACATTCGTAATTTGGAATTATGAATGAGAATAAGAAAAGGAAATGAATAGGCGAACGTATTAGTGAACTTTCTAAATCGGGAAGTTTCCATATTTAGAAAGTGCACTGAACTAGGGTTTCCATTTTTGGAAAGTTGGAAATTAAGAGTTGGCACTCGTAATGACGAGGATATTATAATGATTCCGAAATTGTAATCGTTGCAATTTTCCGATCATTGAATTCAGAGAGACGAGCAAGTAAAGGAACTAACGAGCTTAAGCTGTTGGGCCCGGTCCAACTTAAGCCCGTTAGGGTTTTATGCAAGGGACTATAAATACTTGATTTATAGGCCTTGCACATAACACACAAGACCTAATCAAAACCCTAGCCGCTCACCTCTCTCTCTCAGCCTCTCTCCCGCGGCCATCACCGGCGCCGTCGCAGGAACCTCGCCGGAATCGACCGTTCATTGGCCGATTGTTTTGGTAGTTTCTTTCCTTCTCTTTTTCTTCCGTTTTTCTAACTATTACGTGTCTAGTGCCACGTGTTTAGTAGATCAAAGCATACGAGGTGAAATCCGAGAGGAGGAAGATCGAAGATCGAAGAATCGAGGAGTAGCACACGAGCCGAAGCCGCACGCAACCCCACGCGCTGCCCGAAGACCGCGCGTGAGTTACACGCGCCGCCGTGGCCATCTCGCCGCTGCTCCCGCTGCACCGCTGCTGCCCCGGATTGTACGGATTGGTTTCCGTAGCAATCTCGACTTGCTTAGCGCTCCTACCTCACGCTTCAAGAGGTAAACACACGAATCTCATGTTTCGATTCGTTTACGTTTAAACTAAATATTCATGTTTGCTTTCGTATGATTTTATGTGATTATGTGAAATCATATTTTTATTGCGAGCATGTTGTTTGATTTAAAACACGAGCATGCTAGTTGATTTAATTTCGATTAAGTAATTAAGCATGTATGTTGTTTTTAATTTCGCTGGAAGCGCAAAGGTACGCAATTAATTGATTTAATTTATCGGGCATGTGCTTATGTGCTTTAAAGTCGTTTAAATCGCATAAAATTTTTGTTTTCCGCTGCGTACACGTGCCCGAAACCCAACAGTGGTATCAGAGCTCGTTGCGCAATTAATTGCGTTTGTTTTAATATGCTATGAATTTATGCATGATTCGATTTATTAAAGTAGTGATTGTTGTATTATGTAATTGGGAGTTTTCGTAAGTTTAAAATATTTTTGAAATATTGTTTAGAATTTTTCCAGCTTTAAATTTGTTTAAAATTGGAAAATCGGATCTGAAATTATTTTTTAAACGTCGGTTTTTAATTGTTCGGATCGAACCGGTCGAACCGGCCGGTTCGATGGTTGTGTGCGATCTAGTTGACCGAATCCACGTGGATTCGGGTCGGTCAGACCGGTTCTCGGCCCGACTGACCCGACCCACTGATTTGGAAAATTATTTTCAATTAATCCCAATTAGATAATTGGATCGACAATCATCTATTTTAGTAAATAGGTGTTAGATTAATTAATTAATTTAAATTGTTAAATTAATTTCAATTAATAGAAAACATATATAATATTGATTATAGTTCAACTTAATTAGTAGTACCTCAACATTATTTGAATGATTTATGCTAGTTGAGGTTCTATAATTATTTTGAAAAACCCGATAATTAATTAATGTAATTAATTATGAAATTAGGTCGTATGTTCCTCTTAGGACAATATGCGTTTCCATATACCTTTACAGAACATAGATGTAGGAATCACATAGACCAATCCGAACCTTCTGATGAGATAAAAACTTTTTAATAAAACCCCTTATTCTTAATCTAATTAAGAATCATTTCAAGCTATAAAGAAAAACCCAATCTGTTGAGTTATTTCTTTCCTTCTGCCAACGGTTGGATTATGTGTAGCCCTTTACTGCAGTAAGCCGTGTTAGCGGGGAGTGCTATGGTAGAGTAAGTTGTAATTCAATTGACATAGCGATGAAGGTAGCCATAGAAAAGGGTTATGTGGGATTAACGTGGTCGGCTAGATTAACTAGGGACTGCATTAGTTCGGCATAATCAAGTTCTATGAGCATCTTTGATTGGTAGGTTAGACTTGACACACGACAATTTTGATATTCGCGAGATTAACTTAGGTCATTATCAAGTGTGAGGAAAATTAATTTAGGGTCATATTGTGGATATGATTGATTGTGATCTACCTTTGGGCAAATATAATCGGGCTAGATTAACTACGGGTTATACTTGTCTATTGGACCTAAAGCCCATTAAGAAAAATCAGTTTTCTCGTTTGTCTACTAGAGGGAAGTGGAACTCGATAAAATTAGTGGGAGAACAATTAAATCACATAAGTCCAAACATTTAATTGTAACAATCATTTAACGCGAATCTCTAATAATCCTCTTCTCTATATTTCTCAGATAATCATGTCTAAGAATCCCATAATGTCAATCCTCGACAATAAACTCAATGGCCCTAATTACCTAGATTGGTTGCATAGTCTTAAGCTTGTGCTAACCGTTGAGGGGCGTCTCTATGTTTTGAACGAGAGACTTCCCGCCACTATACATGCCACAGCGACTGATGCTGAAAAGGAAACTTATGAAGTTTGGAAGAAAGATGACACTCATGCTAGGTGCTATATGATAGCCGCCATGGAGCCCGCGCTTGCAAGGAAATATGAGTCTCACATGCATGCTTTCGATATAAAGGCTCATCTCGATAGCATGTATAGTGAGAATATTAGGGCATCGAGGTACGCTGCTACAAAGGAGTTGATCACGGCGAGACTGCGCGAAGGGACTTCGGTCCACGAGCACTGTCTCAAAATGATCACTCTCCTTGAAAAGCTAGTGAATCTTGATGTCACCCTCCCGGCCGAGCTCTCGTTGGATTTGATCCTGTTATCTCTCCCTAGTTCATATGAATCGTTCATAGTGAACTTCAACATGAACAAACTAGATCCTCCCTTGGATGAGTTAATGAACATGTTGGTCAGCTTCGAGTCCACCATTAAGAAAGAGAAGTCTGTTCTCATTGCTGCTACTTCTGGAAAGAAGAGTTCTTTCCAAAAGAAGAGAAATGAAAGATTTCCCTTCCCAAACAGCAAGTTCGAAGTGGGTGAAGGTAGTGGGGGTCCCAAAGCAAAGGCTGGCAAGCAAGTTGATGATGCTTGCCATCACTGTGGAAAGAAAGGACATTGGCGCCGCAACTGCAAGGCTTACCTAAAGCAGAAAGGTTCTGAAAAGGGTACGTATTTCATTGACGTAAATTTATCTATGAACTCTTCTTCTTGGGTATTGGATACGGGCTGTGGCTCACATTTGTGCAATGATTTGCAGCTAATGAGAAGAAGTCGAAGTCTTAGAGCGGGTGAGACCTACCTAAGGATGGGGAATGGAGCAAGAGTTGTTGCTGAAGCCATTGGCACAATTTACTTAAATGTTTTGGATTCTAGTTTTCCTATTGTTTTGAACGATTGTTTATTTGTTCCGTCCCTCATTAGAAACCTTATTTCTATTCCTGTATTAGATATTGAAGGTTTTACTTTTGTTTTTGGAAATTCGATTTGCATTGTACAAAAGAATGAGAATTTGATTTGCAAAGGACGACTATTAAACAACTTGTATGAACTAAATCCAAATGAAATACCTATTAATGTTATATCAGCAAAACGTAAGGAGATAGATCAAAACCCCGCACAACTTTGGCACGCTAGATTAGGTCATGTCTTTTAAAGAAAGATGAACGATTTTGTCAGTGAAGGATTGTTCTCTTTGGAGGACGTGAAATCACTACAAACTTGTGAATCTTGCCTTAAAGGGAAAATGACCAAGTCACCCTACAAAGGGAAAATGGAACGAGCCGAGGGTCTTTTGGATTTGATCCATGCAGATGTATGTGGTCCACTAAGTGTTAGTGCGAAGGGTGGATATAACTACTTCGCTACCTTCGAGAAATGCCACCTTTTTGGAAAGGGAGTTTCTATCCGATAGAAAGAGCAGCATGATAGAACTTGAAGTAGTTCAAGAACCACAAAGTGAAGTTCAAGCGCAAGAACAAGTAATCGAACCAATACAACAATCCAGTAATGCACCTCCTGAACCTACGGTACGTAGATCCGAAAGAGTTCGGAAAATGCCGGATAGGTTATTCCTCCTTGAAAATGATGAAGGTCATGTTGATCTTGGACAAGATCCAAGAACATACAATGAGGCCGTATCGGATGCGGACATGGGACATTGGCTAACTGCCATGAAATCCGAGATGGACTCCATGTACTCCAACAAGGTGTGGACCTTGGTAGATCAACCTAAGGGAATTGTTCCCATAGGCTAAAAATTTTTATATTTTCTGAAATATTCAAAATATTTAATTAATATTAAACACCCAATTTGATAACACCAAAAATTCAACAATTCAACAAATCGAAGCATGCTTTCGAAAACGATAAACACGTTGACAAATAAACGATTAACCTGTGGCTCTGATACCACTGTTGGGGATCGTGCATGTATACGCAGCGGAATTTAAAATTTTTATATCGAACTAGTTTCGATTACATGCAAAACTAATCATATAGTCAACGTACCTTAACGCTTCCGCCATACATATGGTAATTTTCGATTTAATAGAAAATACGTAAAACCGAAAATCACGAAACATGCTTATTCATCATTTAATGAAATCGAAACATGTAATCACATATTACTCATAATCGTAAATCATAATTCATACAAACATGCTCGAATAAGTTTACGAAAGTTTCGATTCATTTACCTCTTGTAGCGTGCGATTTCGACGAATCGAAATCTCGGAACGAGTCACGTACAAGCTGCTATATACCACTCCTAGGGGCTGCACCTCACGGCTGGACCGAGCTGATCCAGCAAGCAACGAGCGGCGACGAACGGCAGCAGCAGCGGCGGCGCGTGGCAGCGGCAGCGGCGGCGCGTGAGCGGCGGTGCGGCGCGTGCGGTGGTGCACGGATTCGTCGGGGCAGCAGCTCCTCTCCAATTAGGTTTCACCTCGTATTTTCGACCCACTCGAACTATAGCACTAGATATAAACGAGTTAGATAACAACACGAATAAAACGAAGGAGAAAGAGGAGAAAACCGGCGGCGTTTCCGGCGGTGGTCGGCGGTGGCGCGGCGGAGATGCAACGGCCGAGAGGTGTTGAGCGGCTAGGGTTTTTTTTTGTGCTGAAAAATCTGATCTCAAAACTCCTTTTGAGGTCTATTTATACCTAGGGTCTTCAACCCTAGCGGGCTTAAGTCATTGGGCTTGACCCACTGATGCATTAAGCCCATCCCCTTGTCGGCCTCGTTTCTAATAAACGATCGTCCACAAAATTATAACAAAATTATATTTGTGACGAGCTCAAAGTCCTCGTCGATACGAGTGCCTCTTCGAAATTTCCAATTTCCAAAATTGGAAACTTCCACTTCAGTGGACTTGCTAAATCGGGAAACTTCCCAATTTAGAAAGTTCACTAAATTCCGCATGTCTCTCTTTCTCTACGTTTATTCCAATTCGCAATCCACAATTACGAATCTTGGATTCAATCATATCGACATCCAATCGTTCAAAGATTAACACATTAATCTATGCTTGTTGTTATCAAGGATCTATATTACACGAGAAGTGTGACCCTCAATGGTTCAGGTGTATGCTAGCCGTGGGCTCACAACTCTTTGTGATTCGAACAACACATTGTTCTTATACGAACTCCTCCCAAGAGTCCTGATTAGAGTAAAACTCATTTTATCTAATCCCGATCAAATCGGTGCCCAACGAATCAAGATTGGCGTCTAGCAACTACGCATCATGATTCCCTAGATACAAGTGAAGTGCCTGCAAGAACCTTATGATATAGTTAGCGTACAGTACGATCCCTTCGTAGCACATGTCCCGATTGAACTAGAGGCATTGGTTCACCGAGACCTCTTATAAAGTTAATAACCGTGCGAACGTTCTAGGTATTATAAATCCGTTCGTGTGCGACTTAGGGAAACACATTTCCCTAATCACCCCACTATCAACTCTGGCCAGAGATTCCATGGATTATAAACCGTCAGAACACACAGGACATCCATGACTACTCAAGCGCTCGAATCCCCTACTACAATGCACAGACTTCACACTAGATTTCGGATTGCACGAACGTTGGCCCTTGGAGCGGTCCGCGGTGGGACTCAGGGACAGGTCACGATACAATCGGTCCTCTAGTGAAGTCACGGTGATGTCTGGGTCTTAAGGACTAATGGTGTACAACTATATCTTAGAAACCTATTACTCGATGAATGAGAACCACTTATAGATTTCTAGGGCGAGGGAGTTCAGTGAACTCATCCAGTATGAGCACCCACTCAAGTATGCCGATGTCACAACACCGAGGACTGATGAGACGCAGTACACATACACTAAGTGCTAGTCTCAAAAGGGAAAGGCCGGTATCCTCATTATTGGCGTAACCCATCGACTAGGAACAAGGTTTAACAGTTACATTACATTGCTGAGTTATCTCACGATTCTACTAGATCAACTCACAGTAATAGAGTAACTCGTTAGGACTATATCTATGCTGCTTGCATGGGATAACAGATATAGAATGCCAAATAAGATATTTTATTATTACGAACGAAAAACGATTGTTTTATTACAAAGAAAAGAGAAAGACCACAACCACAAGTTGGCTTGCCGGTCACCTACTCTAACAGTACGACTACGAGATATGGCAAATGGATGTGAAGACCGCCTTCCTTAATGGAGATATTGATGAAGAAATTTACATGGCGCAGCCGAAAGGCTTCATATCTTCTGGAAGTGAGCAAAAGGTTTGCAAGCTCCAGCGATCCATTTATGGATTGAAACAAGCATCCCGTAGTTGGAACATTAGGTTCGACTCAACTATCAAAGAGTTTGATTTTGAGAAGAATCCGGAGGAACCTTGTGTATACAAGAAGGTTAGTGGGAGGGCAGTGATATTTTTAGTGCTTTACGTTGATGACATTCTACTCATTGGGAATGACGTAGGAATGTTGCAGCAAACGAAAGCATGGTTGTCCACACGTTTCTCAATGAAGGCTTTGGGAGAAGCATCTTATGTGTTAGGAATACGCATCTATAGAGATAGAGCAAGAAAGATGCTTGGCTTATCCCAAAGCCTGTACATAGACTGCGTTATGAAACGGTTTAGCATGGAAGAATCCAAGAAGGGATTGTTGCCAATATCTCATGGGGTTCGTCTCTCGAAATCTATGTGTTCGCAAACACCTAGTGAAATCGAGGAGATGAAGAGGACGCCTTATGCTTCTGCCATAGGAAGCATAATGTATGGCATGCTATGTACGAGACTCGATATTGCGTATGCTGTGAGTGTCACAAGCAGATATAAGTCTAACCCCGGCCCGGCTCACTGGAAAGCCGTGAAAGATATCCTCAAGTACTTGCGAAGAACTAAGGATATATTTTTGGTCTATGGGGGTGCCAAGTTGAAATTAGAGGTTTTACTGACTCTAGTTTTCAATCGGATGTGGACGACTCAAAGTCGAACTCTGGATTTATATTCACGCTTAACGGTGGTGCCGTGTGTTGGAAGAGTTCCAAGCAAAGCGCGACGGCCGATTCCACTACCGAAGCGGAATACATTGCAGCGTTCGAAGCTGCAAAAGATGGGAATTGGATAAGGATGTTCATCCAAGAGTTGGGTGTCGTTCCTTGTGCTAGTGATCCAGTACCGTTGTACTGTGATAACACTGGAGCCATGGCGCAAGCTAGGGAGACGAGATCTCATCAGAAGTCGAAGCATATTCTGAGAAAGTATCATGTGATCCGAGAGATCATTGATAGAGGTGAAGTTAAAGTAGAATGAGTCACCTCGGAAGAGAACGTTGCAGACCCCTTTACGAAGCCTTTACCGAGATCGGTCCATGAGAAACATCGAGAGTCGATGGGATTGCGATTCGTGGGTAGTTGGCTTTAGGTCAAGTGGGAGATTGTTAGAGTAGGTGACCAACAAGTCAACTTGTGGCTGCGGTCTTTCGTATTTATTATGGTAATAAACGAAGCATAGATATAGTCCTTACAGTTATTACAAGTACTAGTAATTGATCGTTAGGATCGTGAGATATTTACTTAAGTATCATAACTGTTAAACGTGTTCCTAGTCGAAGGGTTACGCCACCAATGAGGATATCGGCCTTTCCCATTAGAAGACTAGCAGTTAGTGTATGTGTACTGCATCTCATCAGTAAACGGTATTGTGATATCGGCATGCATAAGTGGGTGCTCGTAAGTTGACGAGTTCACTGAACTCCCTCACCCTAGAAATCTCTAAGTGGTTCCCAATAATCGAGTAGAGATATCTATGGTATAGTTGTACACCATTAGTCCTTATGACCTAGACATCACCGTGACTTCACTAGAGGACCAGCTGTATCGTGACCTGTCTCTGAGTTCCACCGAGGACCATCCCAAGGGCCAGTGTTCGTGCAGTCGGAAATCTAGTGGGAGGTCTGTGCATTGTAGTCGGGGATCCGATCGCTAGAATAGTCTTGGATGTCCTGTGTGTTCTGATAGTTTGTAATCATTCTAAGTCTCTGGCCAGAGCTGACTAAGTGATGATTAGAGGATTCGATTCTCTAAGTCATGCACGTGACGATTACAATACTTAGAACGATCGCACCGTCATTGATCATATAAAGAGGTCTCGATGAACCAATGCCTCTAGTTCAATCGGGACATATGCATCGTAGGGACCGTACTGTACGTTAACTATATCTGAAGGTTCTTGCAGACACTTCATTTGTATCTAGGGAATCATGACGCGTAGTTGCTAGACGTCAATCTTGATTCGTTGGGTGATTAAGGTGAAACGAGCTTCATCTTAATCGTAACTCTAAGGGACGAGTTTTGACCACAAAGGGTTGTGGGCCCACGGCTATCTTACACCTGAACCATCGAGGGTCACACTGCTCGTGCACATGAGATCTTTGAATAAACGGTCAGAGATAAAATTGTAGCACCTTCAATGATTTAAAAGAAATTCTAGAAAATACGGACTTTATTAAAAACTTTTGGAACAATTTGAACTTTGAGAAAAACCACTTTAAAATTTTAGAACCATTTCCTTTTACTTCAAATCTAACCCACAATCGGAAAATAAGATTTTTCATAGAGAGTGTACCATAACATGAATGGGATTTTGAAAATAATCTCGATGTGGCGGAATAATCCACATAAAACATTATCGGGGTTTAGAAAACACTCGTAAGACAGCGGAAGGAAATAAACTTTATTTAAGATACCCCCGTTTAATAGACTGGGTTCCCAAATCAGAATACAAAATTAAAAATCGATATCTTGGCTAGATATTTTAGAAATCGTTGACGTGATAAAAATCCGGGTTAAACAGTCAAGGCATCAAGGCTAGCGATTCCTCGAACTCCACTCCGCCGGCCTCCTAAAAAGCTTGGAGAACCTGAAAAGATAATTTGCATAAAAGCATGAGCCCAAACACTGGCTCAGTAAGGACATTAGTCTTAGTCTGACGAACTCACGCCTCTCTCATCGTATCACTCATGACCTATGGGAGTCCTAAAGTATTCGTCTATGTCCTTTCCAACTAATTATGTTATGTCTACAAACACGTCACACATATTCAAGCATATAATTACACATATAAGCACATAACATATTTTTCTTGAAATCGAGAGCATTATAACAAAAGTATGGTTTTGTTTCGAAAACTACTTGAAAATCATTCTGGGAATAATTCATGTAAATTAATTCATAATTTACTTGCGAATCCGATTTAGGAAAAAAAGTCCCTTTCTTTTAAAAACATAATTTCTTTTAAAATCTTTTGAAAATCGTTTTTCTTCCAAAATTATTTTTATGCGTAGATGCGTATGACGGGATCCCTATCAAAACCCTAACGTAAGCATCGACAATAGACGTTTTTATACTGAGCCCGGTCTTTGGTGAGAGCTACCCACCCTGCAGTCTATAGTAACTTGTCATTTTGGGATACCGGCCCGCCGTATCCCGTGTCTATTCATCGGAGCAACGTCACTGTTTCGACTCTTCTATACTAGACCATGCAACCATTTAATGACTCGAGAGTGCACGTAATTTAAAGATCTTAATACACCATTCAAATAAACAGTAATAATTTCAAGTACGTCATTCACATAATTTCAAAGGAGTTAAATCACATCACTCGATAATCAAATCATATAAATTGGGAGCAAATTCCGAAACAATAGTAAGCACATATAGATCAAACATTAGTAATAAAGACACATATACTTTTACAGGTTATACACATAGGCACTTATACGTATTTATATACTCATACATATACGTATATACTCTAATTTATAATCTATGGGTTATAAGTTTCCTCAACCCGAGGGGAGTACGCCCATAACATCATAGGTCTAAACTATCGATATACATATATATACTTATATATATATATACATACTTATACCTCATAAGAGTAAAAACATTATTCAAATAATCATCATGAAATTCAATATTTCACATAATTCCTATTCAAGGGACTATAGAAAATCAAATCTCATTAGAAGTACTGGCACATGGAAGGTTTCAAGAACAACGTATCGTTCTAAATATATACTAGTCTTTTTATCTTACATATATCTACTCTAATAATGGTTCTTAGATGTGACATAATAATCTATGTAACTTAATCTATATCTATTACCATGTTAAGTCATGTCTCAAGAGTTTAAACCATGCCCACAAAGGACCCCTTTAATTCTAAATAACTTGTTTTAGGAAAATCTCACAGTTTTGACACTTTAACTTTGAAATTACATTTCTCTTAAACCGAAATTCCAAAAATTCTGAAACTTTAACATGATACTCCTATATCAGTGGAAAAGACTCCTTTAAAACAGTTTTCCAAGAAAACCAATAGCCTAAGAGAAATAAGTAAAATAGTATAGTAGTATGGTCACACTTTCAGAAACAGAACCAACCACTTTAAAAATACTCAATAAATCACCCTTTTGTTAAAACACTGCACACCTTTGTCGAAAACTGGTTTTATAAGTTATAAATATATTCCAAGTGGAATGAAGGAAATCCAAGTAAGAAAACATCGATTTTAGAAGCAAATACTCAGCTGACTCAAAGGCTGTGCAGGTTTAGTAAATAGTTCATATCTTAATCATCTGAAATCCGATTGATGATTAAAATATATCAAATTAAAGAGAACAGGAAGATCTAGTTACCCATGAAATTTCGTGATTTTAAGAAAACAGGGCACCTGTGAACCATGCAGTAAACTCCGAGACTGAAAACCTGAAAATTCATTAGTAATCTATATCTACATCTTTGATCAAAACAGATCTGGCAGTTTAGGCACTATAAGTTCAGAAATTCATATCTCCTAATCCGTAGATCCAAACCTGATGAAATTTGGAACCCATGTTCATATCTAAGTCTAGTTTATAGGGTTAAAACAGTTTATGAAGAAACTCACCTATGTAAGAGATATAATCAATTTAATGCAGTAACATAAGCAGAAATTAAGAACAGATCCACTAACTTTAAAAATACCAAATAATTCATCACTTAATCCAAAAATTACCAAATTTCGTAGAATATTAGTTTCGTAAGTACATAATCATCGTCGAGTGAAATCACTTCAATAAGAGTAGTATAAAAAGCTATTTAACACATAATTCGTGGATGACTCCGAAACTGTGCAGATTCAGAAAACGATTCATAACTCACTCAATACAAATCCGATTTATGAATAATTTATATCCACTCGAAGCTAACTGAAAGATCTAGACTACCATAAAATTTCATAATTTTATCTTAGGGATTACCCTGATGAGACATGCAATACTATCAGAAGCTACGAAACTGAAATTCAAGTAGTGTTCATCAAGAACTTTATCTTCTAAAGCCCAAAATTAAACCACATACATATAATTCATTAAAACCCATATAATTTATATTAATTAGGTTGTTATTTCAGTAAAGACAAACGTCCTTACCCAAGAGCAAGAAATCGAAGATGAAGGAGTAAGAAAACCAAAGGCTCGGTGGATTTTCGGCCTACAAATCTTGGGGTTTGGCTTGGGTGTTTTGGGGCTGAGTTTGGAGGATGTGAAGGGGCTGTTTCTTGAAGAAAGAAGATGGAGTTTCTCTTTTCGAGAGGAGAGGAGAGGAGATGAATTGAAGAGAGAAGAGGAAGGGGCTTTGAGAGGAGCTTCTTGAAGTGCAAGAAGAGAATTCTTCTTGGGGGCTTTTGGTCGATGAAGAGGGAGAGGGAGAGGGCCTTCTTTTGGCTGATGTTTGGTGTGAAGAGAATGTGAAGAGGAGGGGTTTATTTATAGGGGAGATGAGGCCCTTATTTGCAATATAAAAGACATTGGGGTTTTATTAGCAATTTGGGAGAAAAATACCTTGGGGGCTCCTTAGCAATATAGAAGAGAAGAGGGGAGTCTTTAATAATTAATACACTTGGGGAAAAATTCACACACACAAAACATACGGTCACATAACTATTAATTATTAGCATTAACCCATATAATTCACATAAATTCCATATGAGGCCAAATAGAAATTAGTTATCATGTCACAACTTATTAAATCTCATATTATCCTAATAGATTAATTATCAACTAAAGCACATCATTAAAATCCATGGAGTAAAGCACATAATTCATTAAATCACATAATTAGAATCAACTACTCAATTAATAATAATGCCTACTTCTAAAAATACTATAATGTATCTAAATCACATAAACACATAGAGAACGTATAAACTGCTACTCGATTCATGAAATGCACGTATATTCGTATTTACTGTATGTTTAATATAATCATATATAAATGCTTATGAAAATGCGGGATGTTACAATCTTCCCCCCTTAAATAAATTTTGTCCTCAAAATTTGAAAAGTTCCCCATAAAAGACGATGAGACCAAGTTACAAAATAACGTTTCTTGAATAGGGGATTAACAATAATTTGGAAAACGTCTTCCTACCTTTTCAAAAGTTCGCCTTGATTCCAAAATATTTTGTAAATAAATAGGAAACATGTTTCTTGTAAAAATTCCGGTAAGAGTTTTAGCACGACTATGATAGCTTTTAGGGAAAATAGTAACCGAGTGGAGTTGAAAATTCTAATTTTCATAAAAACAAAACTCAATTTTGAAAAAAAAATTTCTCTTACCTTCTTTTGAAATGTTTTGAACCCCTCTGGGCCGTATGATATGAATGCATTGTATGATATGCAACACTGATCTTATCTAGTCTTATATGCACATAAGGTTGGCATGAACAAATAGTATCGTAAACCCATAAACACCTAACATGATATGCATGATATACATGATATACTTTAAGCGAATAAATCCATTCATACTACGAACTAAAACAAGTTCTAAACATGTTAGTTGTAAATTTGCAGATAATCACATAGATTTGCACAAACATAAATCAGAAAATAAATTCACTACCAACATCAAAGTTATACATTTCTAGAAAACTCATTTCCTATAAAACAAAAGTTTGCATGCATTTTTTTTTTTTTTTTTTTTGAAAATATGCAAATAAATTTAGTACACTTTGCATGTATTTCGTGAATGCACCATTAATAATGCACATAAGTTTCACACAAGATACATATCATGGCATCGCATATATCTGTTGGTCAGCCAACTTGTGGCTGTGGTCTTTCCTTTTATCTTGTAATAAAACAATCGTTTTTTCGTTCGTAATAATAAAATATCTTATTTGGCATTCTATATCTGTTATCCCATGAAGGCAGCATAGATATAGTCCTAACGAGTTACTCTATTACTGTGAGTTGATCTAGTAGAATCGTGAGATAACTCAGCAATGTAATGTAACTGTTAAACCTTGTTCCTAGTCGATGGGTTACGCCAATAATGAGGATACCGGCCTTTCCCTTTTGAGACTAGCACTTAGTGTATGTGTACTGCGTCTCATCAGTCCTCGGTGTTGTGACATCGGCATACTTGAGTGGGTGCTCATACTGGATGAGTTCACTGAACTCCCTCGCCCTAGAAATCTATAAGTGGTTCTCATTCATCGAGTAATAGGTTTCTAAGATATAGTTGTACACCATTAGTCCTTAAGACCCAGACATCACCGTGACTTCACTAGAGGACCGATTGTATCGTGACCTGTCCCTGAGTCCCACCGCGGACCACTCCAAGGGCCAACGTTCGTGCAATCCGAAATCTAGTGTGAAGTCTGTGCATTGTAGTAGGGGATTCGAGCGCTTGAGTAGTCATGGATGTCCTGTGTGTTCTGACGGTTTATAATCCATGGAATCTCTGGCCAGAGTTGATAGTGGGGTGATTAGGGAAATGTGTTTCCCTAAGTCGCACACGAACGGATTTATAATACCTAGAACGTTCGCACGGTTATTGAACTTTATAAGAGGTCTCGGTGAACCAATGCCTCTAGTTCAATCGGGACATGTGCTACGAAGGGATCGTACTGTACGCTAACTATATCATAAGGTTCTTGCAGGCACTTCATTTGTATCTAGGGAATCATGATGCGTAGTTGCTAGACGCCAATCTTGATTCGTTGGGCACCGATTTGATCGGGGATTAGGTAAAATGAGTTTTACTCTAATCGGGACTCTTGGGAGGAGTTCGTATAAGAACAATGTGTTGTTCGAATCACAAAGAGTTGTGAGCCCACGGCTAGCATACACCTGAACCATTGAGGGTCACACTTCTCGTGTAATATAGATCCTTGATAACAACAAGCATAGATTAATGTGTTAATCTTTGAACGATTGGATGTCGATATGATTGAATCCAAGATTCGTAATTGTGAATTGCGAATTGGAATAAACGTGGAGAAAGAGAGAAATGCGGAATTTAGTGAACTCTCTAAATTGGGAAGTTTCCCGATTTAGCAAGTCCACTGAAGTGGAAGTTTCCAATTTTGGAAATTGGAAATTTCGAAGAGGCACTCGTATCGACGAGGACTTTGAGCTCGTCACAAATATAATTTTGTTATAATTTTGTGAACGATCGTTTATTAGAAACGAGGCCGACGAGGGAATGGGTTTAATGCATCAATGACTTAAGCCCGCTAGGGTTGAAAACCCTAGGTATAAATAGACCTCAAACAAGAGTTTGAGATCAGATTTTCAGCACCAAACCCTAGCCGCTCAAGCCCTAGCCGCTCCCCTCTTCGGCCGTTGCTCCACCGTTGCTCCACCGGCGCGCCACCGCCGACCACCGCCGGAAAACCGCCGGTTTTCTTCTCTCGTTTCCTTGTTGTTATCTAACTCGTTTACATCTAGTGCTGTAGTTCGAGTGGGTCGAAAATACGAGGTGAAACCTAATTGGAGAGGAATTGGAGAGGAGCTGCTGCCCCGACGAATCCACGCACCGCCGCACGCGCCGATACGCCGCTCACGCGCCGCCGCGCTGCCGCTGCTGCTGCCGTTCACCGCCGTTCGTCGCTTGCGGGAGTAGCTTGGTCCAGCCGTGAGTTGCAGCCCCGAGGATTGGTAATTTGCAGCTTGTACGTGTTTGAGTTTTGGATTTCGATTCGTCGAAATCTCACGCTACAAGAGGTAATTAAATCGGAACTTTCGTAATTCGATTCGAACATGTTTGTATGATTTTTAATTTACGAGCATGAGTAATATGTGATTACGTGTTTCGATTTTATTGAATGATGAATAAGCATGTTTCGTGATTTTCGGTTTTACGTATTTTTAATTAAATCGATAATTACCATATGTATGGCGGAAGCGTTAAGGTACGTTGACTATGTGATTAGTTTTGCATGTAATCGAAACTAGTTCGATAAAAAAATTTAAATTCCGCTGCGTATACATGCACGATCCCCAACAGTGGTATCAGAGCCACGGGTTAATCGTTTATTTGTCAACGTGTTTATCGTTTTCGAAAGCATGCTTCGATTTGTTGAATTGTTGAATTATTGGTGTTATCTAATTGGGTGTTTTAATATTAATTAAATATTTTGAATATTTCAGAAAATATAAAAATTTTAATTTTGAAAATTCGATTTTTGCTGCTGTTTTTCAGCTGACCGAACCGGTCCGGTCTGACCGGTCCGGTCGGCAAAAAAAAAAAAAAAAAAAAATTTAATTTGATTTTCTGAAATTAATATTAAAAATTAATTGATTTTTAATTTTTGAAATTATTTATCAATTAAACCCAAATTAGATAATTGATCCATTAATTTAATTTGAATTCAAAGAATAGTGTTGGATTAATTATTTAATTTAATCGTTAAATTAGTTTAATTAATGGAACACAAATTAGATAGCAAATAATTAATGGACTTCATTCTTATTTGATTGATTTATGAATGAAGGGAGTCCGTTAATTATATTTGCAATTAATCGTATTAATTAATTAATTCATGAGATGAATAATTGTGATTAAGTACGATGATGATCGTATGTCTCTCTTAGGATCAATATGCGTTTCCACATACCTAGAGAACATAGTTGTAGGAATCACAAACGATCATAACCTAAAACTTCCGATGAGCTAATAAAATTTAATAAATAAAATCCCTCATTCTTAATTAAGAATAATTATCAAGCTATAAAGAAAAACCAAATTGTTGAATTTTTCTTTCCTTCTACCAACTATTAAATTATGTGTAGCCCCTCATAATAGTGCAGTAAGCCGTGTTAGCGGGGAGTGCTATTGTGGGATAAGCTGTAATTTAATTGACATTAGATGGAGATACGGTCATAGATAAAATTATGTTAGATTAATGTGGTCGGCTAGATTAACTAGGGATTGCATTAGTTTGATATAGTTGGATCTATGACATCTCATATTGGTAGGCTAGACTTGACACACGGAGATTTTGATATTCGCTAGATTAACTTAGGTCATTATCAAGTGTGAGGTAAATCGATCTTTAGGGTCACATAGTGATGTGATTGATAGTACTCTACCTTTAGGCTTATGTAATCGGGATAGATTAACTACGGGTTACATTAGCGCTATTGGACCTAAAGCCCATTAAAGAAAAATAAGTTTTCTCGATTGTCTGCTAGAGGGTGGTGGAATTCGATAAAATTAGTGGGAGAACAATTAAAACATAAAAGTCCAAAATTTTAATTGTAACGATTATTACGAACCAAACTCTAATTATTGTCTGCTTAAAATTTTCTCATCAACAATGTCCAAACATCCCTTTGCCTCTATCCTCGACCAAAACAAACTCACCGGTCCAAACTATTTGGATTGGTTTCGCAATCTGAAACTTGTGCTCCTAGTAGAGGAGACGCAACTGCAAGGCTTACCTCGATCAGAAACGTTCTGAAAAGAGTACTTATTTAGTTGAAGTTAACTTGTCCGTTAAATCTTCTGCTTGGGTATTGGATACTGGTTGTGGCTCACATCTTTGTAATGATTTGCAGCTCATGACAAGAAGTAGGAAGCTTAATGTGGGTGAGACCTACCTAAGAATGGGCAACGGAGCAAGGGTTGCTGCTGAAGCCATTGGGACAATTTATCTTTCTGTTTTGGATTCTAGTTTTTCCATTGTTTTGAACAATTGTTTATTTGTTCCGTCACTTATTCGAAACCTTATTTCTATTCCTGTTTTGGATAATGAAGGTTTTACTTTTGTTTTTGGAAATTCGATTTGCATTATACAAAAGGAACAAAATATGATTTGTAAGGGACAACTTATAAACAACTTATATGAACTGAATCCAAGTGAAATACCTATTAACGTTATATCAGCAAAACGAAAAGATATAAGTCTTAACCCCGCACAACTTTGGCACGCTCGACTAGGTCACATTTCCTTGAGAAGGATGAACAAGTTTGTTAGTGAAGGAATGTTCTCCTTGGAGGACGTTAAATCACTTCAAACTTGTGTATCCTGCCTTAAAGGAAAAATGACCAAGACTCCCTTCAAAGGGAAGATGGAACGGGCCGAGGGTCTTTTGGATTTGATCCATTCAGACGTGTGTGGTCCACTAAGCGTTAGTGCTAGGGGTGGTTTTAACTACTTCGTTACCTTTACCGATGATTATTCTAGGTATGGTTTCGTGTACTTAATGAAGTATAAGTCTGAAACTTTTGAAAGGTTCAAAGATTTTAGACACCAAGTAGAAAACCAACTCGGTAGACGTATTAACAAACTATGATCCGATCGTGGTGGCAAATACTTAAGTACTGAGTTTATAGACTATCTTAAAGAGAATGGGATTCAGTCTCAATGGACTCCTCTTGGAACTCCTCAACTTAATGGAGTTTCCGAACGTCGGAATCGAACACTGTTAGACATGGTTCGATCTATGATGGGGTTCACCGAGCTACCGGCATACCTGTGGGGTCATGCACTCCTAACTGCCGTGTATTTGCTGAATAGGGTTAATACCAAAGCAGTTAACTCCACACCTTATGAACTTTGGCACTCCAAGAAACCCACGTTTAAACATATTTGGATATGGGGTTGTCCCGCTTACGTGAAGCGGCTAGTGGGAGATAAGTTGGATGGAAAATCCAACCTATGCTATTTTGTGGGGTATCCCGAGGATTCCATGGGATACGAATTCTACTATGTTTCCGAGGCAAAGGTGTTCGTCTCGAGAAATGCCGTGTTCCTTGAGAAGGAATTTCTATCGGATAGAAAGGGCAGTGTAGTTGATCTCGAAGAAGTTCGAGAACCACAATCTGAAGTTCAAGCACAACAATCAGATAATGAACCAATTCAACAAACCACTAATATACCTCCTGAACCGTCGCTACGTAGATCCGAAAGAGTTCGGAGAGCGCCCGATAGGTTATTCCTCGTTGATGAAGTTGACCAAGGATGTGATCCTAGAACTTTCAACGAAGCTGTATCGGATACAGACAAGGGACATTGGCTAAATGCCATGAAATCCGAAATGGACTCTATGTACTCCAACAAGGTATGGACCTTGGTAGATCCACCCGAGGGAATCGTTCCCATAGGCTGCAAGTGGATCTATAAGAAGAAAATTGGAGTAGATGGAAAGGTATCGACCTACAAGGCTAGATTGGTAGCGAAGGGTTATACTCAAAAGCAAGGAGTTGACTATGAGGAAACCTTCTCTCCAGTTGCTATGCTTAAGTCCATTAGGATTTTGCTGGCCATTTCTGCGTGGTATGACTACGAGATATGGCAAATGGATGTGAAGACCGCTTTCCTTAATGGGGACATTGAGGAAGAAATTTACATGGCGCAGCCGGAAGGCTTCATATCTTCTGGAGATGAGCAAAAGGTTTGCAAACTCCAGCGATCCATTTATGGATTAAAACAAGCATCCCGTAGTTGGAACAAAAGGTTCGACACAACTATCAAAGAGTTTGAATTTGTGAAAAACCCGGAGGAACCTTGTGTCTACAAGAAGGTTAGTGGGAGTGCAGTGACTTTCCTTGTACTTTATGTTGATGACATACTACTCATTGGGAATGATGTAGGGATGTTGCAGTCAACTAAAGTATGGTTATCCACACGTTTCTCGATGAAGGATTTGGGAGAAGCATCCTACGTATTGGGAATACGGATCTATAGAGATAGATCGAGGAGATTGCTTGGCTTGTCCCAATCCATGTACATAGACACCGTTCTTAAACGGTTTAGCATGGAAGAATCCAGGAAGGGATTCTTGCCAATGTCCCATGGGGTTCGTCTCTCGAAATCCATGCGTCCACAAACGCAAATGGAAATCGAGGAGATGAAAAGGACACCTTATGCATCCGCTATAGGAAGCATAATGTATGGCATGCTATGTACACGACTTGATATTGCGTATGCTGTGAGCGTCACAAGAAGATATCAGTCCGACCCCGGCCCAGCCCATTGGAAGGCTGTGAAGGACATTCTCAAGTACTTGCGAAGAACTCGAGATTTGTTTTTGGTCTATGGGGATACCGAGTTGAAATTAGAAGGCTTCACGGATTCTAGTTTTCAATCGGACGTGGATGACTCAAAGTCAAACTCGGGGTATATATTCAAAGTCAACGGAGGTGCCGTGTGTTGGAAGAGTTCCAAACAAGGCACGACCGCTGATTCCACCACCGAGGCTGAATATATTGCATCATCAGATGCTTCAAAGGAATGGTCATGGATTAGGAAATTCATCCAAGAGTTGGGTGTATTTCCGAACGCTAGCGATCCAGTATGGTTGTACTGCGATAACAACGGACCCGTAGCGCAAGCTAAGGAACCAAGAGCTCATCAGAAGTCGAAGTACGTGTTGAGAAAAATACCATGTGATCCGAGAGATCATAGAGAGAGGTGAAGTCAAGCTAGACAGAGTCACCTCGGAGGACAATATTGCAGATCCCTTCACCAAGCCATTGTCAGGATCAGTCCACGAGAAACATCGAGAGTCGATGGGACTTAGATTTATGTGTAGTTGGCTTTAGGTCAAGTGGGAGATTGTTGGAGTAGGTGACCAACAAGCCAACTTGTGGCTGTGGTCTTTCCTTTTATCTTGTATTAAAACAATCGTTTTTTCGTTCGTAATAATAAAATATCTTATTTGGCATTCTATATCTGTTATCCCATGCAAGCAGCATAGATATAGTCCTAACGAGTTACTCTATTACTGTGAGTTGATCTAGTAGAATCGTGAGATAACTCAGCAATGTAATGTAACTGTTAAACCTTGTTCCTAGTCGATGGGTTACGCCAATAATGAGGATACCGGCCTTTCCCTTTTGAGACTAGCACTTAGTGTATGTGTACTGCGTCTCATCAGTCCTCGGTGTTGCGACATCGGCATACTTGAGTGGGTGCTCATACTGGATGAGTTCACTGAACTCCCTCGCCCTAGAAATCTATAAGTGGTTCTCATTCATCGAGTAATAGGTTTCTAAGATATAGTTGTACACCATTAGTCCTTAAGACCCAGACATCACCGTGACTTTACTAGAGGACCGATTGTATCGTGACCTGTCCCTGAGTCCCACCGCGGACCACTCCAAGGGACAACGTTCGTGCAATCCGAAATCTAGTGTGAAGTCTGTGCATTGTAGTAGGGGATTCGAGCGCTTGAGTAGTCATGGATGTCCTGTGTGTTCTGACGGTTTATAATCCATGGAATCTCTGGCCAGAGTTGATAGTGGGGTGATTAGGGAAATGTGTTTCCCTAAGTCGCACACGAACGGATTTATAATACCTAGAACGTTCGCACGGTTATTGAACTTTATAAGAGGTCTCGGTGAACCAATGCCTCTAGTTCAATCGGGACATGTGCTACGAAGGGATCGTACTGTACGCTAACTATATCATAAGGTTCTTGCAGGCACTTCATTTGTAATTAGGGAATCATGATGCGTAGTTGCTAGACGCCAATCTTGATTTGTTGGGCACCGATTTGATCGGGGATTAGGTAAAATGAGTTTTACTCTAATCGGGACTCTTGGGAGGAGTTCGTATAAGAACAATGTGTTTTTCGAATCACAAAGAGTTGTGAGCCCACGGCTAGCATACACCTGAACCATTGAGGGTCACACTTCTCGTGTAATATAGATCCTTGATAACAACAAGCATAGATTAATGTGTTAATCTTTGAACGATTGGATGTCGATATGATTGAATCCAAGATTCGTAATTGTGAATTGCAAATTGGAATAAACGTGGAGAAAGAGAGAAATGCGGTATTAAGTGAACTTTCTAAATTTGGAAGTTTCCTGATTTAGCAAGTCCACTGAAGTGGAAGTTTCCAATTTTGGAAATTGGAAATTTCGAAGAGGCACTCGTATCGACGAGGGCTTTGAGCTCGTCACAAATATAATTTTGTTATAATTTTGTGAACGATCGTTTATTAGAAACGAGGCCGACGAGGGAATGGGTTTAATGCATCAGTGGGTCAAGCCCTATGACTTAAGCCCGCTAGGGTTGAAAACCCTAGGTATAAATAGACCTCAAACAAGAGTTTGAGATCAGATTTTCAGCACCAAACCCTAGCCGCTCAAGCCCTAGCCGCTCCCCTCTTCGGCCGTTGCTCCACCGGCGCGCCACCGCCGACCACCGCCGGAAAACCGCCGGTTTTCTTCTCTCGTTTCCTTCGTTTTATTCTTGTTGTTATCTAACTCGTTTACATCTAGTGCTGTAGTTCGAGTGGGTCGAAAATACGAGGTGAAACCTAATTGGAGAGGAGCTGCTGCCCCGATGAATCCACGCACCGCCGCACGCGCCGATACGCTGCTCACGCGCCGCCGCTGCCGCTGCCACGCGCTGCCGCTGCTGCTGCCGTTCACCGCCGTTCGTCGCTTGCTGGATTAGCTTGGTCCAGCCGTGAGTTGCAGCCCCGAGGATTGGTAATTTGCAGCTTGTACGTGTTTGAGTTTTGGATTTCGATTCGTCGAAATCTCACGCTACAAGAGGTAATTAAATCGGAACTTTCGTAATTCGATTCGAACATGTTTGTATGATTTTTAATTTACGAGCATGAGTAATATGTGATTACGTGTTTCGATTTTATTGAATGATGAATAAGCATGTTTCGTGATTTTCGGTTTTACGTATTTTTCAATTAAATCGATAATTACCATATGTATGGCGGAAGCGTTAAGGTACGTTGATTATGTGATTAGTTTATGCATGTAATCGAAATTAGTTCGATCTCAAATTTTTAAATTCCGCTGCGTATACATGCACGATCCCCAACAATATCCACATAGATTCTACCAAAAATGTTAGATGTAAACTATACTCTAAAATGCGCACACATGATTCATATAGTAAGAATTTAACTTTCAAACTTTGAACCAAAAACTCTTTTCTAGAATACGGCTTTCAAAAAGATCAATTGTGTTCTAAATTTCAAACCATGCATATCTTATTGAAACAAAAACTTTTTCAAACCCTTTGCTTGAAAGAAACATCAAAATTCAGAATCTTTCTAAATCCAAATATTATTCAGCACTCATCTGTTTTAAGAAAACCAAACTTTCGAAAATCATCCTTTGAAAATAATTTCTACAATCAACATATCTATAGGGTCAACCGGAGTGATTAACATGCGAGTAAATAAGTTCATCATGATGCACGCAATAAATAACTTAAGCATGGGACATGTGACTCAAATATATCACATAA
Source organism: Erythranthe guttata (assembly GCF_000504015.1). Next base: position 471,106 of record NW_012193041.1, on the reverse strand, counting down.
TGCATGAAACCCACTACCAATGAACACATTATCGTAAAATCCAATTTCAATTCACAACTCCGAGATAAAGTCAGGTAATTATATAATCCTACCGTTAACTTCGAATATTTAAATTTCGAAAACCAAAGTATAATAATTTACTAAGAAACTTTAACTATACACATAGTACACCTAGTTCACATTATTTCACATAATCAAAATAGCAATTATCGAGATCTAGGGGCAATTAGCTCAATTAGATTCTATATGGTCTAAGCAAATATTCTCGAATCAAAATTATCAATGAAATGCAGCCATAGGAATCTTCAAAATACTTCAGTCACACATATGCAATTATTAAGAAGATCGAATATCAAAGTGCAATAGTATACACATATGCATACAAGTATACTAGATAGTATGAGATTAATTAAATTGATCCACACACGTAGAAAAATCATAATTCATATATATCAATTTAAATTGCACACAAATACTTAATTTGTAACAAGAGTCGATCATACTTTTTCACATACATGTCACATAATATTAATAGCACACTTAGTCAATTATTTCAGCAAATCGATCATATAATAATCGAACACATAGATTAATCAAGAAATGGACATATGACAAGAACTTAGTGAGAAATCTACATCATATCACGTAATTCTTTACCGTTGAAATTCACGAAGTTGTATAGTGATCTTAAAATAATTTGAATTAAACATCATCGAGGGACAGCATTCTTAATTCTTATATTGTTTAAGTAAACCAGGATTAATGTGATCTAACCTTATATATTTCAATACAAGTAGACTACCACAAAATTAGACTCTACCAATTGGGCGCATAAGTAAGAATGTGGTGCAATATCCACGATTTATCACTTAACATATGAGGTACACATAAATGATTCATCTACACATATGTAAAATCGATTAACACAAAAGGAGAACCTAAATTAAAATTCACCAATCAAACACTTCCGACATTCTTAACAATTTATGATATTCTTTAATATGATGCGTCATATAATAGCAAAATTCAATAATTTTATATGCAAACGAAGATTTCCAGACACACCGAAGGTTTTAACACACAAATCTCAAATAATAATAGCACAACATGTGTTAGGTATTCAAGAAGGTTAAAACACTTAACCACTCATAATCGCCTAAAACCAGTTCTAGATCGGTGACATAAAATATCAAAATATTGAGGTACTTATACCAAAATAATCATCACAAAATCCAGTATCAAAACCGCATAAACTATCTTCTCTTTATCATTACATAGGCGCAATTAGGAAATTACGAATCTTAATAGGATCAAGTCTTAGATACTAACAATGAGTATAGTGACAAGATCACATAGGATTGTAAGTTCTCCAATTCGAATTAGTCAAAACCAAATATGAATCATACCTCATGACTTAGGCCGGGAATTGGAGGAGGAATCACATGTGTCTTGAGCCATAACGAGGAACCCAGTGTATTAAACACTGCTCTGATACCATGTTGTAGCACCCTCAATGATTTAAAAGAAATTCTAGAAAATACGGACTTTATTAAAAACTTTTGGAACAATTTGAACTTTGAGAAAAACCACTTTAAAATTTTAGAACCATTTCCTTTTACTTCAAATCTAACCCACAATCGGAAAATAAGATTTTTCATAGAGAGTGTACCATAACATGAATGGGATTTTGAAAATAATCTCGATGTGGCGGAATAATCCACATAAAACATTATCGGGGTTTAGAAAACACTCGTAAGACAGCGGAAGGAAATAAACTTTATTTAAGATACCCCCGTTTAATAGACTGGGTTCCCAAATCAGAGTACAAAATTAAAAATCGATATCTTGGCTAGATATTTTAGAAATCGTTGACGTGATAAAAATCCGGGTTAAACAGTCAAGGCATCAAGGCTAGCGATTCCTCGAACTCCACGCCGCCGGCCTCCTAAAAAGCTTGGAGAACCTGAAAAGATAATTTGCATAAAAGCATGAGCCCATACACTGGCTCAGTAAGGACATTAGTCTTAGTCTGACGAACTCACGCCTCTCTCATCGTATCACTCATGACCTATGGGAGTCCTAAAGTATTCGTCTATGTCCTTTCCAACTAATTATGTTATCTCTACAAACACGTCACACATATTCAAGCATATAATTACACATATAAGCACATAACATATTTTTCTTGAAATCGAGAGCATTATAACAAAAGTATGGTTTTGTTTCGAAAACTACTTGAAAATCATTCTGGGAATAATTCATGTAAATTAATTCATAATTTACTTGCGAATCCGATTTAGGCAAAAAGTCCCTTTCTTTTAAAAACATAATTTCTTTTAATATCTTTTGAAAATCGTTTTTCTTCCAAAATTATTTTTATGCGTAGATGCGTATGACGGGATCCCTATCAAAATCCTAACGTAAGCATCGACAATAGACGTTTTTATACTGAGCCCGGTCTTTGGTGAGAGCTACCCACCCTGCAGTCTATAGTAACTTGTCATTTTGGGATACCGGCCCGCCGTATCCCGTGTCTATTCATCGGAGCAACGTCACTGTTTCGACTCTTCTATACTAGACCATGCAACCATTTAATGACTCGAGGAGTGCACGTAATTTAAAGATCTTAATACACCATTCAAATAAACAGTAATAATTTCAAGTACGTCATTCACATAATTTCAAAGGAGTTAAATCACATCACTCGATAATCAAATCATATAAATTGGGAGCAAATTCCGAAACAATAGTAAGCACATATAGATCAAACATTAGTAATAAAGACACATATACTTTTACAGGTATATACACATAGGCACTTATACGTATTTATATACTCATACATATACGTATATACTCTAATTTATAATCTATGGGTTATAAGTTTCCTCAACCCGAGGGGAGTACGCCCATAACATCATAGGTCTAAACTATCGATATACATATATATACTTATATATATATATACATACTTATACCTCATAAGAGTAAAAACATTATTCAAATAATCATCATGAAATTCAATATTTCACATAATTCCTATTCAAGGGACTATAGAAAATCAAATCTCATTAGAAGTACTGGCACATGGAAGGTTTCAAGAACAACGTATCGTTCTAAATATATACTAGTCTTTTTATCTTACATATATCTACTCTAATAATGGTTCTTAGATGTGACATAATAATCTATGTAACTTAATCTATATCTATTACCATGTTAAGTCATGTCTCAAGAGTTTAAACCATGCCCACAAAGGACCCCTTTAATTCTAAATAACTTGTTTTAGGAAAATCTCACAGTTTTGACACTTTAACTTTGAAATTACATTTCTCTTAAACCGAAATTCCAAAAATTCTGAAACTTTAACATGATACTCCTATATCAGTGGAAAAGACTCCTTTAAAACAGTTTTCCAAGAAAACCAATAGCCTAAGAGAAATAAGTAAAATAGTATAGTAGTATGGTCACACTTTCAGAAACAGAACCAACCACTTTAAAAATACTCAATAAATCACCCTTTTGTTAAAACACTGCACACCTTTGTCGAAAACTGGTTTTATAAGTTATAAATATATTCCAAGTGGAATGAAGGAAATCCAAGTAAGAAAACATCGATTTTAGAAGCAAATACTCAGCTGACTCAAAGGCTGTGCAGGTTTAGTAAATAGTTCATATCTTAATCATCTGAAATCCGATTGATGATTAAAATATATCAAATTAAAGAGAACAGGAAGATCTAGTTACCCATGAAATTTCGTGATTTTAAGAAAACAGGGCACCTGTGAACCATGCAGTAAACTCCGAGACTGAAAACCTGAAAATTCATTAGTAATCTATATCTACATCTTTGATCAAAACAGATCTGGCAGTTTAGGCACTATAAGTTCAGAAATTCATATCTCCTAATCCGTAGATCCAAACCTGATGAAATTTGGAACCCATGTTCATATCTAAGTCTAGTTTATAGGGTTAAAACAGTTTATGAAGAAACTCACCTATGTAAGAGATATAATCAATTTAATGCAGTAACATAAGCAGAAATTAAGAACAGATCCACTAACTTTAAAAATACCAAATAATTCATCACTTAATCCAAAAATTACCAAATTTCGTAGAATATTAGTTTCGTAAGTACATAATCATCGTCGAGTGAAATCACTTCAATAAGAGTAGTATAAAAAGCTATTTAACACATAATTCGTGGATGACTCTGAAACTGTGCAGATTCAGAAAACGATTCATAACTCACTCAATACAAATCCGATTTATGAATAATTTATATCCACTCGAAGCTAACTGAAAGATCTAGACTACCATAAAATTTCATAATTTTATCTTAGGGATTACCCTGATGAGACATGCAATACTATCAGAAGCTACGAAACTGAAATTCAAGTAGTGTTCATCAAGAACTTTATCTTCTAAAGCCCAAAATTAAACCACATACATATAATTCATTAAAACCCATATAATTTATATTAATTAGGTTGTTATTTCAGTAAAGACAAACGTCCTTACCCAAGAGCAAGAAATCGAAGATGAAGGAGTAAGAAAACCAAAGGCTCGGTGGATTTTCGGCCTACAAATCTTGGGGTTTGGCTTGGGTGTTTTGGGGCTGAGTTTGGAGGATGTGAAGGGGCTGTTTCTTGAAGAAAGAAGATGGAGTTTCTCTTTTCGAGAGGAGAGGAGAGGAGATGAATTGAAGAGAGAAGAGGAAGGGGCTTTGAGAGGAGCTTCTTGAAGTGCAAGAAGAGAATTCTTCTTGGGGGCTTTTGGTCGATGAAGAGGGAGAGGGAGAGGGCCTTCTTTTGGCTGATGTTTGGTGTGAAGAGAATGTGAAGAGGAGGGGTTTATTTATAGGGGAGATGAGGCCCTTATTTGCAATATAAAAGACATTGGGGTTTTATTAGCAATTTGGGAGAAAAATACCTTGGGGGCTCCTTAGCAATATAGAAGAGAAGAGGGGAGTCTTTAATAATTAATACACTTGGGGAAAAATTCACACACACAAAACATACGGTCACATAACTATTAATTATTAGCATTAACCCATATAATTCACATAAATTCCATATGAGGCCAAATAGAAATTAGTTATCATGTCACAACTTATTAAATCTCATATTATCCTAATAGATTAATTATCAACTAAAGCACATCATTAAAATCCATGGAGTAAAGCACATAATTCATTAAATCACATAATTAGAATCAACTACTCAATTAATAATAATGCCTACTTCTAAAAATACTATAATGTATCTAAATCACATAAACACATAGAAAACGTATAAACTGCTACTCGATTCATGAAATGCACGTATATTCGTATTTACTATATGTTTAATATAATCATATATAAATGCTTATGAAAATGCGGGATGTTACAAAAATAGTTTATCTTTGCATGATTGGAAGTCAATATGATTGGATCCAACATTCGTAATTTGGAATTATGAATGAGAATAAGAAAAGGAAACGAATAGGCGAACGTATTAGTGAACTTTCTAAATCGGGAAGTTTCCAAAATTAGAAAGTGCACTGAACTAGGGTTTCCACTTTTGGAAAGTTGGAAATTAAGAGTTGGCACTCGTAATGACGAGGATATTATAATGATTCCGAAATTGTAATCGTTGCAATTTTCCGATCATTGAATTGAGAGAGACGAGCAAGTAAAGGAACTAACGAGCTTAAGCTGTTGGGTCCGGTCCAATTTATGCCCGTTAGGGTTTTATGCAAGGGACTATAAATACTTGATTTATAGGCCTTGCACATAACACACAAGACCTAATCAAAACCCTAGCCGCTCACCTCTCTCTCTCAGCCTCTCTCCCGCGGCCATCACCGGCGCCGTCGCAGGAACCTCGCCGGAATCGGCCGTTCATTGGCCGATTGTTTTGGTAGTTTCTTTCCTTCTCTTTTTCTTCCGTTTTTCTAACTATTACGTGTCTAGTGCCACGTGTTTAGTAGATCAAAGCATACGAGGTGAAATCCGAGAGGAGGAAGATCGAAGATCGAAGAATCGAGGAGTAGCACACGAGCCGAAGCCGCACGCAACCCCACGCGCTGCCCGAAGACCGCGCGTGAGTTACACGCGCCGCCGTGGCCATCTCGCCGCTGCTCCCGCTGCACCGCTGCTGCCCCGGATTGTACGGATTGGTTTCCGTAGCAATCTCGACTTGCTTAGCGCTCCTACCTCACGCTTCAAGAGGTAAACACACGAATCTCATGTTTCGATTCGTTTACATTTAAACTAAATATTCATGTTTGCTTTCGTATGATTTTATGTGATTATGTGAAATCATATTTTTATTGCGAGCATGTTATTTGATTTAAAACACGAGCATGCTAGTTGATTTAATTTCGATTAAGTAATTAAGCATGTATGTTGTTTTTAATTTCGCTGGAAGCGCAAAGGTACGCAATTAATTGATTTAATTTATCGGGCATGTGCTTATGTGCTTTAAAGTCATTTAAATCGCATAAAATTTTTGTTTTCCGCTGCGTACACGTGCCCGAAACCCAACAGTGCTATCAGAGCTCGTTGCGCAATTAATTGCGTTTGTTTTAATATGCTATGAATTTATGCATGATTCGATTTATTAAAGTAGTGATTATTGTATTATGTAATTGGGAGTTTTTGTAAGTTTAAAATATTTTTGAAATATTGTTTAGAATTTTTCCATCTTTAAATTTGTTTAAAATTGGAAAATCGGATCTGAAATTATTTTTTAAACGTCGGTTTTTAATTGTTCGGATCGAACCGGTCGAACCGGCCGGTTCGATGGTTGTGTGCGATCTAGTTGACCGAATGCACGTGGATTCGGGTCGGTCAGACCGGTTCTCGGCCCGACTGACCCGGCCCACTGATTTGGGTCAGCTGGACCGGGCAGAACCGGACCGCTTCGGTCCGAACCGGTTCACTGAAAATAAAAAAAAAATTTTTTTTTCAGATTTCTAAAATTAAACTTAAAACAAATTGATTTTAATTTTTGGAAAATTATTTTCAATTAATCCCAATTAGATAATTGGATCGACAATCATCTATTTTAGTAAATAAGTGTTAGATTAATTAATTAATTTAAATTGTTAAATTGATTTCAATTAATAGAACACATATATAATATTGATTATAGTTCAACTTAATCAGTAGTACCTCAACATTATTTGAATGATTTATGCTAGTTGAGGTTCTATAATTATTTTGAAAAACCCGATAATTAATTAATGTAATTAATTATGAAATTAGGTCGTATGTTCCTCTTAGGACAATATGCGTTTCCATATACCTTTAGAGAACATAGATGTAGGAATCACATAGACCAATCCGAACCTTCTGATGAGATAAAAACTTTTTAATAAAACCCCTCATTCTTAATATAATTAAGAATCATTTCAAGCTATAAAGAAAAACCCAATCTGTTGAGTTATTTATTTCCTTCTGCCAACGGTTGGATTATGTGTAGCCATTTACTGTAGTGTAGTAAGCCGTGTTGGCGGGGAGTGCTATGGTAGAGTAAGTTGTAATTCAATTGACATAGCGATGAAGGTAGCTATAGAAAAGGGTTATGTTGGATTAACGTGGTCGGCTAGATTAACTAGGGACTGCATTAGTTTGGCATAATCAAGTTCTATGACCATCTTTGATTGGTAGGTTAGACTTGACACACGACGATTTTGATATTCACGAGATTAACTTAGGTCATTATCAAGTGTGAGGAAAATTAATTTAGGGTCATATTGTGGATATGATTGATTGTGATCTACCTTTGGGCAAATATGATCGGGCTAGATTAACTACGGGTTATATTTGTCTATTGGACCTAAAGCCCATTAAGAAAAATCAGTTTTCTCGTTTGTCTACTAGAGGGAAGTGGAACTCGATAAAATTAGTGGGAGAACAATTAAATCACATAAGTCCAAAAATTTAATTGTAACAATCATTTAACGCGAATCTCTAATAATCCTCTTCTCTATATGTCTCAGATAATCATGTCTAAGAATCCCATAATGTCAATCCTCGACAATAAACTCAATGGCCCGAATTACCTAGATTGGTTGCGTAGTCTTAAGCTTGTGCTAACCATTGAGGGGCGTCTCTATGTTTTGAACGAGAGACTTCCCGCCACTATACCTGCCACAGCGACTGATGCTGAAAAGGAAACTTATGAAGTTTGGAAGAAACATGACACCCATGCTAGGTGCTATATGATGGCCGCAATAGAGCCCGCGCTTGCGAGGAAATATGAGTCTCACATGCATGCTTTCGATATAAAGGCTCATCTCGATAGCATGTATAGTGAGAATATTAGGGCATCGAGGTACGCTGCTACAAAGGAGTTGATCACGGCGAGACTGCGCGAAGGGACTTCGGTCCACGAGCACTGTCTCAAAATGGTCACTCTCCTTAAAAAGCTAGTGAATCTTGATGTCACCCTCCCGGCCGAGCTCTCGTTGGATTTGATCCTGTTATCTCTCCCTAGTTCCTATGAATCGTTCATAGTGAACTTCAACATGAACAAACTAGATCCTCCCTTGGATGAGTTAATGAACATGTTGGTCAGCTTCGAGTCCACCATTAAGAAAGAGAAGTGTGTTCTCATTGCTGCTACTTCTGGAAAGAAGAGTTCTTTCCAAAAGAAGAGAAAGGAAAGAGTTCCCTTCCCAAACAACAAGTTCGAAGTGGGTGAAGGTAGTGGGGGTCCCAAAGCAAAGGTTGGCAAGCAAGTTGATGATGCTTGACATCACTGTGGAAAGAAAGGACATTGGCGCCGCAACTGCAAGGCTTACCTAAAGCAGGAAGGTTCTGAAACGGGTACGTATTTCATTGACGTAAATTTATCTGTCAACTCTTCTTCTTGGGTATTGGATACGGGCTGTGGCTCACATTTGTGCAATGATTTGCAGCTAATGAGAAGAAGTCGAAGGCTTAGAGCGGGTGAGACCTACCTAAGGATAGGGAATGGAGCAAGAGTTGTTGCTGAAGCCATTGGCACAATTTACTTAAATGTTTTGGATTCTAGTTTTCCTATTGTTTTGAACGATTGTTTATTTGTTCCGTCACTCATTAGAAACCTTATTTCTATATTCCTGTATTAGATATTCAAGGTTTTACTTTTGCTTTTGGAAATTCGATTTGCATTATACAAAAGAATGAGAATTTGATTTGCAAAGGACGACTATTAAACAACTTGTATGAACTGAATCCAAATGAAATACCTAGTAATGTTATATCAGCAAAACGTAAGGAGATAGATCAAAACCCCGCACAACTTTGGATACGCTAGATTAGGTCATGTGTTTTTAAGAAGGATGAACGATTTTGTCAGTGAAGGATTGTTCTCTTTGGAGGACGTGAAATCACTACAAACTTGTGAATCTTGCCTTAAAGGGAAAATGACCAAGTCACCCTACAAAGGGAAAATGGAACGAGCCGAGGGTCTTTTGGATTTGATCCATACAGACGTATGTGGTCCACTAAGTGTTAGTGCGAAGGGTGGATATAACTAACACACGAAGTGGAAAAAGAACTCGGACGAAGTATCAAGAAGCTGCGATCCGATCGTGGTGGAGAATACTTGAGCATCGAGTTCATTGACTATCTAAAAGAGAATGGGATACAATCCCAATGGACTCCACCGGGAACTCCTCAACTTAATGGAGTCTCCGAACGTCGGAATCGAACTTTATTAGATATGGTTCGATCAATGATGGGGTTCACGAACTTACCGGCATACTTATGGGGTAATGCACTTCGTACTGCAGCGTATTTGCTGAATAGAGTTAACACCAAAGCACTTAAATCCACACCTTATGAACTTTGGCATTCCCGGAAACCCAACTACAAACATATTAGGATATGGGGTTGTCCCGCTTATGTGAAGCGATTAGTGGGAGATAAGTTGGATGGTAAATCCGACTTGTGCTATTTTGTGGGGTATCCCGAAGACTCGATGGGATACGAGTTCTACTATGTCAAAGAAGCAAAGACGTTTGTTTCGAGAAATGCCACCTTTTTGGAAAGGGAGTTTCTATCCGATAGAAAGGGCAGCATGATAGAACTTGAAGTAGTTCAAGAACCACAAAGTGAAGTTCAAGCGCAAGAACAAGTAATCCAACCAATACAACAATCCACTAATGAACCTCCTGAACCTTCGGTACGTAGATCTGAAAGAGTTCGGAAAATGCCGGATAGGTTATTCCTCCTCGAAAATGATGAAGGTCATGTTGATCTTGGACAAGATCCAATAACATACAATGAGGCCGTATCGGATGCGGACATGGGACATTGGCTAACTGCCATGAAATCCGAAATGGACTCCATGTACTCCAACAAGGTGTGGACCTTGGTAGATCCACCTAAGGGAATTGTTCCCATGAGGAAACCTTTTCGCCAGTCGCGATGCTGAAGTCCATTAGGATTTTGCTGGCCATAGCTGCGTGGTACGACTACGAGATATGGCAAATGGATGTGAAGACCGCCTTCCTTAATGGAGATATTGAGGAAGAAATTTACATGGCGCAGCCGGAAGGCTTCATATCTTCTGGAAGTGAGCAAAAGGTTTGCAAGCTCCAGCGATCCATTTATGGATTGAAACAAGCATCCCGTAGTTGGAACATTAGGTTCGACTCAACTATCAAAGAGTTTGATTTTGAGAAGAATCCGGAGGAACCTTGTGTATACAAGAAGGTTAGTGGGAGGGCAGTGATATTTTTAGTGCTTTACGTTGATGACATTCTACTCATAGGGAATGACGTAGGAATGTTGCAGCAAACGAAAGCATGGTTGTCCACACGTTTCTCAATGAAGGATTTGGGAGAAGCATCTTAAGTGTTAGGAATACGCATCTATAGAGATAGAGCAAGAAAGATGCTTGGCTTCTCCCAAAGCCTGTACATAGACACCGTTATGAAACGGTTTAGCATGGAAGAATCCAAGAAGGGATTCTTGCCAATGTCCCATGGGGTTCCTCTCTCGGAATCTATGTGTTCGCAAACACCTAGTGAAATCGAGGAGATGAAAAGGATGCCTTATGCTTCTACCATAGGAAGCATAATGTATGGCATGCTATGTACGAGACCCGATATTGCGTATGCTGTGAGTGTCACAAGCAGATATCAGTCTAACCCCGGCCCGGCTCACTGGAAAGCCGTGAAAGATATCCTCAAGTACTTGGGAAGAACTAAGGATATATTTTTGGTCTATGGGGGTGCCGAGTTGAAATTAGAGGGTTTTACTGACTCTAGTTTTCAATCGGATGTGGACGACTCAAAGTCGAACTCTGGATTTATATTCACGCTTAACGGTGGTGCCGTGTGTTGGAAGAGTTCCAAGCAAAGCACGACGGCCGATTCCACTACCGAAGCGGAATACATTGCAGCGTTCGAAGATGCAAAAGATGGGACTTGGATAAGGATGTTCATCCAAGAGTTGGGTGTCGTTCCTTGTGCTAGTGATCCAGTACCGTTGTACTGTGATAACACCGGAGCCATGGCGCAAGCTAGGGAGCCGGGATCTCATCATAAGTCGAAGCATATTCTGAGAAAGTATCATGTGATCCGAGAGATCATTGATTGAGGTGAAGTTAAAGTAGAATGAGTCACCTCGGAAGAGAACGTTGCAGACCCCTTTACGAAGCCTTTACCGAGATCGGTGCATGAGAAACATCGAGAGTCGATGGGATTGCGATTCATGGGTAGTTGGCTTTAGGTCAAGTGGGAGATTGTTAGAGTAGGTGACCAACAAGCCAACTTGTGGTTGTGGTCTTTCGTATTTATTATGGTAATAAACGAAGCATAGATATAGTCCTTACAGTTATTACAAGTACTAGTAATTGATCGTTAGGATCGTGAGATATTTACTTAAGTATCATAACTGTTAAACGTGTTCCTAGTCGAAGGGTTACGCCACCAATGAGGATATCGGCCTTTCCCATTAGAAGACTAGCACTTAGTGTATGTGTACTGCATCTCATCAGTAAACGGTATTGTGATATCGGCATGCATAAGTGGGTGCTCGTAAGTTGACGAGTTCACTGAACTCCCTCACCCTAGAAATCTCTAAGTGGTTCCCAATAATCGAGTAGAGATATCTATGGTATAGTTGTACACCATTAGTCCTTATGACCTAGACATCAGCGTGACTTCACTAGAGGACCAGCTGTATCGTGACCTGTCTCTGAGTTCCACCGAGGACCATCCTAAGGGCCAGTGTTCGTGCAGTCCGAAATCTAGTGGGAGGTCTGTGCATTGTAGTTGGGGATTCGATCGCTAGAATAGTCTTGGATGTCCTGTGTGTTCTGATAGTTTGTAATCATTCTAAGTCTCTGGCCAGAGCTGACTAAGTGATGATTAGAGGATTCGATTCTCTAAGTCATGCACGTGACGATTACAATACTTAGAACGATCGCACCGTCATTGAACATATAAAGAGGTCTCTATGAACCAATGCCTCTAGTTCAATCGGGACATATGCAGATACAGTGGAGTGTAGAATTAAAACTCTACGTTTACGTTTACATGGATTTTTTTTCGGATTAATTTATATTTCTATGTTAATTGGTGGATTTGGTATCATATAGGTACAAATCGAAAATTAGGTGTCTAGGAAGTAAAAATGATCAAAGAGTAAGAAAAGAGTAGCAATTAGGAAAATAAAATCAAATTAGAAGAGAGAATCCCCGAACATCTTTGGCAGTGTCCACGAAGTAGAGCATAACTTTCTCATCCAAACTCCAAATCAATTGGTTCCAGAAGCATTGGAGAGCTATTTCAGATGGCTACAATTCCTGTATAATGGCAAAATTCCAAATTCAGACTCGAACATGGTCAAAATTGGATTTCAAAAGCGATCAAGAAAATACGTACTCGAGTTCGAGAACATGAATGTCAATCAAGAAACGTGCACAAAAACACTCGCTAGACGAGATACGCACATAAGTAAAAGTACAAAAGCATGCACAAAAGTACTCACGCAAAAGTTCATTCGCAAAAAGAATCATGAAAACACAAACTACAATCCTAGGACATTAATACAAATCAACAAACATGCATAAGCACACTTGCTCAAATGGACATGCACAAACGTACATTTAAAAAAACATGCGCAAAAGTGCATTCGCAACAACGTTCTTAAAAACAAAAACTACAATACTAGGACATTAATATGCATCAACAAACAACAGCAAACACACTAGATAAAAAAGATACAGTGGAGTGTAGAAATAAAACTATACGTTTACGTTTACGTTAACATGGATTTTTTTTCGGATTAATTTATATTTCTATATTAATTGGTGGATATTGTATCTTACAGGTACAAATAGAAAATTAGGTGTCCAGGAAGCAAAGAAGATCAAAGAGTAAGAAAAGAGTTGCAATTAGGAAAATAAAGTCAAATTAGAAGAGAGAATCTCCGAACATCTTTGGTAGTGTCGACGAAGTCGAGCATAACTTTCTCATCCGAACTCCAAATCAACTGGTCCGGCGGCATAGGAAAGCTATTTCAGCTAGCTACAATTCCTGTCTAATGGTAAAATTCCAAATTCGGACTCGAACATGGTCAAAATTGGATTCCAAAAGCGATCATGAAAATACGAACTATAGTTCTAGGATATGAATGCGCATCAAGAAACGTGCACAAAAACACTCGCTAGAAGAGATACGCATATAAGTAAAAGTATAAAGAGGTCTCTATGAACCAATGCCTCTAGTTCAATCGGGACATATGCAGATACAGTGGAGTGTAAAATTAAAACTCTACGTTTACGTTTACATGGATTTTTTTTCGGATTAATTTATATTTCTTTATTAATTGGTGGATTTGGTATCTTATAGGTAAAAATCGAAAATTAGGTGTGCAGGAAGCAAAAATGATCAAAGAGTAAGAAAAGAGTTGCAATTAGGAAAATAAAATCAAATTAGAAGAGAGAATCCCCGAACATCTTTGGTAGTTTCGACGAAGTCGAGCATAAATTTCTCATCCGAACCCCAAATCAACTGGTTCCGGCGGCATTGGAAAGCTGTTTCAGCTGGCTACAAGTTCTGTCTAATGGCAAAATTCCAAATTCGGACTCGAACATGGTCAAAATTGGATTCCAAAAGCGATCATGAAAATTGTTGGGTTTCAGGCACGTGTACGCAGCGGAAAACAAAAATTTTATGCGATTTAAACGACTTTAAAGCACATAAGCACATGCCCGATAAATTAAATCAATGAATTGCGTACCTTTGCGCTTCCAGCGAAATTAAAAACAACATACATGCTTAATTACTTAATCGAAATTAAATCAACTAGCATGCTCGTGTTTTAAATCAAATAACATGCTCGCAATAAAAATATGATTTCTCATAATCACATAAAATCATACGAAAGCAAACATGAATATTTAGTTTAAACGCAAACGAATCGAAACATGAGATTCGTGTGTTTACCTCTTGAAGCGTGAGGTAGGAGCGCTAAGCAAGTCGAGATTGCTACGGAAACCAATCCGTACAATCCGGGGCAGCAGCGGCGAGACAGCCACGGCGGCGCGTGTAACTCACGCGCGGTCTTCGGGCGGCGCTTGGGGTTGCGTGCGGCTTCGACTCGTGTGCTACTCCTCGATTCTTCGATCTTCGATCTTCCTCCTCTCGGATTTCACCGCGTATACTTTGATCTACTAAAAACGTGGCACTAGACACGTAATAGTTAGAAAAACGGAAGAAAAAGAGAAGGAAAGAAATTACCAAAACAATCGGCCAATGAACGGCCGATTCCGGTGAGGTTCCGGCGACGGCGCCGGTGATGGCCGCAGGAGAGAGGCCGAGAGAGAGAGGTGAGCGGCTAGGGTTTTGATTAGGTCTTGTGTGTTATGTGCAAGGCCTATAAATCAAGTATTTATAGTCCCTTGCATAAAACCCTAACGGGATTAAGTTGGACCGGGCCCAACAGCTTAAGCTCGTTAGTTCCTTTACTTGCTCGTCTCTCTCAATTCAATGATCGGAAAATTGCAACGATTACAATTTCGGAATCATTATAATATCCTCGTCATTACGAGTGCCAACTCGTAATTTCCAACTTTCCAAAAGTGGAAACCCTAGTTCAGTGCACTTTCTAAATTTGGAAACTTCCCGATTTAGAAAGTTCACTAATACGTTCGCCTATTCGTTTCCTTTTCTTATTCTCATTCATAATTCCAAATTACGAATGTTGGATCCAATCATATTGACTTCCAATCATGCAAAGATAAACTATTTTATCTCTGACCGTTTATTCAAAGATCTCATGTGCACGAGCAGTGTGACCCTCGATGGTTCAGGTGTAAGCTAGTCGTGGGCCCACAACCCTTTGTGGTCAAAACTCGTCCCTTAGAGTTACGATTAAGATGAAGCTCGTTTCACCTTAATCACCTAACGAATCAAGATTGGAGTCTAGCAACTACGCGTCATGATTCCCTAGATACAAATGAAGTGTCTGCAAGAACCTTCAGATATAGTTAACGTACAGTACGGTCCCTTCGATGCATATGTCCCGATTGAACTAGAGGCATTGGTTCATCGAGACCTCTTTATATGTTCAATGACGGTGCGATCGTTCTAAGTATTGTAATCGTCACGTGCATGACTTAGAGAATCGAATCCTCTAATCATCACTTAGTCAGCTCTGGCTAGAGACTTAGAATGATAACAAACTATCAGAACACACAGGACATCCAAGACTATTCTAGCGATCGGATCCCCGACTACAATGCACAGACCTCCCACTAGATTTCCGACTGTACGAACACTGGCCCTTGGGATGGTCCTCGGTGGAACTCAGAGACAGGTCACGATACAGCTGGTCCTCTAGTGAAGTCACGGTGATGTCTAGGTCCCATAGATATCTCTACTCGATTATTGGGAACCACTTAGAGATTTCTAGGGTGAGGGAGTTCAGTGAACTCGTCAACTTACGAGCACCCACTTATGCATGCCGATATCACAATACCGTTTACTGATGAGATGCAGTACACATACACTAAGTGCTAGTCTTCTAATGGGAAAGGCCGATATCCTCATTGGTGGCGTAACCCTTCGACTAGGAACACGTTTAACAGTTATGATACTTAAGTAAATATCTCACGATCCTAACGATCAATTACTAGTACTTGTAATAACTGTAAGGACTATATCTATGCTTGTGACAAAGGGACAAAGATATAGAATGCCAAGGTGTTTTATCATTAATACGAATAAAGGTTCGTTTATTACCATAATAAATACGAAAGACCACAGCCACAAGTTGTCTTGTTGGTCACCCACTCTAACAATATCCCACTTGATCTAAAGCCAACTACCCATGAATCGCAATCCCATCGACTCTCGATGTTTCTCATGGACCGATCTCGGTAAAGGCTTCGTAAAGGGGTCTGCAACGTTCTCTTCCGAGGTGACTCATTCTACTTTAACTTCACCTCTATCAATGATCTCTCGGATCACATGATACTTTCTCAGAATATGCTTCGACTTTTGATGAGATCTCGGCTCCCTAGCTTGCGCCAAGGCTCCGGTGTTATCACAGTACAACGGTTTTGGATCACTAGCACAAGGAATGACACCCAACTCTGGGATGAACATCCTTATCCAAGTCCCATCTTTTGCAGCTTCGAACGCTGCAATGTATTCCGCTTCAATAGTGGAATCGTCCGTCGTGCTTTGCTTGGAACTCTTCTAACACACGGCACCACCGTTAAGCGTGAATATAAATCCAGAGTTCGACTTTGAGTCGTCCACATCCGATTGAAAACTAGAGTCAGTAAAACCCTCTAATTTCAACTCGGCACCCCCATAGACCAAAAATATATCCTTAGTTCTACGCAAGTACTTGAGGATATCTTTCACGGCTTTCCAGTGAGTCGGGCCGGGGTTAGACTAATATCTGCTTGTGACACTCACAACATACGCAATATCGGGTCTCGTACATAGCATGCCATACATTATGCTTCCTATGGCAGAAGCATAAGGCGTCCTTTTCATCTCCTCGATTTCACTAGGTGTTTGCGAACACATAGATTTCGAGAGACGAACCCCATGGGACATTGGCAAGAATCCCTTCTTGGATTCTTCCATGCTAAACCGTTTCATAACGGTGTCTATGTACAGGCTTTGGGATAAGCCAAGCATATTTCTTGCTCTATCTCTATAGATGCGTATTCCTAACACATCAGATGCTTCTCCCAAATCCTTCATTGAGAAACGTGTGGACAACCATGCTTTCGTTTGCTGCAACATTCCTACGTCATTCCCAATGAGTAGAATGTCATCAACGTAAAGCACTAAAAATATCACTGCCCTCCCACTAACCTTCTTGTATACACAAGGTTCCTCCGGATTCTTCTCAAAATCAAACTCTTTGATAGTTGAGTCGAACCTAATGTTCCAACTACGGGATGCTTGTTTCAATCCATAAATGGATCGCTGGAGCTTGCAAACCTTTTGCTCACTTCCAGAAGATATGAAGCCTTCCGGCTGCGCCATGTAAATTTCTTCCTCAATATCTCCATTAAGGAAGGCGGTCTTCACATCCATTTGCCATATCTCGTAGTCGTACCACGCAGCTATGGCTAGCAAAATCCTAATGGACTTCAACATCGCGACTGGCGAAAAGGTTTCCTCATAGTCAACACCTTGCCTTTGAGTGTATCATTTCGCTACCAATCTAGCTTTATAGGTCGATACCTTTCCATCAACTCCAATTTTCTTCTTATAGAACCACTTGCAGCCTATGGGAACAATTCCCTTAGGTGGATCTACCAAGGTCCACACCTTGTTGGAGTACATGGAGTCCATTTCGGATTTCATGGCAGTTAGCCAATGTCCCATGTCCGCATCCGATACGGCCTCATTGTATGTTCTTGGATCTTGTCCAAGATCAATATGACCTTCATCATTTTCGAGGAGGAATAACCTATCCGGCATTTTCCGAACTCTTTCGGATCTACGTACCGTAGGTTCAGGAGGTGAATTAGTGGATTGTTGTATTGGTTCGATTACTTGTTCTTGCGCTTGAACTTCACTTTGTGGTTCTTGAACTACTTCAAGTTCTATCATGCTGCCCTTTCTATCGGATAGAAACTCCCTTTCCAAAAAGGTGGCATTTCTCGAAACAAATGTCTTTGCTTCTTTGACATAGTAGAACTCGTATCCCATCGAGTCTTCGGGATACCCCACAAAATAGCACAAGTCGGATTTACTATCCAACTTATCTCCCACTAATCGCTTCACATAAGCGGGACAACCCCATATCCTAATATGTTTGTAGTTGGGTTTCTGGGAATGCCAAATTTCATAAGGTGTGGATTTAACTGCTTTGGTGTTAACTCTATTCAGCAAATACGCGGCAGTACGAAGTGCATGACCCTATAAGTATGCCGGTAAGTTCGTGAACCCCATCATGGATTGAACCATATCTAATAAAGTTCGATTCCGACGTTCGGAGACTCAATTAAGTTGAGGATTTCCCGGTGGAGTCCATTGGGATTGTATCCCATTCTCTTTTAGATAGTCAATGAACTCGATGCTCAAGTATTCTCCACCACGATCGGATCGCAGCTTCTTGATACTTCGTCCGAGTTGCTTTTCCACTTCGTGTCTAAAATATTTGAACCTTTCAAATGTTTCAGACTTGTACTTCATCAAGTACACATACCCATACCTAGAATAATCGTCGGTAAAGGTAGCGAAGTAGTTATATCCACCCTTCGCACTAACACTTAGTGGACCACATACGTCTGTATGGATCAAATCCAAAAGACCCTCGGCTCGTTCCATTTTCCCTTTGTAGGGTGACTTGGTCATTTTCCCTTTAAGGCAAGATTCACAAGTTTGTAGTGATTTCACGTCCTCCAAAGAGAACAATCCTTCACCGACAAAATCGTTCATCCTTCTTAAAAAGACATGACCTAATCTAGCGTGGCAAAGTTGTGCGGGGTTTTGATCTATCTCCTTACGTTTTGCTGATATAACATTAATAGGTATTTCATTTGGATTTAGTTCATACAAGTTGTTTAATAGTCGTCCTTTGCAAATCAAATTCTCATTCTTTTGTATAATGCAAATCGAATTTCCAAAAACAAAAGTAAAACCTTCAATATCTAATACATGAATAGAAATAAGGTTTCTAATGAGGGACGGAACAAGTAAACAATCGTTCAAAACAATAGGAAAACTAGAATCCAAAACATTTAAGTAAATTGTGCCAATGGCTTCAGCAGCAACTCTTGCTCCATTCCCCATCCTTAGGTAGGTCTCACCCGCTCTAAGCCTTCGACTTCTTGTCATTAGGTGCAAATCATTGCACAAATGTGAGCCACAGCCCGTATCCAATACCCAAGAAGAAGAGTTGACAAATAAATTTACGTCAATGAAATACGTACCCTTTTCAGAACCTTTCTGCTTTAGGTAAGCCTTGCAGTTGCGGCGCCAATGTCCTTTCTTTCCACAGTGATGGCAAGCATCATCAACTTGCTTGCCAACCTTTGCTTTGGGACCCCAACTACCTTCACCCACTTCGAACTTGCTGTTTGGGAAGGGAACTCTTTCCTTTCTCTTCTTTTGGAAAGAACTCTTCTTTCCAGAAGTAGCAGCAATGAGAACAGACTTCTCTTTCTTAATGGTGGACTCGAAGCTGACCAACATGTTCATTAACTCATCCAAGGGAGGATCTAGTTTGTTCATGTTGAAGTTCACTATGAACGATTCATAGGAACTAGGGAGAGATAACAAGATCAAATCCAACGAGAGCTCGGCCGGGAGGGTGACATCAAGATTCACTAGCTTTTCAAGGAGAGTGATCATTTTGAGACAGTGCTCGTGGACCAAAGTCCCTTCGCGCAGTCTCGCCGTGATCAACTCCTTTGTAGTAGCGTACCTCGATGCCCTAATATTCTCACTATACATGCTATCGAGATGAGCCTTTATATCGAAAGCATGCATGTGAGACTCATATTTCCTCGCAAGCGCGGGCTCCATGGCGGCTATCATATAGCACCTAGCATGTGTCATCTTTCTTCCAAACTTCATAAGTTTCCTTTTCAGCATCAGTCACTGTGGCAGGTATAGTGGCGGGAAGTCTCTTGTTCAAAACATAGAGACGCCCCTCAACAGTTAGCACAAGCTTAAGACTACGCAACCAATCTAGGTAATTAGGGCCATTGAGTTTATTGTCGAGGATTGACATTATGGGATTCTTAGACATGATTATCTGAGACATATAGAGAAGAGGATTATTAGAGATTCGCGTTAAATGATTGTTACAATTAAATGTTTGGACTTATGTGATTTAATTGCTCTCCCACTAATTTTATCGAGTTCCACTTCCCTCCAGTAGACAAACGAGAAAACTGATTTTTCTTAATGGGCTTTAGGTCCAATAGACAAATATAACCCGTAGTTAATCTAGCCCGATTATATTTGCCCAAAGGTAGATCACAATCAATCATATCCACAATATGACCCTAAATTAATTTTCCTCACACTTGATAATGACCTAAGTTAATCTCGCGAATATCAAAATCGTCGTGTGTCAAGTCTAACCTACCAATCAAAGATGCTCATAGAACTTGATTATGCCAAACTAATGCAGTCCCTAGTTAATCTAGCCGACCACGTTAATCCAACATAACCCTTTTCTATGGCTACCTTCATCGCTATGTCAATTGAATTACATCTTACTCTACCATAGCACTCCCCGCTAACACGGCTTACTGCACTACAATAAAGGGCTACACATAATCCAACTGTTGGCAGAAGGAAAGAAATAACTCAACAGATTGGGTTTTTCTTTATAGCTTGAAATAATTCTTAATTAGATTAAGAATGAGGGGTTTTATTAAAAAGTTTTTATCTCATCAGAAGGTTCGGATTGGTCTATGTGAGTCCTACATCTATGTTCTCTAAAGGTATATGGAAACGCATATTGTCCTAAGAGAAACATACGACCTAATTTCATAATTAATTACATTAATTAATTATCGGGTTTTTAAAAATAATTATAGAACCTCCACTAGCATAAATCATTAAAATAATGTTGAGGTACTACTAATTAAGTTGAACTATAATCAATATTATATATGTGTTCTATTAATTGAAATCAATTTAACAATTTAAATTAATTAATTAATCTAACACCTATTTACTAAAATAGATGATTGTCGATCCAATTATCTAATTGGGATTAATTGAAAATAATTTTCCAAAAATTAAAATCAATTTGTTTTAAGTTTAATTTTAGAAATCTGAAAAAAAAAATTTATTTTTATTTTTATTTTCAGTTAATGTCCTAGTACTGTAGTTTGTGTTTTTAAGAACGTTGTTGTGTGTTAAGTGTATATTTATACACTTAATTGTACCTTTGAATTGGAGCTTTTGGTGTGTTGTAATGATAATTGGTGCTTAAAATGGTTATTATTTGTATTTTAGGTACAATGTGAAGAATTGGAAACTTTTGGGGTCAAAACTGCAAATTCGGAGAAAAAGTGGGCCAAAAGTGAGAAAATCAAAACTCTGAAGAATTAAAGACCGGACGGCCGTCCGGATTTCAAAGCTTATTCTCGCACGGCCGTCCAGGTTCACGAAAGGGCGCAGAAAAGGGATTTTAATTGCACAAGGAAACTGCATTCTTCCCCAAGTTCTTCACCCTATATAAGACCAACCCAATCACACAATTAGGGATCATCTTGGAACGAAATTTTACACCAAAAAACGCGAAGAACGAAGATCAACGAAGACTCAAGCATAGTTTTTCTTATTTCTTTTATTTTTATTTTGTTTATCATAAGAATTACGAGTAGCTAAGTTTTTATTCTAGGATTTTATTGGAACCCTATGTGGTAATTCGAACCTATTTTTCTACTTTTATGCAAGTTTAATTCTTCGATTATTTCTTCTATCTTGATCTTATTTAGCGCATGAACGTAGCTAATTTATGTTGCTAGTTGTTGTTGTTAGAATTGATTGACAGATCGTTTTAATAATTAGAACAGGGATAGAAGAGCCTTCGAGTAGTTTTTCACCGAATGCGTGTGTTGATTGCATGTATTATCGTAGACATACAGATAATACCTTAGGTAGCCGTTTTCGAGACTTGTTATTTAATGCTTTATTTATACTAGGTTTGCATAGACATATAGTGAATCTTTTATGAATAATAGGTTTATAACGCAGCGACAGCTGGTTATGAATAATTTCGTGTCTTGGGTTAATAATCGGGAATCGTAACTTGCATGATAGGAGATTAATTGGGTGAAGAATTGTCGCATAGGGGGAAGATAAAATCCTAGATCCGTTTTATATTGATATTTTCTCTTGTTTAATTGCTTTCTTAATTATTTTAATTTAATTAGTTAATTAATTTGACAACCTTGCGTAGGCTGGATAAAAATCACAATTGTTAGGATTTGGTACTTAGGATTAAATAATTTGCGTATTCCCTGTGGGATCGACATCCGACTCTCACGAGTCTACTTTACTACTTGTTTGCGATACGTACACTTGCGTGTTGGTATTTAGCACCCAACATTGTGAATTCACTTTTGCGCATGTTTTTTTAAATGTACGTTTTTGCATGTCCATTTGAGAGAGTGTGCTTATGCATGTTTGTTGATTTGTATTAATTTCCTAGGATTGTAGTTTGTGTTTTCATGATTCTTTTTGCGAATGCACTTTTGCGTGAGTACTTTTGTGCATACTTTTGTACTTTTACTTATGTGCGTATCTCGTCTAGCGAGTGTTTTTGTGCACGTTTCTTGATTGACATTCATGTTCTCGAACTCGAGTACATATTTTCTTGACCGCTTTTGAAATCCAATTTTGACCATGTTCGAGTACGAATTTAGAATTTTGCCATTAAACATGAATTGTAGCCATCTGAAATAGCTCTCCAATGCTTCTGGAACGAGTTGATTTGGAGTTTGGATGAGAGGGTTATGCTCTACTTCGTGGACACTACCAAAGATGTTCGGGGATTCTCTCTTCTAATTTGATTTTATTTTCCTAATTGCCACTCTTTTCTTACTCTTTGATCATTTTTGCTTCCTAGACACCTAATTTTCGATTTGTACCTATATGATACCAAATCCACCAATTAACATAGAAATATAAATTAATCCGAAAAAAAATCCATGTAAACGTAAACGTCGAGTTTTAATTCTACACTCCACTGTATCTTTTTTATCCAGTGTTTTTGTTGTTGTTTGTTGATGCGTATTAAAGTCCTAGTATTGTAGTTCGTGTTTTTAAGAACGTTGTTGCGAATGCACTTTTGCACATGTTTTTTTACATGTATGTTTTTGCATGTCCATTTGAGCGAGTGTGCTTATGCATGTTTGTTGATGTTTACTAATGTTCTAGGATTGTAGTTTGTGTTTTCAGGATACTTTTTGCGAATGCACTTTTGCGTGAGTACTTTTGTGCATGCTTTTGTACTTTTACTTATGTGCGTATCTCGTCTAGTGAGTGTTTTTGTGCACGTTTCTTGATGCACATTCATGTTCTCGAACTATAGTACGTATTTTCATGATCGCTTTTGGAATCGAATTTTGACCATATTCGAGTCCGAATTTGGAATTTTGCCATTAGACAGGAATTGTAGCCATCTAAAATAGCTTTCCAATGCAGCCGAAACCAGTTGATTTGGACTCCGGATGAGAAAGTTATGCTCGACTTCGTGGACACTACCAAACATGTTCGGGGATTCCTTCTTCTAATTTGATTTTATTTTTCTTATTGCAACTCTTTACTTACTCTTTGATCATTGTAGCTTCCTGGACACCTAATTTTCTATTTGTACCTATAAGATACCAAATCCACCAATTAATATAGAAATATAAATTAATCCGAAAAAAAATCCACGTAAACGTAGAGTTTTATTTCAACACTCCACTGCATCTTTTTTAGCTAGTGTATTTGCTGTTGTTTGTTTATGCGTATTAAAGTCCTAGTATTGTAGTTCGTGTTTTTAAGAACGTTGTTGCCAATGCACTTTTACACATGTTTTTTTACATGTTTGTTTGTGCATGTCCATTTGAGCGAGTGTGCTTATGCATGTTTGTTGATTTGTACTAATGTCCTAGGATTGTAGTTTGTGTTTTCATGATCCTTTTTGCGAATGCTTTTTTGCGTGAGTACTTTTGTGCATGCTTTTGTACTTTTACTTATGTGCGTATCTCTTCTAGCGAGTGTTCTTGTGCACGTTTCTTGATGCGCCTTCATGTTCTCGAACTATAGTTCGTATTTTGATGATCGCTTTTGGAATCCAATTTTGACCATGTTCGAGTCCGAATTTGGAATTTTTCCATTAGACAGGAATTGTAGCCTGCTAAAATAGCTTTCCAATTCAGCCAGAACCAGTTGATTTGGACTCCGGATGAGAAAGTTATGCTCGACTTCGTGGACACTACCAAAGATGTTCGGGGATTCTCTCTTCCAATTTTATTTTATTTTCCTAATTGCAACTCTTTTCTTACTCTTTGATCATTTTTGCTTCTAGGACACCTAATTTTCGATTTGTACCTATAAGATACCAAATCCATCAATTAATATAGAGATCTAAATTAACCCGAAAAAAAATCTTCGTACACGTAAACGTAAACGTAAACGTAAACGTAAACGTAAACGTAAACGTAAACATAGAGTTTTATTTCTACACTCCACTATATCTATTTGATCTAGTGTTTTTTCTGTTGTTGGTTGATGCGTATTAAAGTCCTAGTATTGTAGTTCGTGTTTTTAAGAACGTTGTTGCGAATTCACTTTTGCGCATGTTTATTTACATGTACGTTTGTGCATGCCCATTTGAGCGAGTACGCTTATGCATGTTTGTTGATTTGTATTAATGTCCAAGGACTGATGTTTGGGTTTTCATGATCCTTTTGCGAATCCACTTTTGCGTGAGTACTTTTGTGTCTGCTTTTGTACTTATAATTATGTGTGTATCTCTTCTAGCGAGTGTTTTTTTGCACGTTTCTTGATGCGCATTCATGTTCTCGAACTATAGTACGTATTTTCATGATCTCTTTTGGAATCCAATTTTGACCATGTTCAAGTCTGAATTTGGAATTTTGCCATTTGGCAGGAATTGTAGCCAGCTGAAATTGCTTTCCAATGCCGCCGGAACCAGTTGATTTGGAGTCAGGATGAGAAAGTTATTCACAACTTCGTTGACACTACCAAAGATGTTCGGGGATTCTCTCTTTAATTTGATTTTATTTTCCTAATTGCAACTCTTTTCTTACTCTTTGATCATTTTTGCTTCCTGCACACCTAATTTTCGATTTGTTCCTATAAGATACCAAATCCACCAATTAGTATAGAAATATAAATTAATCCGAAAAAAAATCCGCGTAAACGTAGAGTTTTATTTCTACACTTCCATGTATCTTTTATCTAGTGTTTTTGCTGGTGTATTTGATGCGTATTAAAGTCCTAGTATTGTAGTTCGTGTTTTTAAGAACGTTGTTGCGCATGCACTTTTGCACATGTTTTTTTACATGTATGTTTGTGCATGTCCATTTGAGCGAGTGTGTTTATGCATGTTTGTTGATTTGTATTAATGTCCTAGGACTGTAGTTTGTGTTTTCATGATCCTTTTTGCGAATGCACTTTTGCGTGAGTAATTTTGTGCATGCTTTTGTACTTTTACTTATATGCATACCTCTTCTAGCGAGTGTTTTTGTGCACGTTTCTTGATGTACATTCATGTTCTAGAACTATAGTTCGTATTTTCATGATCGCTTTTGGAATCCAATTTGGACCATGTTCGAGTCCAAATTTGGAATTTTACCATTAGACTGGACTTGTAGCTAGCTGAAATAGCGTTCCAATGCCGCCGGAACCAGTTGATTTGGAGTCCGGATGAGAACGTTATGCTCGACTTCGTTGACACTACCAAAGATGTTCGGGGATTCTCTCTTCTAATTTGATTTTATTTTCCTAATTGCAACTCTTTTCTTACTCTTTGATCATTTTTGCTTCCTGACACCTAATTTTCTATTTGTACCTATAAGATACAAAATCCACCAATTAATATAGAAAAATAAATTAATCCGAAAAAAATCCATGTAATCGTAAACGTAAACGTAGTTTTATTTCTACACTCCATTGTATTTTTTGATCTAGTGTTTTTGCTGTTGTTTGCTGATGCGTATTAAAGTCCTAGTATTGTAGTTCGTGTTTTTAAGAACGTTGTTGCGAATGCACTTTTGCACATGTTTTTTTACATGTACGTCTGTGCATGTCCATTTGAGCGAGTGTGCTTATGCATGTTTGTTGATTTGTATTAATGTCCTAGGATTGTAGTTTGTGATTTCATGATCCTTTTTGCGAATGCACTTTTGCGTGAGTACTTTTGTGCATGCTTTTGTACTTTTACTTATGTGCGTATCTCGTCTAGCGAGTGTTTTTGTGCACGTTTCTTGACGCACATTCATGTTCTCGAACTCTAGTACGTATTTTCATGATCGCTTTTGGAATCATATTTTGACCATGTTCTAGTCCGAATTTGGAATTTTGCCATAAGACAGGACTTGGAGCCAGCTGAAATAGCTTTCCAATGCCGCCGGAACCCGTTGATTGTGGACACTAGCAAAGATGTTCGGGGATTCTCTCTTCTAATTTTATTTTATTTTCCTAATTGCAACTCTTTTCTTACTCTTTGATCATTTTTGCTTCCTGGACACCTAATTTTAGATTTGTACCTATAAGATACCAAATCCACCAATTAATATAGAAATATAAATTAATTCGAAAAAAAATACACGTAGACATAAACGTAGAGTTTTATGTCTACACTCCACTGTATCTTTTTAATCTAGTGTTTTTGCTGTTGTTTGTTGATGCGTATTAAAGTCCTAGTATTGTAGTTCGTGTTTTTAAGAACGTTGTTGCGAATGCAATTTTGCGCATGTTTTTTTACATGTACGTTTGTGCATGTCCATTTGAGCCAGTATGCTTATGCATGTTTGTTGATTTGTATTACTGTCCTAGGATTGTAGTTTGTGTTTTCATGATCTTTTTTGCGAATCCACTTTTGCGTGAGTACTTTTGTGCATGCTTTTGTACTTTTACTTAGGTGCGTATCTCTTCTAGCGAGTGTTTTTGTGCATGTTTCTCGATGCGCATTCATGTTCTCGAACCATGGTAAGTATTTTCATGATCGCTTTTAGAATCCAATTTTGACCATGTTCGAATCCGAATTTGGAATTTTGCCATTAGAAAGGAATTGTAACCAGCTGAAATAGCTTTCCAATGCCGCTGGAACGAGTCTATTTGGAGTTCGGATGAGAAAATTATGGTCGACTTCGTGGACACTACCAAAGATGTTTGGGGATTCTCTCTTCTAGTTATTTTCCTTATTGCAACTCTTCTCTTACTCTTTGATCATTTTTGCTTCATGTGTTGGAGTAGGTGACCAACAAGCCAACTTGTGGCTGTGGTCTTTCCTTTTATCTTGTAATAAAACAATCGTTTTTCGTTCGTAATAATAAAATATCTTATTTGGCATTCTATATCTGTTATCCCATGCAAGTAGCATAGATATAGTCCTAACGAGTTACTCTATTACTGTGAGTTGATCTAGTAGAATCGTGAGATAACTCAGCAATGTAATGTAACTGTTAAACCTTGTTCCTAGTCGATGGGTTACGCCAATAATGAGGATACCGGCCTTTCCCTTTTGAGACTAGCACTTAGTGTATGTGTAATGCGTCTCATTAGTCCTCGGTGTTGTGACATCGGCATACCTGAGTGGGTGCTCATACTAGATGAGTTCACTGAACTCCCTCGCCCTAGAAATCTATAAGTGGTTCTCATTCATCGAGTACTAGGTTTTTAAGATATAGTTGTACACCATTAGTCCTTAAGACCCAGACATCACCGTGACTTCACTAGAGGACCGATTGTATCGTGACCTGTCCCTGAGTCCCACAGCGGACCACTCCAAGGGCCAACGTTCGTGCAATCCGAAATCTAGTGTGAAGTATGTGCATTGTAGTAGGGGATTCGAGCGCTTGAGTAGTCATGGATGTCCTGTGTGTTCTAACGGTTTATAATCCAAGGAATCTCTGGCCAGAGTTGATAGTGGGGTGATTAGGGAAATGTGTTTCCCTAAGTCACACACGAACGGATTTATAATACCTAGAACGTTCGCACGGTTATTGAACTTTATAAAAGGTCTCGGTGAACCAATGCCTCTAGTTCAATCGGGACATGTACTGCGAAGGGATCGTACTGTATGCTCACTATATCATAAGGTTCTTGCAAGCACTTCACTTGTATCTAGGGAATCATGATGCGTAGTTGTTAGACGCCAATCTTGATTCGTTGGGCACCGATTTGATCGGCGATTAAGTAAAATGAGTTTTACTCTAATCGGGACTCTTGGGAGGAGTTCGTATAAGAACAATGTGTTGTTCAAATCGCAAAGAGTTGTGAGCCCACGGCTAGCATACACCTGAACCATTGAGGGTCACACTTCTCGTGTAATACGGATCCTTGATAACAATGAGCATAGGATAACAATTGTTTATTTGTTCCGTCACTTATTCGAAACCTTATTTCTATTCATGTTTTGGATAATGAAGGTTTTACTTTTGTTTTTGGAAATTCGATTTGCATTATACAAAAAGATCAAAATATGATTTGTAAGGGACAACTTATAAACAACTTATATGAACTAAATCCAAATGAAATACCAATTAACGTTATATCAGCAAAACGAAAAGATATAAGTCTTAACCCCGTACAACTTTGGCACGCTCGACTGGGTCACATTTCCATGAGAATGATGAACAAGTTTGTAAGTGAACGAATGTTCTCCTTGGAGGACGTGAAATCACTTCAAACTTGTGTGTTCTGCCTTAAAGGAAAAATGACCAAGACTCCCTTCAAAGGGAAGATGGAACGAGCCGAGGGTCTTTTGGATTTGATCCATTCAGACGTGTGTGGTCCACTAAGCGTTAGTGCTAGGGGTGGTTTTAACTACTTCGTTACCTTTACCGATGATTATTCTAGGTATGGTTTCGTGTACTTAATGAAGTACAAGTCTGAAACTTTCGAAAAGTTCAAAGATTTTAGACACCAAGTAGAAAACCAACTCGGTAGACGTATTAAGAAACTACGATCCGATTGTGGTGGTGAATACTTAAGTAATGAGTTTATAGACTATCTTAAAGAGAATGGGATTCTGTCTCAATGGACTCTTCCTGGAACTCCTGAACTTAATGGAGTTTCCGAACGTCGGAATCGAACACTGTTAGACATGGTTCGATCTATGATGGGGTTCACCGAGCTACCGGCATACCTGTGGGGTCATGCACTCCTAACTGCCGTGTATTTGCTGAATAGAGTTAATACCAAAGCAGTTAACTCCACACCTTATGAACTTTGGCACTCCAAGAAACCCACGTTTAAACATATTAGGATATGGGGTTGTCCCGGTTACGTGAAGCGGCTAGTGGGAGATAAGTTGGATAGAAAATCCGACCTATGCTATTTAGTGGGGTATCCCGAGGATTCCATGGGATACGAATTCTACTATGCTTCCGAGGCAAAGGTGTTCGTCTCGAGAAATGCCGTGTTCCTTGAGAAGGAATATCTATCGGATAGAAAGGGCAGTGTAGTTGATCTCGAAGAAGTTCGAGAACCACAATTTGAAGTTCAAGCACAACAATCAGATAATGAACCAATTCAACAAACCACTAATATACCTCCTGAACCGTTGCTGCGTAGATCCGAAAGAGTTCGGAGAGCGCCCGATAGGTTATTCCTCGTTGATGAAGTTGACCAAGGATGTGATCCTAGAACTTTCAACGAAGCTGTATCGGATACAGACAAGGGACATTAGCTTAATGCCATGAAATCCGAAATGGACTCTATGTACTCCAACAAGGTATGGACCTTGGTAAATCCACCCGAGGGAATCGTTCCCATAGGCTGCAAGTGGATCTATAAGAAGAAAATTGGAGTAGATGGAAAGGTATCGACCTACAAGGCTAGATTGTTAGTGGGAGTGCAGTGACTTTCCTTTTACTTTATGTTGATGACATACTACTCATTGGGAATGATGTAGGGATGTTGCAGTCAACTAAAGTATGGTTATCTACACGTTTCTCGATGAAGGATTTGGGAGAAGCATCCTACGTATTGGGAATACGGATCTATAGAGATAGATCGAGGAGATTGCTTGGCTTGTCCCAACCCATGTACATAGACACCGTTCTTAAACAGTTTAGCATGGAAGAATCCAAGAAGGGATTCTTGCCAATGTCCCATGGGGTTCGTCTCTCGAATCCATGCGTCCTTAAACGCAAATGGAAATCTAGGAGATGAAAAGGACACCTTATGCATCCGCTATATGAAGCATAATGTATGGCATGTTGTGTACACGACCTGATATTGCGTATGATGTGAGCGTCACAAGCAGATATCAGTCCGACCCCGGCCCAGCCCATTGGAAGCTGTGAAGGACATTCTCAAGTACTTGCGAAGAACTCGAGATTTGTTTTTGGTCTATGGGGATACCGAGTTGAAATTAGAAGGCTTCACGGATTCTAGTTTTCAATCGGACGTGGATGACTCGAAGTCAAACTCGGGGTATATATTCAAAGTCAACGGGGGTGCCGTGTGTTGGAAGAGTTCCAAACAAGGCACGACGGCTGATTCCACCACCGAGGCTGAATATATTGCAGCATCAGACGCTTCAAAGGAAGGGTCATGGATTAGGAAATTCATCCAAGAGTTGGGTGTATTTCCGAACGCTAGCGATCCAGTACGGCTGTACTGCGATAACAACGGAGCCGTAGCGCAAGCTAAGGAACCAAGAGCTCATCACAAGTCGAAGCACGTGTTGAGAAACTACCATGTGATCTGAGAGATCATAGAGAGAGGTGAAGTCAAGCTAGACAGAGTCACCTCGGAGGACAATATTGCAGATCCCTTCACCAAGCCATTGTCAGGATCAGTCCACGAGAAACATCGAGAGTCGATGGGACTTAGATTTATGAGTAGTTGGCTTTAGGTCAAGTGGCAGATTGTTGGAGTAGCACTACTAGAAAAACTGGTTTTCGTGACGCCTAAATGACACCTTAATATGACAGTCCTTGAAAACCGTCTCAACAAATATTCTATTAAGACGCCTTAAACTAAACGGGCTTGTTAGTTCCATGTTTAGATTTTTATTTTATTTTTTAAATCTCAAAATGAATATATTAGGACGCCTTTTGAAAACACGTCACAATAGGAATAACTCTTTTTGAGACAATGTCTATATACCGTCATATCATATTATAATTTACAAAAATATTTCGTAAACAAATTCACCTTGCCTTTCAAAAGATATTTTATTCTCTTAAATCCCTTCATTTTCCCCTTATCTTTTCTCCTAACCTTTTTTGGTTCCCCTTGTCCTTCCCCTTCGTCTCTTCTTACTGTCGTAACTACACAAAGGTGTACGCATCAGTCATGTTACAGAAGACGATCTGGCAAAGAAGACTCGAAATATGATATTTTCTTATAAACCTCAGGTAAATGTTATGATTTATCGGGTCAATTTTTTTTTAGGGATGAATAATTTTTTTGCTGCTTTTCTAGGGTTCGCTATTCTTTTAGGGCTCAATCTAGGAAACAATCTAGGAAACGGGTTAGTGTTTTTAGTTCTTTTTATAAGAACTTACAGAACTTTATTGATTTTGTGGTATTTGATTGAACTTTCGATTAATTTATACATTTCAACTTTTTTGATTGTGAGTTCTTTTTTGATGGAATCAGGGAAAAAATGCTTGTAAATTTTCTTGACATTGGGTTCTATGAATTCTATCTTTTTGAGTTTTTTTCCTTCCTCTAAGTGAATGAATGTTTAATTTGTGGGTGTTATACATGTTTGAGGTTTTTTTTTAACTATATGATAAAAATATATTTTGCAACTCATTCTTCCACTTCTCTCTTCTCACGGTGTGTAGTCATAGGAACTCTTTTTCCCTTTTGCTTTAAACTAATTAGACTCGAGTAAGTAAAAAGGATCTGCAATGAATTTAGGGTCAGATTGAGAAAACCGATCTAATGTAGTCAGGTACATTCTTTTATATTCTCCTAAGATATTTTGATTCAAAAATATTTATTTTCTTATTCAATTTGAAGTATCATATATGTGTTCTATGTGTGAGCTTTTACATGGTATATTTATTCTAGTTACTTTACCGACAGAGAAAGGAAAGCATAAAAGATTACTGCTTGCCGACAGAGACTCAGGCCTTCGCTTGTAGCTGATTCGTCAAACTTATACTCGTAAAATTACCTTTTCCCTTCATTTTTTCTAAAAAAAATATTGTATTTGTCTTTATTGTGTTTCTCTACAGTGATTATAATACATTTAGATAAGTGAATCTTATCATGTCTGAACTAATGTTGATATGCAATGTTTCATTTGACAGGATAATAGGAACATGTTTATTGATACAAAGTGGGACAAACAATTAAGATTTTTCCAACAGACTCAGGTTCGTAGAGTAGTGAAATTAATGAATTTTGATTTTGTTGTCGATAATTGTAGTTCATTAGAAAAAACAACTATTGAGCTTTAGTTAAACATGCATACTTAG
Organism: Erythranthe guttata; assembly: GCF_000504015.1. The sequence continues at coordinate 438,494 of NW_012193041.1, read as the reverse complement.
ACTTGAATTTTGACTTTATTGTAATATTTCATGATGATTATTTCAGGATCATCGCAAGAACTAAGAATATTAACAACCATAAGCACTCAACCGCATGCTTGATCCACATCTTGAAGGTAAATGAAATATATATTTTTCTAATATAAATGTGCTGTAGTAAATTACTTTCTTTATGTTAATACGAAATTGATCATTTTGTAGTACTGGAAAGCTAAGATGTGGTTTAGCATTTTAGCATTAGAAATTAACATGCTAAGCATCATAAGAGTCACATTCATATGAGATGGAAAATGAGGTGTATGGTATGACAATTATTGTTAAAGAAAAAAAAAAAGTAATGTTACTATATATTCTGGTATTATTCTGTCACTTGTTTTTATTATTTATTTATATTTAATTTTATCTATCTATTTTTGCAGAAGTTGCCTACTGGAAAAGAAAAGGATCTTAGTACATGGTGTTTGGGTTAGAAGAGATCTTAAAGAAGTGGAATTCAATGAGCTAAGAAGAATTTACTGACATTGCATGTGTTTGGGGTAAGAGGTCGTAAAGAAGTGGAGTTCAATGGGCTAAATATATGGAATACTTGTTATTTTGAAATATTGGAACCTTCAACTTGAGGAACATTTATTGGAGTATTTGTGAATGAAACTTGTGTTGTGTAAGATTTTTGGTATTTATGTACAACAATTATTTCTTGTACACTTTCTTATATGTTATAAATATATTATTTTCTTGTTAGTTATGATAATTATTATCCACACAAATAGTTTTATATTGATATGTAAAGGATATGTGAACTATTAAAATAATATGAAATTGATAAAATGCGCTTTATTGAGGCAAAAAAAAATATATACATTTAGAGACGGCTTAAGCTGTCATACAAATAGGTGGATATGGTGACAATTAAAACCGTCGCAATATAGGCATGTTTGAGACGGGAAAGGCCGTCCTAATAGTGCACCTGTAGAGACCCCTTGCCGTCACAAAAACCTATTACCACGGCCACCTATGTGACGCTTTTGCCAGGCGTCACAATAGGAAAAGCGTCACCATAAGTCGCTATCGTGACACATTAGAGCGTCATGAAAGGTAGTTTTTCTAGTAGTGAGGTGACCAACAAGCCAACTTGTGGCTGTGGTCTTTCCTTTTATCTTGTAATAAAACAATTGTTTTCATTCGTAATAATAAAATATCTTATTTGGCATTCTATATCTGTTATCCCATGCAAGTAGCATAGTTATAGTCCTAACGACTTACTCTATTACTGTGAGTTGATCTAGTAGAATCGTGAGATAACTCAGCAGTGTAATGTAACTGTTAAACCTTGTTCCTAGTCGATGGGTTACGCCAATAATGAGGATACCGGCCTTTCCCTTTTGAGACTAGCACTTAGTGTATGTGTACTGCGTCTCATCAGTCCTCGGTGTTGTGACATCGGCATACTTGAGTGGGTGCTCATACTAGATGAGTTCACTGAACTCCCTCGCCCTAGAAATCTATAAGTGGTTCTCATTCATCGAGTAATAGGTTTCTAAGATATGGTTCTACACCATTAGTCCTTAAGACCGAGACATCACCGTGACTTCACTAGAGGACCGATTGTATCGTGACCTGTCTCCGAGTCCCACCGCGGACCACTCCAAGGGCCAACGTTCGTGCAATCCGAAATCTAGTGTAAATCGATCTAATTGTAGTAAGGGATTCGAGCGCTTGAGTAGTCATGGATGTCCTGTGTGTTCTGATGGTTTATAATCCAATGAATCTCTGGCCAGAGTTGATAGTGGGGTGATTAGGGAAATGTGTTTCCCTAAGTCGCACACGAACGGATTTATAATACCTAGAACGTTCGCACGGTTATTGAACTTTATAAGAGGTCTCAGTGAACGAATGCCTCTAGTTCAATCGGGACATGTGCTGCGAAAGGTGTTAGAGTAGGTGACCAACAAGCCAACATGTGGCTGTGGTCTTTCGTATTTATTATTGTAATAAACGAACCTTTATTCGTATTAATGATAAAACACCTTGGCATTCTATATCTTTGTCCCTTTGTCACAAGCATAGATATAGTCCTTACAGTTATTACAAGTACTAGTAATTGATCGTTAGGATCGTGAGATATTTACTCAAGTATTATAACAGTTAAACGTGTTCCTAGTCGAAGGGTTACGCCACTAATGAGGATATCGGCCTTTCCCGTTAAGACTAGCACTTAGTGTATGTGTACTGCATCTCATCAGTAAACAGTATTGTGATATCGGCATGCATAAGTGGGTGCTCGTAAGTTGACGAGTTCACTGAACTCCCTCACCCAAGAAATCTCTAAGTGGTTCCCAATAATCGAGTAGAGATATCTATGGTATAGTTGTACACCATTAGTCCTTATGACCTAGACATCACCGTGACTTCACTAGAGGACCAGCTGTATCGTGACCTGTCCCTGAGTTCCACCGAGGACCATCCCAAGGGCCAGTGTTCGTGCAGTCAGAAATCTAGTGGGAGATCTGTGCATTGTAGTCAGGGATTCGATCGCTAGAATAGTCTTGGATGTCCTGTGTGTTCTGAAAGGTTTGTAATCATTCTAAGTCTCTGGCCAGAGCTGACTAAGTGATGATTAGAGAATTCGATTCTCTAAGTCATGCACGTGACGATTACAACACTTGGAACGATCGCACCGTCATCGAACATATAAAGAGGTCTCGATGAACCAATGCCTCTAGTTCGATTGGGACATATGAATCGAAGGGACTTTACTGTACGTTAACTATATCTGAAGGTTCTTGGAGGCACTTCATTTGTATCTAGGGAATCATGACGCGTAGTGTTGGGGATCGTGCATGTATACGCAGCGGAATTTAAAATTTTTATATCGAACTAGTTTCGATTACATGCAAAACTAATCATATAGTCAACGTACCTTAACGCTTCCGCCATACATATGGTAATTTTCGATTTAATAGAAAATACGTAAAACCGAAAATCACGAAACATGCTTATTCATCATTTAATGAAATCGAAACATGTAATCACATATTACTCATAATCGTAAATCATAATTCATACAAACATGCTCGAATAAGTTTACGAAAGTTTCGATTCATTTACCTCTTGTAGCGTGCGATTTCGACGAATCGAAATCTCGGAACGAGTCACGTACAAGCTGCTATATACCACTCCTAGGGGCTGCACCTCACGGCTGGACCGAGCTGATCCAGCAAGCAACGAGCGGCGACGAACGGCAGCAGCAGCGGCGGCGCGTGGCAGCGGCAGCGGCGGCGCGTGAGCGGCGGTGCGGCGCGTGCGGTGGTGCACGGATTCGTCGGGGCAGCAGCTCCTCTCCAATTAGGTTTCACCTCGTATTTTCGACCCACTCGAACTATAGCACTAGATATAAACGAGTTAGATAACAACACGAATAAAACGAAGGAGAAAGAGGAGAAAACCGGCGGCGTTTCCGGCGGTGGTCGGCGGTGGCGCGGCGGAGATGCAACGGCCGAGAGGTGTTGAGCGGCTAGGGTTTTTTTTGTGCTAAATCTGTTCTCAAAACTCCTTTTGAGGTCTATTTATATCTAGGGTTTTCAACCCTAGCGGGCTTAAGTCATTGGGCTTGACCCACTGATGCATTAAGCCCATCCCCTTGTCGGCCTCGTTTCTAATAAACGATCGTCCACAAAATTATAACAAAATTATATTTGTGACGAGCTCAAAGTCCTCGTCGATACGAGTGCCTCTTCGAAATTTCCAATTTCCAAAATTGGAAACTTCCACTTCAGTGGACTTGCTAAATCGGGAAACTTCCCAATTTAGAAAGTTCACTAAATTCCGCATGTCTCTCTTTCTCTACGTTTATTCCAATTCGCAATCCACAATTACGAATCTTGGATTCAATCATATCGACATCCAATCGTTCAAAGATTAACACATTAATCTATGCTTGTTGTTATCAAGGATCTATATTACACGAGAAGTGTGACCCTCAATGGTTCAGGTGTATGCTAGCCGTGGGCTCACAACTCTTTGTGATTCGAACAACACATTGTTCTTATACGAACTCCTCCCAAGAGTTCCGATTAGAGTAAAACTCATTTTACCTAATCCCGATCAAATCGGTGCCCAACGAATCAAGATTGGCGTCTAGCAACTACGCATCATGATTCCCTAGATACAAATGAAGTGCCTGCAAGAACCTTATGATATAGTTAGCGTACAGTACGATCCCTTCGTAGCACATGTCCCGATTGAACTAGAGGCATTGGTTCACCGAGACCTCTTATAAAGTTCAATAACCGTGCGAACGTTCTAGGTATTATAAATCCGTTCGTGTGCGACTTAGGGAAACACATTTCCCTAATCACCCCACTATCAACTCTGGCCAGAGATTCCATGGATTATAAATCGTCAGAACACACAGGACATCCATGACTACTCAAGCGCTCGAATCCCCTACTACAATGCACAGACTTCACACTAGATTTCGGATTGCACGAACGTTGGCCCTTGGAGCGGTCCGCGGTGGGACTCAGGGACAGGTCACGATACAATCGGTCCTCTAGTGAAGTCACGGTGATGTCTGGGTCTTAAGGACTAATGGTGTACAACTATATCTTAGAAACCTATTACTCGATGAATGAGAACCACTTATAGATTTCTAGGGCGAGGGAGTTCAGTGAACTCATCCAGTATGAGCACCCACTCAAGTATGCCGATGTCACAACACCGAGGACTGATGAGACGCAGTACACATACACTAAGTGCTAGTCTCAAAAGGGAAAGGTCGGTATCCTCATTATTGGCGTAACCCATCGACTAGGAACAAGGTTTAACAGTTACATTACATTGCTGAGTTATCTCACGATTCTACTAGATCAACTCACAGTAATAGAGTAACTCGTTAGGACTATATCTATGCTGCTTGCATGGGATAACAGATATAGAATGCCAAATAAGATATTTTATTATTACGAACGAAAAACGATTGTTTTATTACAAAGAAAAGAGAAAGACCACAACCACAAGTTGGCTTGCCGGTCACCTACTCTAACACGTAGTTGCTAGACGCCAATCTTGATTCGTTGGGTGATTAAGGTGAAACGAGCTTCATCTTAATTGTAACTCTAAGGGACGAGTATTGACCGCAAAGAGTTGTGGCCCCACGGCTAGCTTACACCGGAACCATCGAGGGTCACACTGCTCGTGCACATGAGATCTTTGAATAAACGGTCAGAGATAAAATAGTTTATCTTTGCATAATTGGAAGTCAATATGATTGAATCCAACATTCGTAATTTGGAATTACGAATGAGAATAAGAAAAGGAAAAGAATAGGCGAACGTGTTAGTGAACTTTCTAAATCGGGAAGTTTCCAAATTTAGAAAGTCCACTGAACTAGGGTTTCCACTTTTGGAAAGTTGGAAAATAAGATATGGCACTCGTAATGACGAGGAAATTATAATGATTCCGAAAATGTAATAGTTGCAATTTTTCGGTCATTGGATTGAGAGAAACGAGCAAGTAAAAGTACTAGCGAACTTAAGCTGTTGGGCCCGGTCCAACTTAAGCCCGCTAGGGTTTAATGCAAGACACTATAAATACAAGATTTATAGGTCTTGCACACACAAGTGAAAACCCTAACCCTAGCAGCCGTCCACCTCTCTCTCTCTCGGCCACTCTCCCCGCGGCCACCACCGCGCCGTCACCGCTCCTCCGTCGCCGGAATCGGCCATCTATTGGCCGATCCCTTTCGGTACTCTTTTCTTCTTTCTTTTCTTCCGTTAATTCTAACTATTACGTGTCTAGTGCCACGTGTTTAGTAGATCGAAGTATACGAGGTGAAATCCGAGAGGAGGAAGATCGAAGATCGAAGAATCGAAGAGCAGCGCACGAGCCGAAGCCGCACGCAACTCCACGCGCCGCCCCGGAAGACCGCGCGTGAGATTCACGCGCCGCCGTGGCCGTCTCGCCGCTCCCGCCACTGCACCGCTGCTGCCCCGATTGTACGGATTGGTTTCCGTAGAAATCTCGACTTGCTAAGCGCTCCTACCTCACACTTCATGAGGTAAACACACGAATCCCTTGTTTCGTTTCGTTTACGTTTAAACTATATTTTTCATGTTTGCTTTCGTATGATTTTATGTGATTATGTGTAATCGTTTCAATCGTTGCAAGCATGTTATTTGGTTTAAACGCGAGCATGTTAATTGATTTAAATTCGGTTAAATTATTTAGCATGTATGTTGTTTTTAATTTCGCTGGAAGCGCAAAGGTACGCAATTAATTGATTTAAATTATCGGGCATGTGCTTATGTGATTTAAAACTCGTTAAATTCGATAAAATTTTTGTTTTCCGCTGCGTACGCGTGCCCGAAACCCAACAAAAGGATCGTACTGTACGCTAACTATATCATAAGGTTCTTGCATGCACTTCACTTGTATCTAGGGAATCATGATGCGTAGTTGCTAGACGCCAATCTGGATTCGTTGGGCACCGATTTGATCGGGGATTAGGTAAAATGAGTTTTACTCTAATCGGGACTCTTGGGAGGAGTTCGTATAAGAACAATGTGTTGTTCGAATCACAAAGAGTTGTGAGCCCACGGCTAGCATACACCTGAACCATTGAGGGTCACACTTCTCGTGTAATATAGATCCTTGATAACAACAAGCATAGATTATTGTGTTAATCTTTGAACGATTGGATGTCGATATGATTGAATCCAAGATTCGTAATTGTTGATTGCGAATCGGAATAAACGTAGAGAAAGAGAGACATGCGGAATTTAGTGAACTTTCTAAATTGGGAAGTTTCCCGATTTAGCAAGTCCACTGAAGTGGAAGTTTCCAATCTTGGAAATTGGAAATTTCGAAGAGGCACTCGTATCGACGAGGACTTTGAGCTCGTCACAAATATAATTTTGTTATAATTTTGTGAACGATAAACCCACTAAGGATGAAAAACCCTAAGTATAAATAGACCTCAAACAAGAGTTTGAGATCAGATTTGATGGACCAAAACCCTAGCCGTCCAAGCCCTAGCCGCTCCTCCACTTCGGCCGTTGCTGCCCCGCCGATCACCGCCGGAAAACCGCCGGTTTTCTCCTCTCGTTTCCTTCGTTTTATTCTTGTTGTTTATCTGACTCGTTTACATATAGTGCTGTAGTTCGAGTGGGTCGAAAATACGAGGTGAAACCTAATTGGAGAGGAGCTGCTGCCCCGACGAATCCACGCACCGCCGCACGCGCCGCTACGCAATCCACGCACCGCCGCTGCTGCTGCCACGCGCCGCCGCTGCTGCTGCCACACACCGCCGTTCGTCGCTTGCTGGATCATCTTGTTCCAGCCGTGAGTTGCAGCCCCGAGGATTGATAATTTGCAGCTAGTACGTGATTGGTTCTAGGTTTCGATTCGTCGAAATCTCACGCTACAAGAGGTAAATAAATCGAAACTTTCGTAAACTAATTCGAGCACGTTTGTATGAATTATAATTTATGATTGTGAGTAATATGTGATTACGTGTTTCGATTTTATTGTATGATGAACAAGCATGTTTCGTAATTTTCGGTTTTACGTGTTTTTCAATTAAATCGATAATTACCATATGTATGGCGGAAGCGTTAAGGTACGTTGACTATGTGATTAGTTTATGCATGTAATCGAAACTAGATCGATATAAAATTTTTAAATTCCGCTGCGTATACATGGACGATCCCCAACAGTGGTATCAGAGCCACGGGTTAATCGTTTATTTGTCAACGTGTTTATCGCTTTCGAAAGCATGCTTCGATTTGTTGAATTATTGAATTATTGGTGTTATCGAATTGGGTGTTTTAATATTAATTAAATATTTTGAATATTTCAGAAAATATAAAAAAAATTAAACTCGATTTTTCTGCTGTTTTTCAGCTGACCGAACCGGTCCGGTCGGACCGGTCCGGTTCGCACACACAAAAAAAAAATAAAAAAAATTGTTTGATTTTCTGACATTTATATTAAAAATCAATTGATTTTTAATTTTTGAAATTATTTATCAATTAAACACAATTAGATAATTGATCCATTAATTTAATTTGAATTCAAAGAATAGTGTTGGATTAATTATTTAATATGATCGTTAAATTAGTTTAATTAATGGAACACAAATTAGATGGCAAATAATTAATGGACTTCATTCTTATTTGATTGATTTATGAATGAAGGGAGTCCGTTAATTATATTTGCAATTAATCGTATTTATTAATTAATTCATGAGATGAATAATTGTGATTAAGTACGATGATGATCGTATGTCTCTCTTAGGATCCATATGCGTTTCCACATACATAGAGAACATAGTTGTAGGAATCACAAACGATCATAACCTAAAACTTCCGATGAGCTAATAAGATTTAATAAATAAAATCCCTCATTCTTAATCAAGAATAATTATCAAGCTACAAAGAAAAACCAAATTGTTGAATTTTTCATTCCTTCTACCAACAATTAAATTATGTGTAGCCTCTCATAATAGTGCAGTAAGCCGTGTTAGTGGGGAGTGCTATTGTGGGATAAGCTGTAATTTAATTGACATTAGATGGAGATATGGTCATAGATAAAATTATATTGGATTAATGTGGTCGGCTAGATTAACTAGGGATTGCATTAGTTTAATATAGTTGGATCTATGACATCTCATATTGGTAGGCTAGACTTGACACACGAAGATTTTGATATTCGCTAGATTAACTTAGGTCATTATCAAGTGTGATGTAAATCGATCTTTAGGGTCACATAGTGATGTGATTGATAGTAGTACTCTACCTTTAGGCTTATGTAATCGGGATAGATTAACTACGGGTTACATTAGCGCTATTGGACCTAAAGCCCATTAAAGAAAAATAAGTTTTCTCAATTGTCTGCTAGAGGGTGGTGGAATTCGATAAAATTAGTGGGAGAACAATTAAAACATAAAAGTCCAAAATTTTAATTGTAACGATTATTACGAACTAAACTCTAATTATTGTCTTCTTAAAATTTTCTCAGCAACAATGTCCAAACATCCCCTTTCCTCTATCCTCGACCAAAACAAACTCACCGGTCCAAACTATTTGGATTGGCTTCGGAATCTGAAACTTGTGCTCCAAGTCAAGGAGCGTCTCTATGTGCTCAATGAACGTCCCCCCGCTGCTCTCCCTGCGACTGCTACTGCTGACGAGACTGCCACTTTTGAGGCATGGAAGAAGGACGACCTCCATGCGAGGTGCTACATGCTAGCATCCATGGTGCCAGAGCTCGCGAGGAAGTATGAGTCTCACGTGCATGCTTATCATATCAAGCATCATCTGGAAAGCATGTACAGTGAGAATACTAGGGCATCGAGGTACTCAGCTACCAAGGAGTTGATCACCATGAGGCTGCGTGAAGGGGCTTCGGTCCACGAGCACGGTCTCAAGATGATCACTCTCCTTGAGAAGTTGGTGAGCCTTGATGTCACCCTCCCGGCCGAGCTCTCGGTGGATTTGATCCTACTGTCCCTTCATAGTTCTTATGAATCGTTCATAGTGAACTTCAACATGAACAAGCTCGATCCACCATTGGATGAGTTGTTGAACATGTTGGTCAGCTATGAGTCCACGATCTGTTCTCCTAGTTGCTCCTTCTGCGAAGAAAGGTTCTTTACAGAAGAAAATGAAAGAAAGGAGTTTCGGCCCGAGCAAGAAACTTGAGAAGGGCGAGTCGAGCGGAGTGAAGAATGGCAAGGTCACCAAGCAAGTTGATGACGCTTGCCATCATTGTGGAAAGAAGGGCCATTGGCGACGCAACTGCAAGGCTTACCTCGATCAGAAACGTTCTGAAAAGGGTACGTATTTAATAGAAGTTAATTTGTCCGTTAAATCTTCTTCTTGGGTATTGGATACTGGTTATGGCTCACATCTTTGTAATGATTTGCAGCTCATGACAAGAAGTAGGAGGCTTAATGTGGGTGAGACCTACCTAAGAATGGGCAACGGAGCAAGGGTTGCTGCTGAAGCCATTGGGACGATTTATCTTTCTGTTTTGGATTTTAGTTTTTCCATTGTTTTGAACAATTGTTTAGTTGTTCCGTCACTTATTCGAAACCTTATTTCTATTCCTGTTTTGGATAATGAAGGTTTTATTTTTGTTTTTGGAAATTCGATTTGCATTATACAAAAAGATCAAAATATGATTTGTAAGGGACAACTTATAAACAACTTATATGAACTAAATCCAAATGAAATACCAATTAACGTTATATCAGCAAAACAAAAAGATACAAGTCTTAACCCCGCACAACTTTGGCACGCTCGACTGGGTCACATTTCCTTGAGAAGGATGAACAAGTTTGTAAGTGAAGGAATGTTCTCCTTGGAGGACGTGAAATCACTTCAAACTTGTGTGTCCTGCCTTAAAGGAAAAACGACCAAGACTCCCTTCAAAGGGAAGATAGAACGAGCCTAGGGTCTTTTGGATTTGATCCATTCAGACGTGTGTGGTCCACTAAGCGTTAGTGCTAGGGGTGGTTTTAACTACTTCGTTACCTTTACCGATGATTATTCTAGGTATGGTTTCGTGTACTTAATGAAGTACAAGTCTGAAACTTTCGAAAAGTTCAAAGATTTTAGACACCAAGTAAAAAACCAACTCGGTAGACGTATTAAGAAACTACGATCCGATCGTGGTGGCGAATACTTAAGTACTGAGTTTATAGACTATCTTAAAGAGAATGGGATTCTGTCTCAATGGACTCCTCCTGGAACTCCTGAACTTAATGGAGTTTCCGAACGTCGGAATCGAACACTGTTAGACATGGTTCGATCTATGATGGGGTTCACCGAGCTACCGGCATACCTGTGGGGTCATGCACTCCTAACTGCCGTGTATTTGCTGAATAGGGTTAATACCAAAGCAGTTAACTCCACACCTTATGAACTTTGGCACTCCAAGAAACCCACGTTTAAACATATTAGGATATGGGGTTGTCCCGGTTACGTGAAGCGGCTAGTGGGAGATAAGTTGGATAGAAAATCTGACCTATGCTATTTTGTGGGGTATCCCGAGGATTCCATGGGATACGAATTCTACTATGTTTCCGAGGCAAAGGTGTTCGTCTTGAGAAATGCCGTGTTCCTTGAGAAGGAATTTCTATCGGATAGAAAGGGCAGTGTAGTTGATCTCGAAGAAGTTCGAGAACCACAATCTGAAGTTCAAGCACAACAATCAGATAATGAACCAATTAAACAAACCACTAATATACCTCCTGAACCGTTGCTGCGTAGATCCGAAAGAGTTCGGAGAGCGCCCGATAGGTTATTCCTCGTTGATGAAGTTGACCAAGGATGTGATCCTAGAACTTTCAACGAAGCTGTATCGGATACAGACAAGGGACATTGGCTTAATGCCATGAAATCCGAAATGGACTCTATGTACTCCAACAAGGTATGGACCTTGGTAGATCCACCCGAGGGAATCGTTCCCATAGGCTGCAAGTGGATCAATAAGAAGAAAATTGGAGTAGATGGAAAGGTATCGACCTACAAGGCTAGATTGGTAGCGAAGGGTTATACTCAAAAGCAAGGAGTTGACTATGAGGAAACTTTCTCTCCAGTTACTATGCTTAAGTCCATTAGGATTTTGCTGGCCATCTCTGCGTGGTATGACTACGAGATATGGCAAATGGATGTGAAGACCGCTTTCCTTAATGGGGACATTGAGGAAGAAATTTACATGGCGCAGACAGAAGGCTTCATATCTTCTGGAGATGAGCAAAAGGTTTGCAAACTCCAGCGATCCATTTATGGATTGAAACAAGCATCCCGTAGTTGGAACAAAAGGTTCGACACAACTATCAAAGAGTTTGAATTTGTGAAAAACCCGGAGGAACCTTGTGTCTACAAGAAGGTTAGTGGGAGTGCAGTGACTTTCCTTTTACTGTATGTTGATGACATACTACTCATTGGGAATGATGTAGGGATGTTGCAGTCAACTAAAGTATGGTTATCCACACGTTTCTCGATAAAGGATTTGGGAGAAGCATCCTACGTATTGGGTATACGGATCTATAGAGATAGATTGAGGAGATTGCTTGGCTTGTCCCAATCCATGTACATAGACACCGTTCTTAAACGGTTTAGCATGGAAGAATCCAAGAAGGGATTCTTGCCAATGTCCCATGGGGTTCTTCTCTCGAAATCCATGCGTCCTTAAACGCAAATGGGAATCGAGGAGATAAAAAGGACACCTTATGCATCCGCTATAGGAAGCATAATGTATGGCATGCTATGTACACGACCTGATATTGCGTATGCTGTGAGGGTCACAAGCAGATATCAGTCCGACCCCGGCCCAGCCCATTGGAAGCTGTGAAGGACATTCTCAAGTACTTGCGAAGAACTCGAGATTTGTTTTTGGTCTATGGGGATACCGAGTTGAAATTAGAAGGCTTCACGGATTCTAGTTTTCAATCGGACGTGGATGACTCGAAGTCAAACTCGGGGTATATATTCAAGGTCAACGGGAGTGCCATGTGTTGGAAGAGTTCCAAACAAGGCACGACGGCTGATTCCACCACCGAGGCTAAATATATTGCACCATCAGATGCTTCAAAGGAAGGGTCATGGATTAGGAAATTCATCCAAGAGTTGGGTGTATTTCCGAACGCTAGCGATCCAGTACGGCTGTACTGCGATAACAACGGAGCCGTAGCGCAAGCTAAGGAACCAAGAGCTCATCAGAAGTCGAAGCACGTGTTGAGAAACTACCATGTGATCCGAGAGATCATAGAGAGAGGTGAAGTCAAGCTAGACAGAGTCACCTCGGAGGATAATATTGCAGATCCCTTCACCAAGCCATTGTCAGGATCAGTCCACGAGAAACATCGAGAGTCGATGGGACTTAGATTTATGAGTAGTTGGCTTTAGGTCAAGTGGCAGATTGTTGGAGTAGGTGACCAACAAGCCAACTTGTGGCTGTGGTCTTTCCTTTTATCTTGTAATAAAACAATCGTTTTCATTCGTAATAATAAAATATCTTATTTGGCATTCTATATCTGTTATCCCATGCAAGTAGCATAGATATAGTCCTAACGAGTTACTCTATTACTGTGAGTTGATCTAGTAGAATCGTGAGATAACTCAGCAGTGTAATGTAACTGTTAAACCTTGTTCCTAGTCGATGGGTTACGCCAATAATGAGGATACCGGCCTTTCCGTTTTGAGACTAGCACTTAGTGTATGTGTACTGCGTCTCATCAGTCCTCGGTGTTGTGACATCGGCATACTTGAGTGGGTGCTAATACTAGATGAGTTCACTGAACTCCCTCGCCCTAGAAATCTATAAGTGGTTCTCATTCATCGTGTAATAGGTTTCTTAGATATAGTTGTACACCATTAGTCCTTAAGACCCAGACATCACCGTGACTTCACTAGAGCACCGATTGTATCGTGACCTGTCTCCGAGTCCCACCGCGGACCACTCCAAGGGCCAACGTTCGTGCAATCCGAAGTCTAGTGTGAAGTCTGTGCATTGTAGTAGGGGATTCGAGCGCTTGAGTAGTCATGGATGTCATGTGTGTTCTGATGGTTTATAATCCAAGGAATCTCTGGCCTGAGTTGATAGTGGGGTGATTAGGGAAATGTGTTTCCCTAAGTCGCACACGAACGGATTTATAATACCTAGAACGTTCGCACGGTTATTGAACTTTATAAGAGGTCTCGGTGAACCAATGCCTCTAGTTCAATCGGGACATGTGTTGCGAAAGGATCGTACTGTACGCTAACTACAGGCCCGGCCCATGGGTATTGCAGGGGAAACATTTGCTTTGGGCCCCCAACTAGGAAGGGGCACCCAAAAAAAAAAGTGTATGATATATATTGCAAAAATTAAATATTTGATATTCTCGTTTACATGATAGGCAGAAAAAAAAAGAATTGCTTCTTTAGTTTTGTGGGCCCAAAGCTCTAAAAGTCAAGCATCAATTAAAAAAGAATAGTACTATACTAGCAAACAACTTAAACAATTACAAAACTTATTCTTCTAACTTTTTCGGTGGTTGCGGCGGTTGCAGGGGAATTGCTTTCCCATTCTTCAAATTCTGCATACAAGGTTAATGTTCTTTAATTTGAGTATTTGACATATAATATACATATAATTTCTTGAATATAGGTCATTTTCATGCATCAAATTTTAACCAAAGCTAATAAATTATATTATATTCTAAGTATGATTTTTTTTCTTATTATAATATAGTACTGTGTTTTTGCTTCACCATATATCACTGCTTAATTTTATATGTATATAGTAGTTTCGTTTTTGTTAGTTTAATAAACACCTCTAATGTAAAAATATATTAATTATGAAAAATTCAATAATATTATCGAAGAAATGGACATTTTTTTCAAAACTTGCTTAGGGCCCCCAAATTCGTTGGACCGGCCCTGGCTAACTATATCATAAGGTTCTTGCAGGCACTTCACTTGTATCTAGGGAATCATGATGCGTAGTTGCTAGACGCCAATCTTGATTCGTTGGGCACCGATTTGATCGGGGATTAGGTAAAATGAGTTTTACTCTAATCGGGACTCTTGGGAGGAGTTCGTATAAGAACAATGTGTTGTTCGAATCACAAAGAGTTGTGAGCCCACGGCTAGCATACACCTTAACCATTGAGGGTCACACTTCTCGTGTAATATAGATCCTTGATAACAACAAGCATAGATTAATGTGTTAATCTTTGAACGATTGGATGTCGATATGATTGAATCCAAGATTCGTAATTGTTGATTGCGAATCGGAATAAACGTAGAGAAAGAGAGACATGCGGAATTCAGTGAACTTTCTAAATTGGGAAGTTTCCCGATTTAGCAAGTCCACTGAAGTGGAAGTTTCCAATTTTGGAAATTGGAAATTTCGAAGAGGCACTCGTATCGACGAGGACTTTGAGCTCGTCACAAATATAATTTTGTTATAATTTTGTGAACGATCGTTTATTAGAAACGAGGCCGACGAGGGAATGGGCTTAATACATCAGTGCGTCAAGCCCAATGACTTAAACCCACTGGGGTTAAAAAACCCTAAGTATAAATAGACCTCAAACAAGAGTTTGAGATCAGATTTGATGGACCAAAACACTAGCCGTCCAAGCCCTAGCCGCTCCTCCACTTCGGCCGTTGCTGCCCCGCCGATCACCGCCGGAAAACCGCCGGTTTTCTCCTCTCGTTTCCTTCGTTTTATTCTTGTTGTTTATCTGACTCGTTCACATCTAGTGCTGTAGTTCGAGTGGGTCGAAAATACGAGGTGAAACCTAATTGGAGAGGAGATGCTGCCCCGACGAATCCACGCACCGCAGCTTGTACGTGATTGGTTCCAGGTTTCGATTCGTCGAAATCTCACGCTACAAGAGGTAAATAAATCGAAACTTTCGTAAATTAATTCGAGCACGTTTGTATGAATTATAATTTACGAGTGTGAGTAATATGTGATTAGGTGTTTCGATTTTATTGTATGATGAACAAGCATGTTTCGTAATTTTCGGTTTTACGTGTTTTTCAATTAAATCGATAATTACCATATGTATGGCGGAAGCGTTAAGGTACGTTGACTATGTGATTAGTTTATGCATGTAATCGAAACTAGATCGATATAAAATTTTTAAATTCCGCTGCGTATACATGCACGATCCCCAACAGTGGTATCAGAGCCACGGGTTAATCGTTTATTTGTCAACGTGTTTATCGCTTTCGAAAGCATGCTTCGATTTGTTGAATTGTTGAATTATTGGTGTTATCGAATTGGGTGTTTTAATATTAATTAAATATTTTGAATATTTCAGAAAATATAAAAAAATTTAAACTCAATTTTTCTGCTGTTTTTCAGCTGACCGAACCGGTCCGGTCGGACCCGTCTGACCGGTCCGGTCAGCACACACAAAAAAAAAAAAATTGTTTGATTTTCTGATATTAATATTAAAAATTAATTGATTTTTAATTTTTGAAATTATTTATCAATTAAACCCAATTAGATAATTGATCCATTAATTTAATTTGAATTCAAAGAATAGTGTTGGATTAATTATTTAATTTAATCGTTAAATTAGTTTAATTAATGGAACACAAAGTAGATGGCAAATAATTAATGGACTTCATTCTTATTTGATTGATTTATGAATGAAGGGAGTCGGTTAATTATATTTGCAATTAATCGTATTTATTAATTAATTCATGAGATGAATAATTGTGATTAAGTACGATGATGATCGTATGTCTCTCTTTGGATCCATATGCGTTTCCACATACCTAGAGAACATAGTTGTAGGAATCACAAACGATCATAACCTAAAACTTCCGATGAGCTAATAAGATTTAATAAATAAAATCCCTCATTCTTAATCAAGAATAATTATCAAGCTACAAAGAAAAACCAAATTGTTGAATTTTTCTTTCCTTCTACCAACAATTAAATTATGTGTAGCCTCTCATAATAGTGTAGTAATCCGTGTTAGCGGGGAGTGCTATTGTGGGATAAGCTGTAATTTAATTGACATTAGATGGAGATATGGTCATAGATAAAATTATATTGGATTAATGTGGTCGGCTAGATTAACTAGGGATTGCATTAGTTTAATATAGTTGGATCTATGACATCTCATATTGGTAGGCTAGACTTGACACACGAAGATTTTGATATTCGCTAGATTAACTTAGGTCATTATCAAGTGTGATGTAAATCGATCTTTAGGGTCACATAGTGATATGATTGATAGTACTCTACCTTTAGGCCCCTTTTGGTTGGAGGGACGGGATAGGATGGGATTGGGGCTTCATATTGAAATTACACTGTATGGATTAGTAAAATATGGATGGTATCTCGGGTTGGGTTGGTTGGATACGGATATGTGGGATTTAATCCGAATGAGCCAAACTCATGAATGGTTGGGAGGATTGGGTGGGATAATTTGGTTAATTACATTACCACCCTTGTAAGGCTTTTTATTATGGACCCTATTATATTATGCACCTTAAAATATTGCTTGCTCACCCATTCTTTTCTCCTATTTTCCTGTAATTATAAAATCAGCCCTAAATTTTTCGGATAATTACATTTCCACCCCTACTAAGCCCTTTTTATTATTACAGTATACACCCGTCAACTTTTAAAATATTTCTTGTTGCACCCATTCATTCCTCCCATTTTCCTTTAATTATAAAAGCATCCCTAACATTTTTGGATAATTACATCCACCCCTTGCAAGCCCTTTTTATTATTATACTATACACCTCTCATTTTCCTTTAATTATAAAACCATCCCTAATATTTTTGGATAATAACATTACCACCCCTGATAAGCCTTTTTTATTATTATATTATACACCTGTCAATTTTTAAAATATTGCTTGCACCACCCATTTATTCCTCCCATTTTCCTTTAATTATAAAAGCATTCCTAACATTTTCGGATAATTATATTTCCACCCCTTGCACCTGTCAATTTGTTAAATATTGGTTGCACACCACCCATTCTTTCCTCCCATTTTCCTGTAATTATACAATTAGCCCTAACATTTTAGGATAATTACATTTCCACCCCTTGCAAGCCCTTTTTATTATTATATAATACACCAAGGCCCAAGCTATGATGAATTTGCTTTACTTCCAAAATAAACGTTTGTAGTTGTTTATGTTATGGGGTGACTTCATTCTTGCTTTTTTCTATTGTATTGTAATTTATAATTTGTGTTTATTATTGGAAAAATGAACATTAATATAACAATTAGATGTCATTATCTATATTTTCTATTTTCTACAAAATATGAAGCTAATAAAATTGAGCAAAAGCTCCAAAATAACATAATTTTTTGGAGGCCATGTTAGACATCCAAACTAACAGAAACTTCACAAAATACTTGTAGAAAATTTGCGTAATATAATCTGCCATATTACATAAAATTTATATTTGTGACAAACAAGTGGACTACTATAATGTCCACCACAAAATTAAATTAAAGAAGAAATAAAGTATCTTAAATATAAATAACGCCGCAAGATGGGGTCCGAATACGGAAAATTTCTTCGTCGCCTTGTAAGTGGATGGTAGTCTATCTATCCGAAGTAGCGACCTTCGAGGATCATTCAAACCATAACCCCCTTTTCTGTCTTTTCCATGTACAAGGCAAAACAAAAGCTTGGGAGCTGCAGATATCAGTCACCTACAATGATAATACAATTAAACGAGTAACCATGCGAAGACGAGAAGCAGACACTTAATTTCACTTACCTTCACAAGAACATCAATTTTGTCACATTAGTCATGCTCGGTGAACCTGAGTACATATGAACAAATGCAACACACGTGTCAGCATCCCTAAAGTGAGATATAAAGAGCTAAAGAATTCCCTATAGAGAATGACATCAACTGCAACTCTTGAAACAAATTAGGCATTATTTAAATCAAAAGTTCTATAATTCCTTCTTCTATAAATGAACTATTCACTTAGCATTGCAACTGTTTCTCTCCAATCTCCCACCGCCCACCCAAGAAAGCCTTAGTTTTCTCGCAAGCATGTTAACATCACTCAAGTCCATCTATCTCAACTGCCCTATTCAGCTCACTCTCCCTTAACCAGACCACCATGATGCTACTAATTTCACATGAATATTGATTACAAAAGTAAAGAGTTAACAATGAGCAATTATGAAAACTATATTAACAATAACAGAAGTGGATGCCATCTTAGATAACGAGAAAGTAAATATGATTCGGTAGGTAAGTGATTAAATACATATGGGCAATAATCTTCGATAGAAGTAACAAAAACCAATTCGTCAAATCGTAAACAAATAATATCATTAGTGACTCCATAATATGCACAAATGTTGTAACTCGATCCATTTTTCCTTGAAAAAAGGATCAAAAAAATATCAAAAGAGCCAAAGCTGACTCTGCTCTGTTATAAGTTAATTACCTTATAAATGATTGCACGTGTTTCCAAGTTTTGTGCCCACCGTTTTTCTTATTCTTCACACAAGCATGACATGTGAGAGTTCAGTCCAACACAGAAATATGGAAAATATTTTTGCAGCTAAATTTCTGAAATTATTCACCACCTGGAAAATGTCATGCTTCTCCACCACATAATTCCAAGAAAAGGCATCAAAAGTCAATAATAGATAACTTATGCAGTGTATTTTTAGTTAAATGATGCAAAATTATCACATATTTTAGTTGAATGATGCAACCTCACAAACAATCCAATATTATCCCACTGCAATTCCAGCTGAATAAAATCAAAAATTCCAAATTAATATCATGCTACTTCCATAAAAAGATGGGAATTTTTGGGGGAACTGTGGCATATTCTTTATGAGCTCGAAAGACCGTCTGCCCAACAAACACCGTAGTACAAATTATCACCAATTGTTGTTCAATGATGAAACCGCACATTTTACCCAATAATTCCAAACAAATAAATTGAGTCCAATTGGGGATCTGGTGGGTTAAATTTTTATTTAGTTAATAAATGGAGTCAACAATGACAACCATCCAAAGCATGCCATATCCAATGTACGAAGAGTGGAGAATATTAATGTGTCCAGTTATATTTGGAAAACTCACCTCACGGTGCCGCAAAGAAGTGCCTCCACGCCGCCGAAGCTGCCAATTTCAACGATAAACGGCAAAGAAGGAGAATTGGAAGTCGGCGATGACCAATGGCAATGACAGAGAAGAAACTAGGGCTTCGTTGAAGGAGATAATATGTATTTATACCTGGTACAATTGTAACTACAAATGTACTTTGAGGGCAATAGGGTAATAGCACTTCACGGTTTTAAGGGAAAAAAATCGGATTACCCGATCACACCTCCCACGGTGAGATCTGCTATCACGTAATTGGTGGATCCGAACCCGGGCCCAGGATCTATCCGGATCCAGCTATAGTGAACCAAATCAAAGATCCGCCCAGATAAGAAGATCAATCTGCCCGGATCAGCCCAACCAAAATGGGCCTTAGGCTTATGTAATTGGGATAGATTAACTACGGGTTACATTAGCGCTATTGGACCTAAAGCCCATTAAAGAAAAATAAGTTTTCTCGATTGTCTGCTAGAGGGTGGTGGAATTCGATAAAATTAGTGGGAGAACAATTAAAACATAAAAGTCCAAAATTTTAATTGTAACGATTATTACGAACTAAACTCTAATTATTGTCTTCTTAAAATTTTCTCAGCAACAATGTCCAAACATCCCCTTTCCTCTATCCTCGACCAAAACAAACGCACCGGTCCAAACTATTTGGATTGGCTTCGCAATCTGAAACTTGTGCTCCAAGTCGAGGAGCGTCTCTATGTGCTCAATGAACGTCCCCCCGCTGCTCTCCCTGCGACTGCTACTTCTGACGAGACTGCCACATTTGAGGCATGGAAGAAGGACGACCTCCATGCGAGGTGCTACATGCTAGCATCCATGGTGCCAGAGCTTGCGAGGAAGTATGAGTCTCACGTGCATGCTTATCATATCAAGCATCATCTTGAAAGCATGTACAGTGAGAATACTAGGGCATCGAGGTACTCAGCTACCAAGGAGTTGATCACCATGAGGCTGCGTGAAGGGGCTTCGGTCCACAAGCACGGTCTCAAGAAAATCACTCTCCTTGAGAAGTTGGTGAGCCTTGATGTCACCCTCCCTGCCGAGCTCTCGGTGGATTTGATCCTACTGTCCCTTCATAGTTCTTATGAATCGTTCATAGTGAACTTCAACATGAACAAGCTCGATCCACCATTGGATGAGTTGTTGAACATGTTGGTCAGCTATGAGTCCACGATCAAGAAGGAGAAATCTGTTCTCCTAGTTGCTCCTTCTGCGAAGAAAGGTTCTTTACAGAAGAAAAGGAAAGAAAGGAGTTTCGGCCCGAGCAAGAAACTTGAGAAGGGCGAGTCGAGCGGAGTGAAGAATGACAAGGTCACCAAGCAAGTTGATGACGCTTGCCATCATTGTGGAAAGAAAGGGCCATTGGCGACGCAACTGCAAGGCTTACCTCGATCAGAAACGTTCTGAAAAGGGTACGTATTTAATAGAAGTTAATTTGTCCATTAAATCTTCTTCTTGGGTATTGGATACTGGTTGTGGCTCACATCTTTGTAATGATTTGCAGCTCATGACAAGAAGTAGGAGTCTTAATGTGGGTGAGACCTACCTAAGAATGGGCAACGGAGCAAGGGTTGCTGCTGAAGCCATTGGGACGATTTATCTTTCTGTTTTGGATTTTAGTTTTTCCATTGTTTTGAACAATTGTTTATTTGTTCCGTCACTTATTCGAAACCTTATTTCTATTCCTGTTTTGGATAATGAAGGTTTTACTTTTGTTTTTGGAAATTCGATTTGCATTATACAAAAAGATCAAAATATGATTTGTAAGGGACAACTTATAAACAACTTATATGAACTAAATCCAAATGAAATACCAATTAACGTTATATCAGCAAAACGAAAAGATACAAGTCTTAACCCCGCACAACTTTGGCACGCTCGACTGGGTCACATTTCCTTGAGAAGGATGAACAAGTTTGTAAGTGAAGGAATGTTCTCCTTGGAGGACGTGAAATCACTTCAAACTTGTGTGTCCTGCCTTAAAGGAAAAATGACCAAGACTCCCTTCAAAGGGAAGATGGAACGAGCCGAGGGTCTTTTGGATTTGATCCATTCAGACGTGTGTGGTCCACTAAGCGTTAGTGCTAGGGGTGGTTTTAACTACTTCGTTACCTTTATCGATGATTATTCTAGGTATGGTTTCGTGTACTTAATGAAGTACAAGTCTGAAACTTTCGAAAAGTTCAAAGATTTTAGACACCAAGTAGAAAACCAACTTGGTAGACGTATTAAGAAACTACGATCCGATCGTGGTGGCGAATACTTAAGTACTGAGTTGTTAGACTATCTTAAAGAGAATGGGATTCTGTCTCAATGGACTCCTCCTGGAACTCCTGAACTTAATGGAGTTTCTGAACGTCGGAATCGAACACTGTTAGACATGGTTCGATCTATGATGGGGTTCACCGAGCTACCGGCATACCTGTCGGGTCATGCACTCCTAACTGCCGTGTATTTGCTGAATAGGGTTAATACCAAAGCAGTTAACTCCACACCTTATGAACTTTGGCACTCCAAGAAACCCACGTTTAAACATATTAGGATATGGGGTTGTCCCGGTTACGTGAAGCGGCTAGAGGGAGATAAGTTGGATAGAAAATCCGACCTATGCTATTTTGTGGGGTATCCCGAGGATTCCATGGGATACGAATTCTACTATGTTTCCGAGGCAAAGGTGTTCGTCTCGAGAAATGCCGTGTTCCTTGAGAAGGAATTTCTATCGGATAGAAAGGGCAGTGTAGTTGATCTCGAAGAAGTTCGAGAACCACAATCTGAAGTTCAAGCACAACAATCAGATAATGAACCAATTCAACAAACCACTAATATACCTCCTGAACCGTTGATGCGTAGATCCGAAAGAGTTCGGAGAGCGTCCGATAGGTTATTCCTCGTTGATGAAGTTGACCAAGGATGTGATCCTAGAACTTTCAACGAAGCTGTATCGGATACAGACAAGGGACATTGGCTTAATGCCATGAAATCCGAAATGGACTCTATGTACTCCAACAAGGTATGGACCTTGGTAGATCCACCCGAGGGAATCGTTCCCATAGGCTGCAAGTGTATCAATAAGAAGAAAATTGGAGTAGATGGAAAGGTATCGACCTACAAGGCCGCACGGTTATTGAACTTTATAAGAGGTCTCGGTGAACCAATGCCTCTAGTTCAATCGGGACATGTGCTGCGAAAGGATCGTACTGTACGCTAACTACAGGCCCGGCCCATGGGTATTGCAGGGGAAACATTTGCTTTGGGCCCCCAACTAGGAAGGGGCACCCAAAAAAAAAAAGTGTATGATATATATTGCAAAAATTAAATATTTGATATTCTCGTTTACATGATAGGCAGAAAAAAAAAGAATTGCTTCTTTAGTTTTGTGGGCCCAAAGCTCTAAAAGTCAAGCATCAATTAAAAAAGAATAGTACTATACTAGCAAACAACTTAAACAATTACAAAACTTATTCTTCTAACTTTTTCGGTGGTTGCGGCGGTTGCAGGGGAATTGCTTTCCCATTCTTCAAATTCTGCATACAAGGTTTGTGTTCTTTAATTTGAGTATTTGACATATAATATACATATAATTTCTTGAATATAGGTCATTTTCATGCATCAAATTTTAACCAAAGCTAATAAATTATATTATATTCTAAGTATGATTTTTTTTCTTATTATAATATAGTACTGTGTTTTTGCTTCACCATATATCACTGCTTAATTTTATATGTATATAGTAGTTTCGTTTTTGTTAGTTTAATAAACACCTCTAATGTAAAAATATATTAATTATGAAAAAGTTCAATAATATTATCGAAGAAATGGACATTTTTTTCAAAACTTGCTTAGGGCCCCCAAATTCGTTGGACCGGCCCTGGCTAACTATATCATAAGGTTCTTGCAGGCACTTCACTTGTATCTAGGGAATCATGATGCGTAGTTGCTAGACGCCAATCTTGATTCGTTGGGCACCGATTTGATCGGGGATTAGGTAAAATGAGTTTTACTCTAATCGGGACTCTTGGGAGGAGTTCGTATAAGAACAATGTGTTGTTCGAATCACAAAGAGTTGTGAGCCCACGGCTAGCATACACCTTAACCATTGAGGGTCACACTTCTCGTGTAATATAGATCCTTGATAACAACAAGCATAGATTAATGTGTTAATCTTTGAACGATTGGATGTCGATATGATTGAATCCAAGATTCGTAATTGTTGATTGCGAATCGGAATAAACGTAGAGAAAGAGAGACATGCGGAATTCAGTGAACTTTCTAAATTGGGAAGTTTCCCGATTTAGCAAGTCCACTGAAGTGGAAGTTTCCAATTTTGGAAATTGGAAATTTCGAAGAGGCACTCGTATCGACGAGGACTTTGAGCTCGTCACAAATATAATTTTGTTATAATTTTGTGAACGATCGTTTATTAGAAACGAGGCCGACGAGGGAATGGGCTTAATACATCAGTGCGTCAAGCCCAATGACTTAAACCCACTAGGGTTAAAAAACCCTAAGTATAAATAAACCTCAAACAAGAGTTTGAGATCAGATTTGATGGACCAAAACCCTAGCCGTCCAAGCCCTAGCCGCTCCTCCACTTCGGCCGTTGCTGCCCCGCCGATCACCGCCGGAAAACCGCCGGTTTTCTCCTCTCGTTTCCTTCATTTTATTCTTGTTGTTTATCTGACTCGTTCACATCTAGTGCTGTAGTTCGAGTGGGTCGAAAATACGAGGTGAAACCTAATTGGAGAGGAGATGCTGCCCCGACGAATCCACGCACCGCCGGTGCACCGCCGCTACGCAATCCACGCACCGCCGCTGCTGCTGCCACGCGCCGCCGTTGCTGCTGCCTCACACCGCCGTTCGTCGCTTGCTGGATCAGCTTGTTCCAGCCGTGAGTTGCAGCCCCGAGGATTGATAATTTGCAGCTTGTACGTGATTGGTTCTAGGTTTCGATTCGTCGAAATCTCACGCTACAAGAGGTAAATAAATCGAAACTTTCGTAAATTAATTCGAGCACGTTTGTATGAATTATAATTTACGAGTGTGAGTAATATGTGATTACGTGTTTCGATTTTATTGTATGATGAACAAGCATGTTTCGTAATTTTCGGTTTTACGTGTTTTTCAATTAAATCGATAATTACCATATGTATGGCGGAAGCGTTAAGGTACGTTGACTATGTGATTAGTTTATGCATGTAATCGAAACTACATCGATATAAAATTTTTAAATTCCGCTGCGTATACATGCACGATCCCCAACAGTGGTATCAGAGCCACGGGTTAATCGTTTATTTGTCAACGTGTTTATCGCTTTCGAAAGCATGCTTCGATTTGTTGAATTGTTGAATTATTGGTGTTATCGAATTGGGTGTTTTAATATTAATTAAATATTTTGAATATTTCAGAAAATATAAAAAAATTTAAACTCAATTTTTCTGCTGTTTTTCAGCTGACCGAACCGGTCCGGTCGGACCCGTCTGACCGGTCCGGTCAGCACACACAAAAAAAAAAAATTGTTTGATTTTCTGATATTAATATTAAAAATTAATTGATTTTTAATTTTTGAAATTATTTATCAATTAAACCCAATTAGATAATTGATCCATTAATTTAATTTGAATTCAAAGAATAGTGTTGGATTAATTATTTAATTTAATCGTTAAATTAGTTTAATTAATGGAACACAAAGTAGATGGCAAATAATTAATGGACTTCATTCTTATTTGATTGATTTATGAATGAAGGGAGTCCGTTAATTATATTTGCAATTAATCGTATTTATTAATTAATTCATGAGATGAATAATTGTGATTAAGTACGATGATGATCGTATGTCTCTCTTTGGATCCATATGCGTTTCCACATACCTAGAGAACATAGTTGTAGGAATCACAAACGATCATAACCTAAAACTTCCGATGAGCTAATAAGATTTAATAAATAAAATCCCTCATTCTTAATCAAGAATAATTATCAAGCTACAAAGAAAAACCAAATTGTTGAATTTTTCTTTCCTTCTACCAACAATTAAATTATGTGTAGCCTCTCATAATAGTGTAGTAAGCCGTGTTAGCGGGGAGTGCTATTGTGGGATAAGCTGTAATTTAATTGACATTAGATGGAGATATGGTCATAGATAAAATTATATTGGATTAATGTGGTCGGCTAGATTAACAAGGGATTGCATTAGTTTAATATAGTTGGATCTATGACATCTCATATTGGTAGGCTAGACTTGACACACGAAGATTTTGATATTCGCTAGATTAACTTAGGTCATTATCAAGTGTGATGTAAATCGATCTTTAGGGTCACATAGTGATATGATTGATAGTACTCTACCTTTAGGCTTATGTAATCGGGATAGATTAACTACGGGTTACATTAGCGCTATTGGACCTAAAGCCCATTAAAGAAAAATAAGTTTTCTCGATTGTCTGCTAGAGGGTGGTGGAATTCGATAAAATTAGTAGGAGAACAATTAAAACATAAAAGTCCAAAATTTTAATTGTAACGATTATTACGAACTAAACTCTAATTATTGTCTTCTTAAAATTTTCTCAGCAACAATGTCCAAACATCCCCTTTCCTCTATCCTCGACCAAAACAAACGCACCGGTCCAAACTATTTGGATTGGCTTCGCAATCTGAAACTTGTGCTCCAAGTCGAGGAGCGTCTCTATGTGCTCAATGAACGTCCCCCCGCTGCTCTCCCTGCGACTGCTACTTCTGACCAGACTGCCACTTTTGAGGCATGGAAGAAGGACGACCTCCATGCGAGGTGCTACATGCTAGCATCCATGGTGCCAGAGCTTGCGAGGAAGTATGAGTCTCACGTGCATGCTTATCATATCAAGCATCATCTTGAAAGCATGTACAGTGAGAATACTAGGGCATCGAGGTACTCAGCTACCAAGGAGTTGATCACCATGAGGCTGCGTGAAGGGGCTTTGGTCCACAAGCACGGTCTCAAGATGATCACTCTCCTTGAGAAGTTGGTGAGCCTTGATGTCACCCTCCCTGCCGAGCTCTCGGTGGATTTGATCCTACTGTCCCTTCATAGTTCTTATGAATCGTTCATAGTGAACTTCAACATGAACAAGCTCGATCCACCATTGGATGAGTTGTTGAACATGTTGGTCAGCTATGAGTCCACGATCAAGAAATCTGTTCTCCTAGTTGCTCCTTCTGCGAAGAAAGGTTCTTTACAGAAGAAAAGGAAAGAAAGGAGTTTCGGCCCGAGCAAGAAACTTGAGAAGGGCGAGTCGAGCGGAGTGAAGAATGACAAGGTCACCAAGCAAGTTGATGACGCTTTCCATCATTGTGGAAAGAAGGGCCATTGGCGACGCAACTGCAAGGCTTACCTCGATCAGAAACGTTCTGAAAAGGGTACGTATTTAATAGAAGTTAATTTGTCCGTTAAATCTTCTTCTTGGGTATTGGATACTGGTTGTGGCTCACATCTTTGTAATGATTTGCAGCTCATGACAAGAAGTAGGAGGCTTAATGTGGGTGAGACCTACCTAAGAATGGGCAACGGAGCAAGGGTTGCTGCTGAAGCCATTGGGACGATTTATCTTTCTGTTTTGGATTTTAGTTTTTCCAATGTTTTGAACAATTGTTTATTTGTTCTGTCACTTATTCGAAACCTTATTTCTATTCCGGTTTTGGATAATGAAGGTTTTACTTTTGTTTTTGGAAATTCGATTTGCATTATACAAAAAGATCAAAATATGATTTGTAAGGGACAACTTATAAACAACTTATATGAACTAAATCCAAATGAAATACCAATTAACGTTATATCAGCAAAACGAAAAGATACAAGTCTTAACCCCGCACAACTTTGGCACGCTCGACTGGGTCACATTTCCTTGAGAAGGATGAACAAGTTTGTAAGTGAAGGAATGTTCTCCTTGGAGGACGTGAAATCACTTCAATTTTGTGTGTCCTGCCTTAAAGGAAAAATGACCAAGACTCCCTTCAAAGGGAAGATGGAACGAGCCGAGGGTCTTTTGGATTTGATCCATTCAGACGTGTGTGGTCCACTAAGCGTTAGTGCTAGGGGTGGTTTTAACTACTTCGTTACCTTTACCGATGATTATTCTAGGTATGGTTTCGTGTACTTAATGATGTACAAGTCTGAAACTTTCGAAAAGTTCAAAGATTTTAGACACCAAGTAGAAAACCAACTCGGTAGACGTATTAAGAAACTACGATCCGATCGTGGTGGCGAATACTTAAGTACTGAGTTTTTAGACTATCTTAAAGAGAATGGGATTCTATCTCAATGGACTCCTCCTGGAACTCCTGAACTTAATGGAGTTTCCGAACGTCGGAATCGAACACTGTTAGACATGGTTCGATCTATGATGAGGTTCACCGAGCTACCGGCATACCTGTGGGGTCATGCACTCCTAACTGCCGTGTATTTGCTGAATAGGGTTAATACCAAAGCAGTTAACTCCACACCTTATGAACTTTGGCACTCCAAGAAACCCACGTTTAAACATATTAGGATATGGGGTTGTCCCGGTTACGTGAAGCGGCTAGTGGGAGATAAGTTGGATAGAAAATCCGACCTATGCTATTTTGTGGGGTATCCCGAGGATTCCATGGGATACGAATTCTACTATGTTTCCTAGGCAAAGGTGTTCGTCTCGAGAAATGCCGTGTTCCTTGAGAAGGAATTTCTATCGGATAGAAAGGGCAGTGTAGTTGATCTCGAAGAAGTTCGAGAACCACAATCTGAAGTTCAAGCACAACAATCAGATAATGAACCAATTCAACAAACCACTAATATACCTCCTTAACCGTTGCTGCGTAGATCCGAAAGAGTTCGGAAAGCGCCCGATAGGTTATTCCTCGTTGATGAAGTTGACCAAGGATGTGATCCTAGAACTTTCTGTTAGAGTAGGTGACCAACAAGCCAACTTGTGGCTGTGGTCTTTCGTATTTATTATGGTAATAAACGAACCTTTATTCGTATTAATGATAAAACACCTTGGCATTCTATATCTTTGTCCCTTTGTCACAAGCATAGATATAGTCCTTTCAGTTATTACAAGTACTAGTAATTGATCGTTAGGATCGTGAGATATTTACTTAAGTATTATAACTGTTAAACGTGTTCCTAGTCGAAGGGTTACGCCACTAATGAGGATATCGACCTTTCCCATTAAGACTAGCACTTAGTGTATGTGTACTGCATCTCATCAGTAAACGGTATTGTGATATCGGCATGCATAAGTGGGTGCTCGTAAGTTGACGAGTTCACTGAACTCCCTCACCCTAGAAATCTCTAAGTGGTTCCCGATAATCGAGTAGATATATCTATGGTATAGTTGTACACCATTAGTCCTTATGACCTAGACATCACCGTGACTTCACTAGAGGACCAGCTGTATCGTGACCTGTCTCTGAGTTCCATTGAGGACCATCCCAAGGGCCAGTGTTCGTGCAGTCCGAAATCTAGTGGGAGGTCTGTGCATTGTAGTCGGGGATTCGATCGCTAGAAAAGTCTTGGATGTCTTGTGTGTTCTGAAAGTTTGTAACCATTCTAAGTCTCTGGCCAGAGCTGACTAAGTGATGATTAGAGAATTCGATTCTCTAAGTCATGCACGTAAGGATTACAACACTTAGAACGATCGCACCGTCATTGAACAAATAAAGAGGTCTCGATGAACCAATGCCTCTAGTTCAATCGGGACATATGAATCGAAGGGACCGTACTGTACGTTAACTATATCTGAAGGTTCTTGCAGGCACTTCATTTGTATCTAGGGAATCATGACGCGTAGTTGCTAGACGCCAATCTTGATTCGTTGGGTGATTAAGTGAAACGAATTTCATCTTAATCGTAACTCTAAGGGGACGAGTTTTGACCACAAAGGGTTGTGGGCCCACGGCTAGCTTACACCTGAACCATCGAGGGTCACACTGCTTGTGCACATGAGATCTTTGAATAAACGGTCAAAGGTAAAATATGTTTATCTTTGCATGATTGGAAGTCAATATGATTGGGTCCAACATTCGTAATTTGGAATTATGAATGAGAATAAGAAAAGGAAAAGAATAGGCGAACGTATTAGTGAACCTTCTAAATCGGGAAGTTTCCAAATTTAGAAAGTGCACTGAATTAGGGTTTCCACTTTTGGAAAGTTGGAAATGCACTCGTAATG
Source organism: Erythranthe guttata (assembly GCF_000504015.1). The sequence goes on along the minus strand of NW_012193041.1, from coordinate 408,677 downwards.
ACGAGGACATTATAATGATTCCAAAAATGTAATCGTTACAATTTTCCGATCATTGAATTGAGAGAGATGAGCAAGTAAAAGAACTAACGAACTTAAGCTGTTGGGCCCGGTCCAACTTAAGCCCGTTAGGGTTTTATGCAAGACATATAAATACTTGATTTATAGGTCTTGCACACACACAACTAAGAGAACACACGTTCATAACCGTAGCCGCTGCCTCTCTCGATCAGCCACCCTCTCCCACGGCCACCACCACCGCGCCGTCGCCGGAAATTCGCCGGAATCGGCCACCCGTTGGCCGATCTCTTTCGGTATTCCTTTCCTTCTTTCTTTTCTTCCGTTATTCTGACTATTACGTGTCTAGTGCCACGTGTTTAGTAGATCGAAGTATACGAGGTGAAATCCAAGAGGAGGAAGATCGAGGAATCGAAGATGCGAGAAGGCAATTCCGAAAAACTGCTCTCGGATTTTCTGCGCTGCCCAGCGAGAAAATTCGCCATAAATCAACCGGTCATCCGATGGACGTGAAATTTTGACAGAAGCTTCACGACTCATAAATCTACCATCTTCCAGAAGGAATTGTTTATCCAGTAAATACGCATGGAGATACTGAAGTCGGAGCAAGGCTGTAATTTCAGATCAGCAAACAGGTTGGATCAATAGGAGTGGAAGAGCAACTAGCCATCTTCTCTGCGCGTGAATCACATGCGCCGCCGTAGCTCGGATCATCGCCGTCGCTGCATTGCCGTTGCTGCCCCGGATTTCACGGATTGGTTTCCGTAGCAATCTCATCTTGCTTAGCGCTCCTACCTCACGCTTCAAGAGGTAAACCTTTCGAATCAATCATTGATGAATTCGATTATGTTTAAATTAAATAAGTATGTTCGTTCTTGTATGATTTTATGTGGCTACATGAAATTGATTTATATATTACGAGCATGTTATTTGATTTAAACGCGAGCATGCTAATTGATTTAAATTCGGTTAAATAATTTAGCATGTACGTTGTTTTTAATTTCGCTGGAAGCGCAAAGGTACGCAATTAATTGTTTTAAATTGTCGGGTGTTGGGTGCTAAATACCTAACACGCAAGTGCACGTATCGCAAACAAGTAGTAAAAGTGGACTCGTGAGAGTCGGATGTCGATCCCACAGGGAATACTCAAATTATCCAATCCTAAGTACCAAATTCTAACAATTATGATTTTTATCCAGCCTACGCAAATTTGTCAAATTTAATCAACTAAATAATTAAACTAATTATGAAAGCAATTAAACACGAGAAAATATCAATAAAGACGGACCTAGGATTTTATCTTCCCCCTATGCAAGAATTGCTCACCCAAAACCCCTCAATTATGAAATATATGATTCATGATTATTAACCCGAGACACTAATTTACTCATAACCCGCTGTCGCGTGTATTATGAGTCTATTAATCATAAACGATTCACTATATGTCTATGCAAACCAATTATGAATAAAGCATTAACTAACAAGTCTCGTAAATGGCTACCTAAGGTGATATCTGTATGTCTACGACACCACATGCAATTGACACACTCATTCGGTGAAAACTACTCGAAGGTTCTTATACTTACCGTCTAATTATCAAAATAGCTCTGTCGAGTCAATCCCAATAATCACAGATAAAGCACATAAATTGATCAAGTTCATGCACTAACAATCATAACAAATATAAGAAATAATCATAAAATCATAATTGCATAATCTCAAGAAAACGGGTTCACAATCCCCACATAGGGTTCCAACAAAATCCTAGATTAAAAACTTAGCTACTCATAACGAAAAACATAATAAAAGTAATAAAAGTTATAGATTAAGAAAAGATAGGTGAAAGAAGAATTATGATGAAGAGTTGTCAATTCTCCGTCTTCGATTCTTCGTTCTCTCACTTCTCTCGCTCCAAGGTTGTGTCCAAAAGTCCTTTGATTCGTGCTTGGTTTGGGCTTAAATAGATGTCCCAACTTGGCAGATGATTCTAGGTTTCCTTGTGTGTTTAAAAGTCCAAAATTGTCTCCAGCGTGATTTGGCACGACCGCGCGAAAATCAGTGCAATTCTCGCACGGCCGCGCGAGAATCGCCGAACCTTCTGCCCAAATTCAGCATTTGGCACGGCCGTGCCAAAAATAGGCTAATTTTGGCACGGCCGTGCGGGCCTGTTTTCAGCCAATTTTCAGCATATTTTGATTATTTCACTTTTGGCCCATATTTTCTCCAAAATTGCAGTTTTGACCCAAAACTTTTCCAATTCTTCAATTTGTACCTAGAATACAATAAATCAACTTTTTAAGCACCAATTATCGTTAATTCACACAAAAAGCTCAAATAAAAAGATACGATAAAGTATAAAAATATATACTTAACATCGGGCATGTGCTCATGTGCTTTAAAGTCGTTTAAATCGCATTAAATTTTTGTTTTCCGCTGCGTACGCGTGCCCGAAACCCAACAGTGGTATCAGAGCTCGTTGCGCAATTAATTGCGTTCGTTATAATATGCTATGATTTTATGCATGTTCGATTTATTAAAGTAGTGATTGTTGTATTATGTAATTGGGAGTTTTCGTAAGTTTAAAATATTTTTGAAATATTGTTTAGAATTTTTCCAGCTTTAAAATTGTTTAAAATTGGAAAATCGGATCTGAAATTATTTTTAAAACGTCGGTTTTTAATTGTTCGGATCGAACCGGTCGGACCGGCCGGTTCGATGGTTGTGCACGATACAATTGAGCGAATCCAAGTGGATTAGGGTCGGTCAGACCAGTTCTCGGTCTGACTGACCCGGCCCACTGATTTGGGTCAACTGGACCGAGCAGAACCGGACCGCTTCGGTCCAAACCGGTCAGACCGGTTGGGCCGAACCGGTTCACTGAAAATAAAAAAAAAAAAAAAAATTATTTCAGATTTTCTAAAATTAAACTTAAAACAAATTGATTTTAATTTTTGGAAAATTATTTTCAATTAATCCCAATTAGATAATTGAGTCAACAATCATCTATTTTAGTAAATAGGGGTTAGATTAATCAAATTGATTTAAATTGTTAAATTGATTTCAATTAATAGAACACAAATATAATATTGATTATAAGTTCAACTTAATTAGTAGTACCTCAACATTATATGAATGATTTATGCTGGTTGAGGTTCTATAATTATTTTGAAAATCCGATAATTAATTAATGTAATTAATTATGTAGTTAGGTCGTATGTTCCTCTTAGGACAATATGCGTTTCCATATACCTTTAGAGAACATAGATGTAGGAATCACATAGACCAATCCGAACCTTCTGATGAGATAAAACCTTTTAATAAAAATCCCTCATTCTTAATTTAATTAAGAATCATTTCAAGCTATAAAGAAAAACCCAATCTGTTGAGTTATTTCTTTCCTTCTGCCAACGGTTGGATTATGTGTAGCCCTTTACTATAGTGCAGTAAGCCGTGTTAGCGGGGAGTGCTGTGGTAGAGTAAGCTGTAATTCAATTGACATAACGATGAAGGTAGCCATAGAAAAGGGTTATGTTGGATTAACGTGGTCGGCTAGATTAACTAGGGACTGCATTAGTTTGGCATAATCAAGTTCTATGAGCATCTTTGATTGGTAGGTTAGACTTGACACACGACGATTTTGATATTCGCGAGATTAACTTAGGTCATTATCAAGTGTGAGGAAAATTAATTTAGGGTCATATTGTGGATATGATTGATTGTGATCTACCTTTGGGCAAATATAATCGGGCTAGATTAACTACGGGTTATATTTGTCTATTGGACCTAAAGCCCATTAAGAAAAATCAGTTTTCTCGTTTGTCTACTAGAGGGAAGTGGAACTCGATAAAATTAGTGGGAGAACAATTAAATAACATAAGGCCAAACATTTAATTGTAACAATCATTTAACGCGAATCTCTAATAATCCTCTTCTCTATATGTCTCAGATAATTATGTCTAAGACTCTCAAATAATCATGTCTATGAATCCCATAATGTCAATCCTCGACAATAAACTCAATGGCCCTAATTACCTAGATTGGTTGCGTAGTCTTAAGCTTGTGCTAACCGTTGAGGGGCGTCTCTATGTTTTGAACGAGAGACTTCCCGCCACTATACCTGCCACAGCGACTGGTGCTGAAAAGGAAACTTATGAAGCTTGGAAGAAAGATGACACACATGCTAGGTGCAATATGATAGCCGCCATGGAGCCCGCGCTTGCGAGGAAATATGAGTCTCACATGCATGCTTTCGATATAAAGGCTCATCTCGATAGCATGTATAGTGAGAATATTAGGGCATCGAGGTACGCTGCTACAAAGGAGTTGATCACAGCGAGACTGCACGAAGGGACTTCGGTCCACGAGCACTGTCTCAAAATGATCACTCTCCTTGAAAAGCTAGTGCATCTCGATGTCACCCTCCCGGCCGAGCTCTCGTTGGATTTGATCCTGTTGTCTCTTCCTAGTTCCTATGAATTGTTCATAGTGAAAACTTGAACAAACTAGATCCTCCCTTGGATTAGTTAATGAACACGTTGGTCAGTTTCGAGTCCACCATTAAGAAAGAGAAGTCTGTTCTCATTGCTGTTACTTCTGGAAAGAATAGTTCTCCCCAAAAGAAGAGAAAGGAAAGAGTTCCCTTTCCAAACAGCAAGTTCGAAGTGGGTGAAGGTAGTGGGGGCCCCTAAGGCGAATTTCAGCAAAACGTAGTGAGATATTAATGATAAAGAACTTTGGCATTCCCGGAAACCCAACTACAAACATATTAGGATATGGGGTTTTCCCGCTTATGTGAAGCGATTAGTGGGAGATAAGTTGGATAGTAAATCCGACTTGTGCTATTTTGTGGGGTATCCCGAAGATTCAATGGGATACGAATTCTGTTATGTCAAGGAAGCAAAGACGTTTGTTTCAAGAAATGCCACCTTTTTGGAAAGGGAGTTTCTATCCGATAGAAAAGGCAGCATGATAGAACTTGAAGTAGTTCAAAAACCACAAAGTGAAGTTCAAGCGCAAGAACAAGTAACAATACAACAATACACTAATATACCTCCTGAACCTACGGTACGTAGATCCGAAAGAGTTCGGAAAATGCCGGATAGGTTATTCCTCCTCGAGAATGATGAAGATCATGTTGATCTTGGACAAGATCCAAGTACATAAAATGAGGCCGTATCGGATGCGGACATGGGACATTGGCTAACTGCCATGAAAATCCGAAATGGACTCCATGTACTCGAACAAGGTGTGGACTTTGGTAGATCCACCTAAGGGAATTGTTCCTATAGGCTGCAAGTGGATCTATAAGAAAAAAATTGGAGTGGATGGAAAGGTATCGACCTATAAAGCTAGATTGGTAGCGAAAGGTTACACTCAAGGCAAGGCGTTGACTATGAGGAAACTTTTTCGCCAGTCGCGATGCTGAAGTCCATTAGGATTTTGCTGGCCATAGCTGCGTGGTACGACTACGAGATATGGCAAATGGATGTGAAGACCGCCTTCCTTAATGGAGATATTGAGGAAGAAATTTACATGGCGCAGCCGGAAGGCTTCATATCTTCTGGAAGTGAGCAAAAGGTTTGCAAGCTCCAGCGATCCATTTATGGATTGAAACAAGCATCCCGAAGTTGGAACATTAGGTTCGACTCAACTATCAAAGAGTTTGATTTTGAGAAGAATCCGGAGGAACCTTGTGTATACAAGAAGGTTAGTGGGAGGGCAGTGATATTTTTAGTTCTTTACGTTGATGACATTCTACTCATTGGGAATGACGTAGGAATGTTGCAGCAAACGAAAGCATGGTTGTCCACACGTTTCTCAATGAAGGATTTGGGAGAAGCATCTTATGTATTAGGAATTCGCATCTATAGAGATAGAGCGAGAAAGATGCTTGGGTTATCCCAAAGCCTGTACATAGACACCGTTATGAAACGGTTTAGCATGGAAGAATCCAAGAAGGGATTCTTGCCAATGTCCCATGGGCTTCGTCTCTCGAAATCTATGTGTCTGCAAACACCTAGTGAAATCGAGGAGATGAAAAGGACGCCCTATGCTTCTGCCATAGGAAGCATAATGTATGGCATGCTGTGTACGAGACCCAATATTGCGTATGCTGTGAGTGTCACAAGCAGATATCAGTCTAACCCCGGCCCAGCTCACTGGAAAGCCGTGAAAGATATCCTCAAGTACTTGCGAAGGACTAAGGATATATTTTTGGTCTATGGGGGTGCCGAGTTGAAATTAGAGGGTTTTACCGACTCTAGTTTTCAATCGGATGTGGACGAATCAAAGTCGAACTGTGGATTTATATTCACGCTTAATGGTGGTGCCGTGTGTTGGAAGAGTTCCAAGAAAAGCACGACGGCCGATTCCACTACCGAAGCGGAATACATTGCAGCGTCCAAAGCTGCAAAAGATGGGAGTTGGATAAGGAAGTTCATCCAAGAGTTGGGTGTCATTCCTAATGCTAGTGATCCAGTACCGTTGTACTGTGATAACACCGGAGCCTTGGCGCAAGCTAAGGAGCCGAAATCTCATCAGAAGTCAAAGCATATTCTGAGAAAGTATCATGTGATCCGAGAGATCATTGATAGAGGTGAAGTTAAAGTAGAACGAGTCACCTCGGAAGAGAACGTTGCAGACCCCTTTACGAAGCCTTTACCGAGATCGGTCCATGAGAAACATCGAGAGTCGATGGGATTGCGATTCATGGGTAGTTGGCTTTAGGTCAAGTGGGAGATTGTTAGAGTAGGTGACCAACAAGCCAACTTGTGGCTGTGGTCTTTCGTATTTATTATGGTAATAAACGAACCTTTATTCGTATTAATGATAAAACACCTTGGCATTCTATATCTTTGTCCCTTTGTCACAAGCATAGATATAGTCCTTACAGTTATTACAAGTACTAGTAATTGATCGTTAGGATCGTGAGATATTTACTTAAGTATTATAACTGTTAAACGTGTTCCTAGTCGAAGGGTTACGCCACTAATGAGGATATCGGCCTTTCCCATTAAGACTAGCACTTAGTGCATGTGTACTGCATCTCATCAGTAAACGGTATTGTGATATCGGCATGCATAAGTGGGTGCTCGTAAGTTGACGAGTTCACTGAACTCCCTCACCCTAGAAATCTCTAAGTGGTTCCCAATAATCGAGTAGAGATATCTATGGTATAGTTGTACACCATTAGTCCTTATGACCTAGACATCACCGTGACTTCACTAGAGGACCAGCTGTATCGTGACCTGTCTCTGAGTTCCACCGAGGACCATCCCAAGGGCCAGTGTTCGTGCAGTCCGAAATCTAGTGGGAGGTCTGTGCATTGTAGTCGGGGATTCAATCGCTAGAAAAGTCTTGGATGTCCTGTGTGTTCTGAAAGTTTGTAACCATTCTAAGTCTCTGGCCAGAGCTGACTAAGTGATGATTAGAGAATTCGATTCTCTAGGTCATGCACGTAAGGATTACAACACTTAGAACGATCGCACCGTCATTGAACAAATAAAGAGGTCTCGATGAACCAATGCCTCTAGTTCAATCGGGACATATGAATCGAAGGGACCGTACTGTACGTTAACTATATCTGAAGGTTCTTGCAGGCACTTCATTTGTATCTAGGGAATCATGACGCGTAGTTGCTAGACGCCAATCTTAATCGTAACTCTAAGGGGACGAGTTTTGACCACAAAGGGTTGTGGGCCCACGGCTAGCTTACACCTGAACCATCGAGGGTCACACTGCTTGTGCACATGAGATCTTTGAATAAACGGTCAAAGGTAAAATATGTTTATCTTTGCATGATTGGAAGTCAATATGATTGGGTCCAACATTCGTAATTTGGAATTATGAATGAGAATAAGAAAAGGAAAAGAATAGGCGAACATATTAGTGAACCTTCTAAATCGGGAAGTTTCCAAATTTAGAAAGTGCACTGAATTAGGGTTTCCACTTTTGGAAAGTTGGAAATGCACTCGTAATGACGAGGACATTATAATGATTCCGAAAATGTAATCGTTACAGTTTTCCGATCATCGAATTGAGAGAGATAAGCAAGTAAAAGAACTAACGAACTTAAGCTGTTGGGCCCGGTCCAACTTAAGCCCGTTAGGGTTTTATGCAAGACATATAAATACTTGATTTATAGGTCTTACACACACACAACTAAGAGAACACACGTTCATAACCCTAGCCGCTGCCTCTCTCGATCAGCCACCCTCTCCCACGGCCACCACCGCGCCGTCGCCGGAAATTCGCCGGAATCGGCCACCCGTTGGCCGATCTCTTTCGGTATTCCTTTCCTTCTTTCTTTTCTTCCGTTATTCTGACTATTACGTGTCTAGTGCCACGTGTTTAGTAGATCGAAGTATACGAGGTGAAATCCAAGAGGAGGAAGATCGAGGAATCGAAGATGCGAGAAGGCAATTCCGAAAAACTGCTCTCGGATTTTCTGCGCTGCCCAGCGAGAAAATTCGCCATAAATCAACCGGTCATCCGATGGACATGAAATTTTGACAGAATCTTCACGACTCATAAATCTACCATCTTCCAGAAGGAATTGTTTATCCAGTTAATACGCATGGAGATACTGAAGTCGGAGCAAGGCTGTAATTTCAGATCAGCAAACAGGTTGGATCAATAGGAGTGGAAGAGCAGCTAGCCATCTTCTCTGCGCGTGAATCACATGCGCCGCCGTAGCTCGGATCATCGCCGTCGCTGCATTGCCGTTGCTGCCCCGGATAGCACGGATTGGTTTCCGTAGCAATCTCATCTTGCTTAGCGCTCCTACCTCACGCTTCAAGAGGTAAACCTTTCGAATCAATCATTGATGAATTCGATTATGTTTAAATTAAATAAGTATGTTCGTTCTTGTATGATTTTATGAGGCTACATGAAATTGATTTATATATTACGAGCATGTTATTTGATTTAAACGCGAGCATGCTAATTGATTTAAATTCGCTTAAATAATTTAGCATGTACGTTGTTTTTAATTTCGCTGGAAGCGCAAAGGTACGCAATTAATTGTTTTAAATTGTCGGGCATGTGCTCATGTGCTTTAAAGTCGTTTAAATCGCATTAAATTTTTGTTTTCCGCTGCGTACGCGTGCCCGAAACCCAACACTTTCAACGAAGCTGTATCGGATACAAACAAGGGACACATGCTTAATGCCATGAAATCCGGTATGGACCTTGGTAGATCCACCCGAGGGAATCGTTCCCATAGGCTGCAAGTGGATCTATAAGAAGAAAATTGGAGTAGATGGAAAGGTATCGACCTACAAGGCTAGATTGGTAGCGAAGGGTTATACTCAAAAGCAAGGAGTTGACTATGAGGAAACTTTCTCTGCAGTTGCTATGCTTAAGTCCATTAGGATTTTGCTGGCCATCTCTGCGTGGTATGACTACGAGATATGGCAAATGGATGTGAAGACCGCTTTCCTTAATGAGGACATTGAGGAAGAAATTTACATGGTGCAGCCGGAAGGCTTCATATCTTCTGGAGATGAGCAAAAGGTTTGCAAACTCCAGCAATCCATTTATGGATTGAAACAAGCATCCCGTAGTTGGAACAAAAGGTTCGACACAACTATCAAAGAGTTTGAATTTGTGAAAAACCCGGAGGAACCTTGTGTCTACAAGAAGGTTAGTGGGAGTGCAGTGACTTTCCTTGTACTTTATGTTGATGACATACTACTCATTGGGAATGATGTAGGGATGTTGCAGTCAACTAAAGTATGGTTATCCACACGTTTCTCGATGAAGGATTTGGGAGAAGCATCCTATGTATTGGGAATACGGATCTATAGAGATAGATCGAGGAGATTGCTTGGCTTGTCCCAATCCATGTACATAGACACCGTTCTTAAACGGTTTAGCATGGAAGAATCCAAGAAGGGATTCTAGCCAATGTCCCATGGGGTTCGTCTCTCGAAATCCATGCGTCCTCAAACGCAAATGGAAATCGAGGAGATGAAAAGGACACCTTATGCATCCGCTATAGGAAGCATAATGTATGGCATGCTGTGTACACGACCTGATATTGCGTATGCTGTGAGCGTCACAAGCAGATATCAGTCCGACCCCGGCCCAGCCCATTGGAAGCTGTGAAGGACATTCTCAAGTACTTGCGAAGAACTCGAGATTTGTTTTTGGTCTATGGGGATACCGAGTTGAAATTAGAAGGCTTCACGGATTCTAGTTTTCAATCGGACGTGGATGACTCGAAGTCAAACTCGGGGTATATATTCAAAGTCAACGGGGGTGCCGTGTGTTGGAAGAGTTCCAAACAAGGCACGACGGCTGATTCCACCACCGAGGCTGAATATATTGCAGCATCAGATGCTTCAAAGGAAGGGTCATGGATTAGGAAATTCATCCAAGAGTTGGGTGTATTTCCGAACGCTAGCGATCCAGTACGGTTGTACTGCGATAACAACGGAGCCGTAGCGCAAGCTAAGGAACCAAGAGCTCATCAGAAGTCGAAGCACGTGTTGAGAAACTACCATGTGATCCGAGAGATCATAGAGAGAGGTGAAGTCAAGCTAGACAGAGTCACCTCGGAGGACAATATTGTAGATCCCTTCACCAAGCCATTGTCAGGATCAGTCCACGAGAAACATCGAGAGTCGTTGGGACTTAGATTTATGAGTAGTTGGCTTTAGGTCAAGTGGCAGATTGTTGGAGTAGGTGACCAACAAGCCAACTTGTGGCTGTGGTCTTTCCTTTTATCTTGTAATAAAACAATCGTTTTCATTCGTAATAATAAAATATCTTATTTGGCATTCTATATCTGTTATCCCATGCAAGTAGCATAGATATAGTCCTAACGAGTTACTCTATTACTGTGAGTTGATCTAGTAGAATCGTGAGATAACTCAGCAATGTAATGTAACTGTTAAACCTTGTTCCTAGTCGATGGGTTACGCCAATAATGAGGATACCGGCCTTTCCCTTTTGAGACTAGCAATTAGTGTATGTGTATTGCGTCTCATCAGTCCTCGGTGTTGTGACATCGGCATACTTGAGTGGGTGCTCATACTAGATGAGTTCACTGAACTCCCTCGCCCTAGAAATCTATAAGTGGTTCTCATTCATCGAGAAATAGGTTTCTAAGATATAGTTGTACACCATTAGTCCTTAAGACCCAGACATCACCGTGACTTCACAAGAGGACCGATCGTATCGTGGTGACCTATCTCTGAGTCCCACCGCGAACCACTCCAAGGGCCAACGTTCGTGCAATCCGAAATCTAGTGTGAAGTCTGTGCATTGTAGTAGGGGATTCGAGCGCTTGAATAGTCATGGATGTCCTGTGTGTTCTGATGGTTTATAATCCAAGGAATCTCTGGCCAGAGTTGATAGTGGGGTGATTAGGGAAATGTGTTTCCCTAAGTCGCACACGAACGGATTTATAATACCTAGAACGTTCGCACGGTTATTGAACTTTATAAGAGGTCTCGGTGAACCAATGCCTCTAGTTCAATCGGGACATGTGCTGCGAAAGGATCGTATTGTACGCTAACTATATCATAGGGTTCTTGCAGGCACTTCACTTGTATCTAGGGAATCATGATGCGTAGTTGCTAGACGCCAATCTTGATTCGTTGGGCACCGATTTGATCGGGGATTAGGTAAAATGAGTTTTACTCTAATCGGGAGTCTTGGGAGGAGTTCGTATAAGAACAATGTGTTGTTCGAATCACAAAGAGTAGTGAGCCCACGGCTAGCATACACCTGAACCATTGAGGGTCACACTTCTCGTGTAATATAGATCCTTGATAACAACAAGCATAGATTAATGTGTTACACTGCTGCCACACACCGCCGTTCGTCGCTTGCTGGATCAGCTTGTTCCAGCCGTGAGTTGCAGCCCCGAGGATTGGTAATTTGCAGCTTGTACGTGATTGGTTCTAGGTTTCGATTCGTCGAAATCTCACGCTACAAGAGGTAAATAAATCGAAACTTTCGTAAATTAATTCGAGCACGTTTGTATGAATTATAATTTATGATTGTGAGTAATATGTGATTACGTGTTTCGATTTTATTGTATGATGAACAAGCATGTTTCGTAATTTTCGGTTTTACGTGTTTTTCAATTAAATCGATAATTACCATATGTATGGCGGAAGCGTTAAGGTACGTTGACTATGTGATTAGTTTATGCATGTAATCGAAACTAGTTCGATATAAAAATTTTAAATTCCGCTGCGTATACATGCACGACCCCCAACATCATGGATACCTAATTTTCGATTTGTACTTATAAGATACTAAATCCACCAATTAAAATAGAAATATAAATTAATCCGAAAAAAAATCCACGTAAACGTAAACGTGAATGTAGAGTTTTATTTCTACACTCCACTGTATCTTTTTTATCTAGTGTTTTTGCTGTTGTTTGTTGATGCGTATTAAATTCCTAGTATTGTAGTTCGTGATTAAAAGAACGTTGTTGCGAATGCACTTTTGGCATGTATTTTTACATGTACGTTTGTGCATGTCCACTTGAGCAAGTGTGCTTATGCATGTTTGGTTGATTTGTATTAATGTCCTAGGATTGTATTTTGTGTTTTCATGATCCTTTTTGCGAATGCACTTTTGCTTGAGTACTTTTGTGCATGCTTTTGTACTTTTACTTATGTGCGTATCTCTTCTAGCGAGTTTTTTTGTGCACATTTCTTGATGCGCGTTCATGTCCTCGAACTGTAGTCCGTATTTTCATGATCGCTTTTGGAATCCAATTTTGACCATGTTCGAGTCCGAATTTGGAATTTTGACACATGACAAGAACTGTAGCCAGCTGAATTAGCTTTCCAATACCGCCGGAACCAGTTGATTTGGAGTCTATATGAGAAAGTTATGCTCGACTTTGTAGACACTACCAAAGATATTCGGGGATTCTCTCTTCTAATTTGATTTTATTTTCCTAATTGCAACTCTTTTCTTACTCTTTGATCATTTTTGCTTCCTTCACACCTAATTTTCGATTTGTACCTTTAAGATACAAAATCCACTAATTAATATAGAAATATAAATTAATCCAAAAAAAAATCCACGTAAACGTAAATGTAGAATTTTATTTCTACACTCCACTGTATATCTTTTTTATCTAGTGTTTTTGCTGTTTTTTGTTTATGCGTATTAAAGTCCTAGTATTGTAGTTCGTGTTTTTAAGAACGTTGTTGCGAATGCACTTTTGCGCATGTTTTTTTACATGTACGTTTGTGCATGTCCATTTGAGCGAGTGTCTTGGTGCGGTGCATGTTTGTTGATTTGTATTAATGTCCTAGGATTGTAGTTTGTGTTACCATGATCCTTTTTTCGATTGCACTTTTGCGTGAGTACTTTTGTGCATGCTTTTGTACTTTTACTTAGGTGCGTAACTCTTCTAGCGAGTGTTTTTGTGCACGTTTCTCGATGCACATTCATGTCCTCGAACTGTAGTTCGCATTTTCATGATCGCTTTTGGAATCCAATTTCGACCATGTTCGAGTCCGAATTGGGAATTTCTTTATTAGAAAGGAATTGTAGCCAGCTGAAATAGCTTTCCAATGCCGCCAGAACCAGTTGATTTGGAGTCCGGATGAGAAAGTTATGCTCGACTTCGTGGACACTCCCGAAGATGTTCGGGGATTCTCTCTTCTAATTTGATTTTATTTTCCCAATTGCAAATATTTTCTTACTCTTTGATCATTTTTGCTTCCTGGACACCTAATTTTCGATTTGTATCTATAAGATAGCAAATCCACCTATGAATATAGAAATATAAATTCATCCGAAATAAAATCCACGTAAATGTAAACGTAGAGTTTTATTCTACATTCCACTGTATCTTTTTTATCTAGTATTTTTGTTGTTGTTTGTTGATGCGTATTAAAGTCCTAGTACCTAGTATTGTAGGTCTTGTTTTTAAGAACGTTGTTGCGAATGCACTTTTGCGCTTGTTTTTTTACATGTACGTTGGTGCATGTCCATTTGAGCGAGTGTGCTTATGCATGTTTGTTGATTTGTATAAATGTCCTAGGATTATAGTTTGTGTTTTCATGATCCTTTTTGCGAATGCACTTTTGCGTGAGTACTTTTGTGCATGCTTTTGTACTTTTACTTATGTGCGTTTCTCTTCTAGCGAGTGTTTTTGTGCACGTTCCTTGATGTGCATTCATGTCCTCAAACTATAGTACGTATTTTCATGATCGCTTTTGGAATCCAATTTTGACCATGTTCGAGTCCGAATTTGGAATTTTGCCGAGAGACAGAAATTGTAGCCAGCTGAGATAGCTTTGTAATGCCGCCGTAACCACTCGATTTGGAGTCCAGATGAGAAAGTTATTCTCGACTTCGCGGACACTACCAAATATGTTCGGGAATTCTCTCTTCTAACTTGATTTTATTTTCCTAATTGCAACTCTTTTCTTTCTCTTTGATCATTTTGTGCTTCCTGGACACCTAATTTTTGATTTGTACCTATAAGATACCAAATCCACCAATTAATATAGAAATATAAATTAATCCGAAAAAAAAATCCACGTAAACGTAAACGTAGAGTTTTATTTCTACACTCCACTGTATCTTTTTTATCTAGTGTTTTTGTTGTTGTTTCTTAATGCATATTAAAGTCCTAGTATTGTAATTCGTGTTTTTAAGAACGTTGTTGCGAATGCACTTTTATGCATGTTTTTTTATATGTACGTTTGTGCATGTCCATTTGAGCGAGTGTGCTTATGCATGTTTGTTGATTTGTATTAATGTCCTAGGATTGTAGTTTGTGTTTTCATGATCCTTTTTGCGAATGCACTTTTGCGTGAGTACTTTTGTGCATGTTTTTTTAAATGTACGTTTGTGCATGTCCATTTGGCTTATTTTATGGGACGAATTTTGATGATTTAATTGAGAATATTCTCTTTGGTTCTTTAAGAACACTACGAACACATCGGTGGATTCCGTTTGTTCACCCCGACTTATCAATCGATCTTTCAGAATCGATTGTGGCGTCTTCACATACGAAGGTTCTTGCCTCTTTATAGGCAACGGCTCGCGGTTCCACCCTTTGAATCTTTGTTTTTGGATGTTTTCGATCTTGTTTCCGCGTAAGGTATTACGGTCTCGTAACGAGTTCTATGGGGTTCGTATCATTTTTATGTAGTGTTTTTGTTGTTGTTTGTTAATGCGTATTAAAGTCCTAGTATTGTAGTTCGTGTTTTTAAGAACGTTGTTGCGAATGCACTTTTGCGCATGTTTTTTTACACGTACGTTTGTGCATGTCCATTTGAGCGAGTGTGCTTATGCATGTTTGTTGATTTGTATTATTGTCCTAGGATTGTAGTTTGTGTTTTCATGATCCTTATTGCGAATGCACTTTTGCTTGAGTACTTTTGTGCATGCTTTTGTACTTTTACTTATGTGCGTATCTCTTCTAGAGAGTGTTTTTGTGCACGTTTCTTGACGCGCATTCATTTCCTCGAACTGTAGTATGTATTTTCATGATC
>NW_012193041.1:363295-386877 GCF_000504015.1 Erythranthe guttata | reverse complement strand
ACATGATCCCGAACGAAGGTATCTTTCGATCAACATGTTTGTAAATAAGGTACTTGGTAAACGATCTGGATATGAGAAGGGCTTGGGGTATGGAGTTGTGCCTTCTAAATGTTCGAAGAGGTCAACATGTGAATCTTCACAATTGAAGACAGTTCAAGAAAAGTTGAGTGTTACTGAAGATGAATTGAAAGATGCTACTTGTCGTATTAAATCCCAACAAGAATTGATTCAAACGCAAGAAGCACTAATTCAAAACTATGATGACCGTTGCAAAAAGCAAGATGATGAAATACAAGGCCTAAGGGAAGGGCAAGACGAATTGAAGCAAATGCTATTGCGTTTATTGCAACAAAATAGTTCAAGCAATCAAGACAAACTTTGTAAGTTATATATGTTTGTTGCTATCATTTTCATATTTTAATTTTATTTTATGTTAGTGTGCTGATTTTTGATAAAATATAAGTTGATTAGAACTGTGATAAAATTTGGTTCCATATTCCTTTAATTTGGTGTTGTATAATATGTTTATGTGTGATTATTTTTGGGCATATGTTTGATCTGAGCATTTTTGTCTTCTTGAAATCTTTATTGATAAATAATTTGTTTGATTACTCTTATTACATGCTTGAACAGGAGATGATATGACTTAAGGAATTTTTTTCCAGAAATGTGTGCTTAAAATTTGACTTTGGAAATAGGTATCTTCTTCCAAATTTTTTTCATACAACCTTATAGTTTTGTTTTTCTAATGTATTTTTACTGGTTTTATGCTTAAACGTCTAATAGAATTTAAATAATGCTTATATTTGCAGGTTTTTGGTGTTAATACAACAAAGAATGGTCCAGTGTAAAGTTTTGAAAGTTAGCTTGTATTTTGATCAATCATGCATCACTAAGGATACTATTTAGAACATTTTGCTACTTCTCAATTGTTTTTGAGTCCTGATGTATCTTTGAAGCATGTATCTACAATGAAATGTTTGGTGTTTATAATCGATATAAATTTTTTAATGTTATATTATCTTACATAATTATTTTGAATGAATATTCTTGTTGTCAGAATTCTCAATTCATTTTTTTTATTCTACAAAAAAAATTAAAAATAATATCAAAAAAAAAAAAAGTATTGGTGAGTATATCATTGTCATAAGAAGTTTTTGTAACCATGACATTATTATATTTTAAATTTCATGAATCTGATTATTGTTAACGAATTCTGACTTTCGTAACGACTAAAAATATATAGCGACGATAGTATTTGTTACAACTAATATGCTATTGTAACCAATTTTATTTCGTTACCAATGTATTAGTGACGAATAATAAGAAATCGTTACCTAAACTTCTAGCGTCGAGCTTTACACGACAAAGAAAGGTAACAAATTATGTCGTTACGAAACGTTAAGGTGACGAATTATTGACATTTGGCGACCAATTTCGTCGTTACCACAGGCGATTTTTCTTGTAGTGACAAATCAACAAACATGCATAACCACACTCGCTCAAATGGACATGCACAACCGTACGTGTAAAGAAACATGCGCATAACTACATTCGCAACAACGTTCTTAAAAACACGAACTTCATCACTAGGACTTTAATACGCATAACCAAACAATAACAAAATTACTAGAAACAAAACATATACAGTGGAGTGTAGAAATAACACTCTACGTTTACGTTTACGTTGATTTTTTTGGATTAATTTATATTTATGTTTTAATTGGTGGATTTAGTATCTTATAGGTTAAAATCGAAAATTAGGTGTCCATGAAGCAAAAATGATCAAAGAGTAACAAAAGAGTATCAATTAGGAAAATAAAATAAAATTAGAAGAGAGGATCCCTCAACATCTTTGGTAGTGTCCACGAAGTCGAGCATAACTTTCTCATCCGGACTCCAAATCAATTGGTTTTGACGGCATTAGAAAGCTATTTCAGATGGCTACAATTCCTACCTAACGTCAAAATTCATAATTCGGACTCGAACATGGTCAAAATAGGATTCCAAAAGCGATCACGAAAATACGTGCTACAGTTCGAGGACATGAATGCGCATCACGAAACATTTACAAAAACACTCGCTAGAAAAGATACGCACATCAATAAAAGTACAAAAGCATGCACAAAAGTACTCACGCAAAAGGGCATTCGCAAAAAGGATCATGAAAACACAAACTACAATCCTAGGACATTGATACAAATCAACAAACATGCACAAACAGACTCGCTCAAATTGACATGCACAAACGTACATGTAGAAAAACATGAGCAAAAGTGCATTCGCAACAAGGTTCTTAAAAACATTACAAGACTAGGACTTTAATACGCATAACCAAACAACAACAAAACCACTAGATACAAAAGATACTGTGGAATGTAGATTTAGTATCTTATAGGTACAAATCGAAAATTAGGTGTCCATGAAGCAAAAATGATCAAAGAGTAACAAAAGAGTTGGAATTAGGAAAATAAAATCAAATTAGAAGAGTGGATCCCTCAACATCTTTGGTAGTGTCCACGAAGTCGAGCATAACTTTCTCATACGGACTCCAAATCAACTGGTCCCGGCGGCATTAGAAAGCTATTTAAGCTGGCTACAATTCCTGTCTAACGTCCAATATCCAAATTCCGACTCGAACATGGTCAAAATTTGATTCCAAAAGCGATCACGAAAATACGTACTACAGTTCGAGGTCATGAATGGGCATCAAGAAACATGCACAAAAACACTCGCTAGAAAAGATACACACATAAGTTAAAGAACAAAAGCATGCACGCAAAAATGCATTCGCAAAAAGGATCATGGAAACACAAACTACAATCCTAGGACATTAATACAAATCAACAAACATGCATAAACGCACTAAATCAAATGGACATGCACAAACGTACGTGTAAAAAAACATGCGCATAACAACATTCGCAACAACGTTCTTAAAAACACGAACTACAACACTAGGACTTTAATACGCATAACCAAACAACAACAAAATAACTAGAAACAAAAGATATAGTGGAGTGTAGAAATAACACTCTACGTTTACGTTTAATTGGATTTTTTTGTATTAATTTATATTTCTGTTTTAATTGGTGGATTTAGTATCTTATAGGTACAAATCGAAATTAGGTGTCCATGAAGCAAAAATGATCAAAGAGTAACAAAAGAGTCGCAACTAGAAAAATAAAATCAAATTAGAAGAGAGGATCCCTCAACATCTTTGGTAGTGTCCACGAAGTCGAGCATAACTTTTTCATCCGGACTCCAAATCAGCTGGTTCTGGCGCCATTAGAAAGCTATTTCAGCTGGCTACAAATCCTACCTAACGTCAAAATTCACAATTCGGACACGAACATGGTCAAAATTGGATTTCAAAAGCGATCACGAAAATACGTTCTACAGTTCGAGGACACAAATGCGCATCAAGAAACATGCACAAAAACACTCTCTAGAAAAGAAACGCACATAAGTAAAGCAAAAGCATGCACAAAAGTACTCACGCAAAAGTGCATTCGCAAAAAGGATCATGAAAGCACAAACTACAATCCTAGGACATTAATACAAATCAACAAACATGCAGAAACACACTCGCTAGAAAAGATACGCACATAAGTGAAAGTACAAAAGCATGCACGCAAAAGTGCATTCGCAAAAAGGATCATGGTAACACGAACTACAATCCTAGAACATTAATACAAATCAACAAACATGCATAACCACACTCGCTCAAATGGACATGCACAACCGTACGTGTAAAGAAACGCAGCGGAATTTAAAAATTTTACATCGAACTAGTTTCGATTACATGCATAAACTAATCACATAGTCAACGTACCTTAAAGCTTCCGCCATACATATGGTAATTATTGATTTAATTGAAAAATACGTAAAACCGAAAATTACGAAACATGCTTATTCATCATTCAATAAAATCGAAACACGTAATCACATATTACTCATAATCTTAAATTATAATTCATACAAACATGATCGAATTAATTTACGATAGTTTCGATTTATTTACCTCTTGTAGCATGAGATTTCGACGAATCGAAACCTAAAACGAATCACGTACAAGCTGCAAATTACCAATCCTCGGGGCTGCAACTCACGGCTGGAACAAGCTGATCCAGCAAGCGACGAACGGCAGCAGCAGCGGCGGCGCGTGGCAGTAGCAGCGGCGGCGCGTGCGGCGGTGCGTGGATTCGTCGGGGCAGCAGCTCCTCTCCAATTAGGTTTCACCTCGTATTTTCGACCCACTCGAACTACAACACTAGATGTAAACGAGTTAGATAACAACAAGAATAAAAATGAAGGAAACGAGAGGAGAAAACCGGCGGTTTTCCGGCGGTGGTCGGCGGTGGCGCGGCGGGGCAGCAACGGCCGAAGGGGGCTGAGCGGCTAGGGTTTTTTTGCTGAAAATCTGATCTCAAACTCTTGTTTGAGGTCTATTTTTACCTAGGGTTTTCAACCCTAGTGGGTTTAAGTCATTGGGCTTGACCCACTGATGCATTAAGCCCATTCCCTCGTCGGCCTCGTTTCTAATAAACGATCGTCCACAAAATTATAACAAAATTATATTTGTGACGAGCTCAAAGTCCTCGTCGATGCGAGTGCCTCTTCGAAATTTCCAATTTCCAAAATTGGAAACTTCCACTTTTGTGGACTTGCTAAATCGGGAAACTTCCCGATTTAGAAAGTTCACTAAATTCCGCATGTCTCTCTTTCTCTACGTTTATTCCGATTCGCAATCCACAATTACGAATCTTGGATTCAATCATATCGACATCCAATCGTTCAAAGATTAACACATTAATCTATGCTTGTTGTTATCAAGGATCTATATTACACGAGAAGTGTGACCCTCAATGGTTCAGGTGTATGCTAGCCGTGGGCTCACAACTCTTTGTGATTCGAACAACACATTGTTCGTATACGAACTCCTCCCAAGAGTCCTGATTAGAGTAAAACTCATTTTATCTAATCCCGATCAAATCGGTGCCCAACGAATCAAGATTGGCGTCTAGCAACTACGCATCATGATTCCCTAGATACAAGTGAAGTGCGTGCAAGAACCTTATGATATAGTTAGCGTACAGTACGATCCTTTCGTAGCACATGTCCCGATTGAACTAGAGGCATTGGTTCACCGAGACCTCTTATAAAGTTCAATAACCGTGCGAACGTTCTAGGTATTATAAATCCGTTCGTGTGCGACTTAGGGAAACACATTTCGCTAATCAACCCACTATCAACTCTGGCAAGAGATTCCTTGGATTATAAACCGTCAGAACACACAGGACATCCATGACTACTCAAGCGCTCGAATCCCCTACTACAATGCACATACTTCACACTAGATTTCGGATTGCACGAACGTTGGCCCTTGGAGTGGTCCGTTCAAAGTTGGCTTGCCGGTCACCTACTCTAACACATGCACAACCGTACGTGTAAAGAAACATGCACATAACAGCATTCGCAACAACGTTCTTAAAAACACGAACTTCATCACTAGGACTTTAATATGCATAACCAAACAACAACAAAATTACTAGAAATAACACTCTACGTTTAGGTTTACGTTGATTTTTTTGGATTAATTTATATTTCAGTTTTAATTGGTGGATTTAGTATCTTATAGGTTAAAATCGAAAATTAGGTGTCCATGAAGCAAAAATGATCAAAGAGTAACAAAAGAGTCTCAATTAGGAAAATAAAATCAAATTAGAAGAGAGGATCCCTCAACATCTTTGGTAGTGTCCACGAAGTCGAGCATAACTTTCTCATCCGGACTCCAAATCAACTGGTTCTGGCGGCATTAGAAAGCTATTTCAGATGGCTACAATTCCTACCTAACGTCAAAATTCATAATTCGGACTCGAACATGGTCAAAATAGGATTCCAAAAGCGATCACGAAAATACGTACTACAGTTTGAGGACATGAATGCGCATCAAGAAACATTTACAAAAACACTCGCTAGAAAAGATACGCACATCAATAAAAGTACAAAAGCATGCACAAAAGTATTCACGCAAAAGGGGATTCGCAAAAAGGATCATGAAAACACAAACTACAATCCTAGGACATTGATACAAATCAACAAACATGCACAAACACACATGTAGAACAACATGAGCAAAAGTGCATTCGTAACAAGTTTCTTAAAAACATTACAAGACTAGGACTTTAATACGCAGAACCAAACAACAACAAAACCACTAGATACAAAAGATACTGTGGAGTGTAGAAATAACACTCTACGTTTACGTTTACGTAGATTTTTTTTTGGATGAAGTTATATTTCTGTTTTAATTGGTGGATTTAGTATCTTATAGGTACAAATCGAAAATTAGGTGTCCATGAAGCAAAAATGATCAAAGAGTAACAAAAGAGTTGCAATAAGGTAAATAAAATCAAATTAGAAGAGTGGATCCCTCAACATCTTTGGTAGTGTCAACGAAGTCGAGCATAACTTTCTCATCTGGACTCCAAATCAACTCGTTCTGGCGGCATTAGAAAGCTATTTCAGCTGGCAACAATTCCTGTCTAACGTAAATATTCCAAATTCGGACTCGAACATGGTCAAAATTGGATTCCAAAAGCGATCACGAAAATACGTACTACAGTTCGTGGACATGAATGCGCATCAAGAAACATGCACAAAAACACTCGCTAGAAAAGATAAGCACATAAGTAAAAGTACAAAAGCATGCACAAAAGTACTCACGCAAAAGTGCATTTGGAAAAAGGATCATGAAAACACAAAATAAAATCATTGGACATTCATACAAATCAACAAACATGCACAAACACATTCGCTCAAATAGACATGCACAAACGTACATGTAGAAAAACATGAGCAAAAGTGCATTCGCAACATTGTTCTTAAAGATATTACTACACTAGGACTTTAATACGCATAACCAAACAACAACAAAACCACTAGATACAAAAGATACAGTGGAGTTTAGAAATAACACTCTACGTTTACATTTACGTGGATTTGTTTTGAATTAATTTATCTTTCTGTTTTCATTGGTGGATTTAGTATCTAATACGTACAAATCGAAAATTAGGTGTCCATCCATGAAACAAAAATGATCAAAGAGTAATAAAAGTGTTGCAATTAGGAAAATAATATCAAATTAGAAGAGTGGATCTCTCAACATCTTTGGTATTGTCCACGAAGTCGAGCATAACTTTATCATCCGGACTCCAACTCAACTGGTTCCGGTGGCATAAGAAAGCTATTTCAGCTGGCAACAATTCATGTCTAACTTCAAAATTCCAAATTGGACTCGAACATGGTCAAAATTGGATTCCAAGAGCGATCACGAAAATACGTACAACAGTTCGAGCGCATGAATGCGCATAAAGAAACATGCACAAAAACACTCGCTTGAAAAGACACGCACATAAGTAAAAGTACAAAAGCATGCACGCAAAAGTGCATTCGTAAAAAGGATCATGGAAACACAAACTACATTCCTAGGTAATACAAATAAACAAACATGCATAAACACACTCACTTAAATGGACATGCACAAACGTACGTGTAAAGAAACCTGCGCATAACTGCATTCGCAACAACGTTCTTAAAAACACGAACCTCAACACTAGGACATTAATACGCATAACCAAACAGCAACAAAATTACTAGAAACAAAAGATACAATGGAGTGTAGGAATAACACTCTACGTTTACGTTTACGTTGATTTTTGTTGGATTAATTTAAATTTTTCTTTTAATTGGTGGATTTAGAATCTTATAGGCACAAATCAAAAATTAGGTGCCCATGAAGCAAAAATGATCAAAGAGTAACAAAAGAGTTGCAATTAGGAAAATAAAATCATATTAGAAGAGAGGATCCCTCAACATCTTTGGCAGTGTCCACGAAGTCGAGAATACCTTTCTCATCTGGACTACAAATCAACTGGTTTCGGCGGCGGCATTAGAAAGCTATTTCAGCTGGCTACAATTCCTGTCTAACGTCAAATTTCCAAATTCGGACTCGAACATGGTCAAAATTGGATTCCAAAAGCGATCACGAAAATACGTACTACAGTTCGAGGACATGAATGCGCATCAAGAAAAATGCACAAAAATACTCGCTAGAAAAGATACGCACATAAGTAAAAAGTACAAAACCATGCACAAAAGTACTCACGCAAAAGTGTGTTCGCAAAAAGGATCATGAAAATACAAAATAAAATCCTAGGACATTCATACAAATCAACAAACATGCACAAACACACTCGCTCAAATAGACACGCACAAACGTACATGTAGAAAAACATGAGCAAAAGTGCATTCGCAACTTGGTTCTTAAAAACATTACAACACAAGGACTTTCATACGCATAACCAAACAACAGCAAAACCACTAGATACAAAAGATACAATGGAGTGTAGAAATAACACCATACGTTTACGTGGATTTTTTTTGGATTAATTTATCTTTCTGTTTAAATTGGTGGATTTAGTATCTTATATGTACAAATCGAAAATTAGATGTCCATGAAGCAAAAATGATCTAGGAGTAACAAAAGAGTTGCAATTAGGAAAATAAAATCAAATTAGAAGAGAGGATCCCTAAACATCTTTGGTAGTGTCGACAAAGTCGAGCATAAATTTCTCATCCGGACTCCTAATCAACTGGTTCTGGCGGCATTAGAAAGCTATTTCAGCTGGCTACAATACCTGTCTAACGTGAAATTTCCAAATTCGGACTCGAACATGGTCAAAATTGGATTCCAAAAGCGATCACAAAAATACTTACTACAGTTCGAGGACATGAATGCGCATCAAGAAACATGCACAAAAACACTCGCTAGAAAATATAAGCACATAAGTAAAATTACATAAGCATGCACGCAAAAGTGCATTCGCAAAAAGGATCATGAAAACACAAACTATAATCCTAGGACATTAATACAAATCAACAAACATGCACAAACACACTGGCTCAAATAGACATGCACAAACATACATGTCGAAAAACATGCGCAAAAGTGCATTCGCAACAATGTTCTTTTAAACATTACAACACTAGGACTTTAATACGCATAACCAAACAACAGCAAAACCACTAGATACAAAAGATACAGTGGAGTGTTGAAATAACACTCTACGTTTACGTTTACGTGGATTTGTGTTTCGATTAATTAATATTTCTGTTTTAATTGGTGGATTTAGTATCTTATAGTTACAAATCGAAAATTAGGTGTCCATGAAGCAAAAATTATCGAAGAGTAACAAAAGAGTTGCAATGTGGAAAATAAAATCAAATGTCGAGCATAACTTTTTCATCCGGACTCCAAGTCAATTGGTTCCGGCATTATAAGAAAGCTATTTCAGCTGGCTCCAATTCATGTCTAATGTCAAAATTCCAAATTCGGAATCGAACATGGTCAAAATTGGATTCCAAAAGCGATCACGAGAATACGTACTACAGTTCGAGGACATGAATGCGCATCAAGAAACATGCACAAAAACACTCGCTAGAAAAGATACGCACATAAGTAAAAGTACAAAAGCATGCACGCAAAAGTGCTCACGCAAAGGTGCATTCGCAAAAAGGATCATGAAAACACAAACTACAATCCTAGGTCATTAATACAAATCAACAAACCTGCACAAATACATCGCTCAAATAGACATGCACAAACGTACATGCAGAAAAACATGCACAAAAGTGCATTCACAACAACGTTCTTAAAAACATTACAACAGTAGGACTTTAATAGGCATAACCAAAAAAAAGCATAACCACTAGATACAAAAGACACTATGGAGTGTAGAAATAACACTCTACGTTTACGTTTACGTGGATTTTTTTTTGGATTAATTTATATTTCTGTTTTAATTGGGCGGATTTAGTATCTTATAGGTACAAATCGAAAATTAGGTGTCCATGAATTAAAAATGATCAAATAGTAACAAAAGAGTTGCAATTAGGAAAATAAAATAATATTACAAGAGTGGATCCCTCAACTTCTTTGGTAGTGTCCACGAAGTCGAGCATAACTTTCTCATTTGGACTCCAAATCAACTAGTTCCGGCGGCATAAGAAAGCTATTTTAGCTGGCTACAATTCCTGTCTAACGTCAAAATTCCAAATTCGGACTCGAACATGGTCAAAATTGGATTCTAATGTTAGAGTAGGTGACCAACAAGCCAACTTGTGGCTGTGGTCTTTGGTATTTATTATGGTAATAAACGAACCTTTATTCGTATTAATGATAAAACACCTTGGCATTCTATATCTTTGTCCCTTTGTCACAAGCATAGATATAGTCCTTACAGTTATTACAAGTACTAGTAATTGATCGTTAGGATCGTGAGATATTTACTTAAGTATTATAACTGTTAAACGTGTTCCTAGTCGAAGGGTTACGCCACCAATGAGGATATCGGCCTTTCCCATTAGAAGACTAGCACTTAGTGTATGTGTACTGCATCTCATCAGTAAACGGTTTGTGATATCGGCATGCATAAGTGGGTGCTCGTAAGTTGACGAGTTCACTGAACTCCCTCACCCTAGAAATCTCTAAGTGGTTCCCAATAATCGAGTAGAGATATCTATGGTATAGTTGTACACCATTAGTCCTTATGACCTAGACATCACCGTGACTTCACTAGAGGACCAGCTGTATCGTGACCTGTCTCTGAGTTCCACCGAGGACCATCCCAAGGGCCAGTGTTCGTGCAGTCCGAAATCTAGTGGGAGGTCTGTGCATTGTAGTCGGGGATTCGATCGCTAGAATAGTCTTGGATGTCCGGTGTGTTCTGATAGTTTGTAATCATTCTAAGTCTCTGGCCAGAGCTGACTAAGTGATGATTAGAGAATTCGATTCTCTAAGTCATGCACGTGACGATTACAACACTTGGAACGATCGCACCGTCATCGAACATATAAAGAGGTCTCGATGAACCAATACCTCTAGTTCGATCGGGACATATGTATCGAAGGGACCGTACTGTACGTTAACTATATCTGAAGGTTCTTGCAGGCACTTCATTTGTATCTAGGGAATCATGACGCGTAGTTGCTAGACGCCAATCTTGATTCGTTGGGTGATTAAGGTGAAACGAGTTTCATCTTAATCGTAACTCTAAGGGGACGAGTTTTGACCACAAAGGGTTGTGGGCCCACGGCTAGCTTACACCTGAACCATCGAGGGTCACACTGCTCGTGCACATGAGATCTTTGAATAAACGGTCAGAGATAAAATGGTTTATCTTTGCATGATTGGAAGTCAATATGATTGGGTCCAACATTCGTAATTTGGAATTATGAATGAGAATAAGAAAAGGAAAAGAATAGGCGAACGTATTAGTGGACCTTCTAAATCGGGAAGTTTCCAAATTTAGAAAGTGCACTGAATTAGGGTTTCCACTTTTGGAAAGTTGGAAATCGAGAGTTGGCACTCGTAATGACGAGGACATTATAATGATTCCGAAAATGTAATCGTTACAATTTTCCGATCATTGAATTGAGAGAGACGAGCAAGTAAAAGAACTAACGAACTTAAGCTGTTGGGCCCTGTCCAACTTAAGCCCGTTAGGGTTTTATGCAAGACATATAAATACTTGATTTATAGGTCTTACACACACAAAAAACTAAGAGAATACACGTTCATAACCCTAGCCGCTGCCTCTCTCGATCAGCCACCCTCTCCCACGGCCACCACCACCGCGCCGTCGCCGGAAATTCGCCGGAATCGGCCACCCGTTGGCCGATCTCTTTCGGTATTCCTTTCCTTCTTTCTTTTCTTCCGTTATTCTGACTATTACGTGTCTAGTGCCACGTGTTTAGTAGATCGAAGTATATGAGGTGAAATCCAAGAGGAGGAAGATCGAAGAATCGAAGATGCGAGAAGGCAATTCCGAAAAACTGCTCTCGGATTTTCTGCGCTGCCCACCGAGAAAATTCGCCATAAATCAACCGGTCATCCGATGGACGTGAAATTTTGACAGCAGCTTCACAACTCATAAATATACCATCTTCCAGAAGGAATTGTTCATCCAGTAAATACGCATGGAGATACTGAAGTCGGAGCAAGGCTGTAATTTCAGATCAGCAAACAGGTTGGATCAATAGGAGTGGGAAGAGCAGCTAGCCATCTTCTCTGCGCGTGAATCACATGCGCCGCCATAGCTTGGATCATCGCCGTTGCTGCCCCGGATTGCACGGATTGGTTTCCGTGGCAATCTAGCTTTTCTTATTGCGCCTACCTCACGCTTCAAGAGGTAATGTTTCGAATCTATTGTCATTCGATTCGGTTACGTTTAAATTAATATATGCATGTTCGTTTTAATAAGAAACTTGTATGATTTTATGTGACTACATGAAATTGGTTTTATTATTGCAAGCATGATTATTTGATTTAAACGCGAGCATGCTAATTGATTTAATTTCAATTAAGTAATTAAGCATGTATGTTGTTTTAATTTCGCTGGAAGCGCAAAGGTACGCAATGTATGTTGTTTTTAATTTCGCTGGAAGCGCAAAGGTACGCAATTAATTGTTTTCTATTATCGGGCATGTGCTTATGTGTTTTAAATTCGTTTAATTCGCATAAAATTCTTGTTTTCCGCTGCGTACGCGTGCCCGAAACCCAACATCTAAAAGCGATCACGAAAATAAGTACTACAGTTCGAGGACATGAATGCGCATCAATAAACCTGCACAAAAACACTCACTAGAAAAGATACGCACATAAGTAAAAGTACAAAGGCATGCACGCAAAATTGCATTCGCGAAAAGGATCATGAAACACACAAACTACAATCCTATGACATTGATACAAATAACCAAACATGCATAAACACACTCGCTCAAATAGACATGCACAAACGTACGTGTATATAAGTATACGCATAACTGCATTCGCAACAACGTTCTTAAAAACACGAACTACAACACTAGGACTTTAATACGCATAACCAAACGACAGCAAAATTACTAGAAACAAAAGATACAGTGGAGTCTAGAAATAACACTCTACGTTTACGTTTACGTGGATTGTTTTTGGATTAATTTTAATTTTTGTTTTAATTGGTGGATTTAGTATCTTATAGGTACAAATAGAAAATTAGGTGTCCATGAAGCAAAAATGATCAAAGAGTAACAAAAGAGTTGCAATTAGGAAAATAAACTCAAATTAGAAGAGAGAATCCCTCAACATCTTTGGTAGTGTCCACGAAGTCGAGCATAACTTTCACATCCGGACTCCATGTCTGGTTCCGGCATTGTAAGAAAGCTATTCTAGCTGGCTACAATTCCTGTCTAACGTCAAAATTCCAAATTCGGAATCGAACATGGTCAAAATTGGTTTCCAAAAGCGATCATGAGAATAAGTACTACAGTTCGAGCACATGAATGCGCATCAAGAAACATGCACAAAAACACTCGCTAGAAAATATACGCGCATTAGTAAAAGTACATAAGCATGCACGCAAAAGTGCATTCGCAAAAAGGATCATGAAAAAACAAACTACAATCCTAGGACATTAATACAAATCAACAAACATGCACAAACGCACTCGCTCAAATAGACATGCACAAACATACATGTAGAAAAACATGCGCAAAAAGTGCATTCGCAACAACGTTCTTTATAACATTACAACACTAGGACTTTAATACGCATAACCAAACAACAACAAAACCACTAGATACAAAAGATACAGTGGCGTGTAGAAATAACACTCTACGTTTACGTTTACGTGGAATTGTTTTTCGATTAATTAATATTTCTAATCTAATTGGAGGATTTAGTATCTTATAGGTACAAATCAAAAATTAGGTGTCCATGAAACAAAAATTATCAAAGAGTAACAAAAGAGTTGCAATTAGGAAAACAAAATCAAATTAGTGGATCCCTCAACATCTTTGGTAGTGTCCACGAAGTCGAGCATAACTTTCTCATCCGGACTCCAAGTCAACTGGTTCCGGCATTATAAGAATGCTATTTTAGCTGGCTACAAATCCTGTCTAACGTCAAAATTCCAAATTCGGAATCGAACATGGTCGAAATTGGATTCCAAATGCGATCATGAAAATACGTACTATAGTTCGAGGACATGAATGCGCATCAAGAAACAAGCACAAAAACACTCGCTAGAAAAGATACGCATATAAGTAAAAGTACAAAAGCATGCACACAAAAATGCTCACGAAAAGATGCATTCGCAAAAAGGATCATGAAAACACAAACTACAATCCTAGGTCATTAATACAAATCAACAAACATGCACAAACACATCGCTCAAATAGACATGCACAAATGTACATGTAGAAAAACATGCACAAAAGTGCATTCGCTACAACTTTATTAAAAACATTACAAGACTAGGACTTTAATAGGCATAACCAAACAAAAGCAAAACCACTATATACAAAAGACATTGTGGAGAGTAGAAATAACATTCTACGTTTACGTTTACGTGGATTTTTTTTGGACTAATTTTAATTTTTGTTTTCATTGGTGGATTTAGTATCTTATAGGTACAAATCGAAAATAAGGTGTCCATGAAGCAAAAATGATCAAAGAGTAACAAAAGAGTTGCAATTAGGAAAATAAAATCAAATTAGAAGAGAGGATCCCTCAACATCTTTGGTAGTGTCCACGAAGTCGAGAATAACTTTCTCATCCGGACTCCAAATCAGTTGGTTTCGGCGGCATTAAAAAGCTATTTAAGCTGGCAACAATTCCCGTCTCTCACGTTAAAATTCCAAATTCGGACTCGAACATGGTCAAAATTGGATTCCAAAAGCGATCACGAAAATACGTACTACAGTTCGAGGACATGAATGCGCAGCAAGAAACATGCACAAAAACACTCACTAGAAAAGATACGCACATAAGTAAAA
Organism: Erythranthe guttata; assembly: GCF_000504015.1. The sequence goes on along the minus strand of NW_012193041.1, from coordinate 371,997 downwards.
GTACATTAGCATGCACGCAAAAGTGCATTCGCAAAAACGATCATGAAAACACAAACTACAATCCTAGGACATTAATACAAATCAACAAACATGCACAAACACACTGGCTCAAATGGACATGCACAAACGTACATGTTGAAAAACATGCGCAAAAGTGCATTCGCAACAACGTTCTTTATAACATTACAACACTAGGACTTTAATACAGTGTAACTAAACAACAGCAAAACCACTAGATACAAAAGATACAGTGGAGTGTAGAAATAACACTCCAGGTTTACGTTTACGTGGATTTGTTTTTGGATTAATTTATATTTTTGTTTTAATTGGTGGATTTAGTATCTTATAAGTACAAATCGAAAATTAGGTGTCCATGAAGCAAAAATTATCAAAGACTAACAAAAGAGTTGCAATTAGGAAAATAAAATAAAATTAGAAGAGTGGATCCCTCAACATCTTTGGTAGTGTCCACGAAGTCGAGTATAACTTTCTCATTCGGACTCCAAATCATCTGGTTCCGACATTATAAGAAAGCTATTTCAGCTGGCTACAATTCCTGTCTAACGTCAAAATTCCAAATTCGGAATCGAACATGGTCAAAATTGGATTCCAAAAGCGATCACGAGAATACGTACTATAGTTTGAGGACATGAATGCACATAAGGAAACATGCACAAAAACTGTAGCACCCCCCTTCTAGTCGGGCGATAAATCGAACCGTTTTATCGGAATGTTTATTAAACTAGCAGAAGCAAAGGATCTCTTTGTAATTTTTAAAACTTTGGAATGGGGCGAAAATGCAATTATCAAAAATATCTTCTTTTGGGAAATGAAAGACTTTGCACTCTCAAAAAAAAGTTTTCTTAGGTTACTTTAGTTGAATAAAGGTTTCGTTTGGACATAAGTTTCGAGGGGAGTTTTCTTTTTTTTTTTTTTAGTTCGAGTGCTACAGTATCACCATCGGTTTTCGGTTCGAGAAGAAATCAGTGTTTGGAAAGATTATTTTGGTGAATGATTTGGAAATCACCAATGGAGGCATTAGAATAGCAAATTATGAAACTTATTACATTATAATAGGGGTTAGGTACGATCCATATAGATAACGAGTTTAAAAGATACAAAAAGGAAGTATTTAGATTTAATATTACATCACCAAAAGAAAATAACCAAAAGTCTCTAGCATCGTTCATAGGTCCTCGTACGTCTTCCAAAATTCCGGGCAAGACCTCGATCCGCTACTCGACCCATCCCGGTTGAGGATTACTAGCACTACTACCTGCAATTAAAAGACATCTATATGAGCTACAAAGCTCATTAAGAAATCCGAGTAAATATCGAACTTTGGAAATACGTTATAAATAATATATAGTATTATATACACATTCTTACTCATGTTCCATACAACAACACAAGCCAATCGATCAAACCACATAACTCGTGAAAACACATCATTCACACAAAATCACGTACTTATGCAAAATGACTACAATGCCCTGGTTATGAAAATATGAAAAACACATTTTTCGTTTTATCGGATCCGTGAAAGATTAATTTATGTACCTGAGTAATAAACCTGTTATGAGCCCGTTTTCACTAAGTGGAATCAAGCCACAACACACATCATCCTAATTGGATACCGGCCCACTATATCCGAGTTGTTTATTACCCGATATTCCATTAATCTTTCAATTTAAAAATCATTTAATGAAACTTTTCGAAATCATGCTTATGACCCACACATAACATCACAAATATCAATCAAGTGCCACAAAATTACACAAATATCACAATTTACCACATATGTATAATTTGGGCAAAAATCCCCAAATTCACACATATAAACACACATCCACACACGGCACACACCACATGCACAATCAGCACACACACTCACTCATATTCAGCACACACACTCACACATATTCAGCACACACACATGCAGCCAACACATTAAACATCACCATTTAACATTAAACCATGCTTGAAAAGCAACCACCCCTTTTACACCTTTCATTTAATGAACTTATTTCCACTTCTAGGTAATAATCCATTTTAATCAATTCTCACAACAATTAATTCACATCCACGCAGCAATTAGAAGTACAAAACCCCAAAACTCATCACTCATAACCATTAAATCACAAACATAAACATTTAAAGCACAAAACATATTAAATGGCATGCAACATGTCCTAATTTCGAAATAATAGCAAACTCATCCCAAAAATTCCCAAATTAAATCCTACAACTCCTAACTGATTGAATTTCCAGATTCTGAAATTATTTTAAATTTTCACAAAGTTTCGAATTTTCTTGATATTAGAAACTTGAAAAACCCCTTTTTAATTTAATGTCCAAAATTCTAATATAACTCTAATTATTTTGAAAACTTTGTAAATAAAGCTTATTCCTATTGAATACTTGCTGGAAAACAGATTCAAATTTAAGAAATGAGAGATTTTTCGGAAATTGCAGTTTTGACCCAAAAGTTTCAAGATTTACACATGCAACCACACTAGAAGTTCAAAATCAACTTTTTTAATGAAAACCCTAACAATATGAAATTTTTAATTTAATAAATGCAGAAAACAAAGTCGAAAAGTTACTTTATGCAGAAATTTCAAAAATTACATATTTTACCCCAAAATCTCTAGATCTACACATGCAAGACCACTAGAAGTTCAAAAGTCATTTTTTCTTGCAAAACTTCTTGAAATCCGAAATGTTTGTTCAATAATTTCTGGAAAAAAAGTTTTGAAAACACAATTAGGACTGCCTTCTCAAAATTTACAGAATTGGCCCAAAAATCATTTGATTCACACAAGCAACCCCATAAAAGTTTGAAAATTCATTTTTCTTAAAAACCCTTTTTGAAATCCGAAATTTTCCATGCATAGATGATACATGCAACCACAAGTAATTAACAAGAAACACTTCTTTTCCATTTTTCCCCAAAAAGCCCTAAATTTTCGAAATCACTCCCAATCTTTTAAAAATTTCTGAAAATCATTTTAATACTATTGATGCCATTTAATTGCAGCAAGAAATCGGAATTTCTTACCTTAAATCGAAGAAAGAAAACAACCGAAGGAAGAGAGGCTTTCAAGCACCGAAATCCAACCAAGCTACCTTGATTGTGAATGAAATGGTGTGAGCTTCAAGGAGGGAGGTGTTGGGGATCGTGCATGTATACGCAGCGGAATTTAAAATTTTATATCGAACTAGTTTCGATTACATGCATAAACTAATCACATAGTCAACGTACCTTAACGCTTCCGCCATACATATGGTAATTATCGATTTAATTGAAAAACACGTAAAACCGAAAATTACGAAACATGCTTGTTCATCATTCAATAAAATCGAAACATGTAATCACATATTACTCCTATTCATAAATCATAATTCAGACAAACATGCTCGAATTAATTTACGATAGTTTCGATTTATTTACCTCTTGTAGCGTGAGATTTCGACGAATCGAAACCTAAAACCAATCACGTACAAGCTGCGAATTACCAATCCTCGGGGCTGCAATTCACGGCTGGAACAAGCTGATCCAGCAAGCGACGAACGGCAGCAGCAGCGGCGGCGCGTGGCAGTAGCAGCGGCGGCGCGTGAGCGGCGTATCGGCGCGTGCGGCGGTGCGTGGATTCGTCGGGGCAGCAACTCCTCTCCAATTAGGTTTCACCTCGTATTTTCGACCCACTCGAACTACAGCACTAGATGTGAACGAGTTAGATAACAACAAGAATAAAAACGAAGGAAACGAGAGGAGAAAACCGGCGGTTTTCCGGCGGTGGTCGGCGGTGGCGCGGCGGGGCAGCAACGGCCGAAGAGGGCAGAGCGGCTAGGGTTTTGGTGCTGAAAATCTGATCTCAAACTCTTGTTTGAGGTCTATTTATACCTAGGGTTTTCAACCCTAGTGGTCTTAAGTCATTGGGCTTGACCCACTGATGCATTAAGCCCATTCCCTCGTCGGCCTCGTTTCTAATAAACGATCGTCCACAAAATTATATTTGTGACGAGCTAAAAGTCCTCGTCGATATGACTGCCTCTTCGAAATTTCCAATTTCCAAAATTGGAAACTTCCACTTCAGTGGACTTGCTAAATCGGGAAACTTTCCAATTTAGAAAGTTCACTAAATTCCGCATGTCTCTCTTTCTCTACGTTTATTCCGATTCGCAATCCACAATTACGAATCTTGGATTCAATCATATCGACATCCAATCGTTCAAAGATTAACACATTAATCTATGCTTGTTGTTATCAAGGATCTATATTACACGAGAAGTGTGACCCTCAATGGTTCAGGTGTATGCTAGCCGTGGGCTCACAACTCTTTGTGATTCGAACAACACATTGTTCTTATACAAACTCCTCCCAAGAGTCCCGATTAGAGTAAAACTCATTTTACCTAATCCCCGATCAAGTCGGTGCCCAACGAATCAAGATTGGTGTCTAGCAACTACGCATCATGATTCCCTATATACAAGTGAAGTGCCTGCAAGAACCTTATGATATAGTTAGCGTATAGTACGATCCTTTCGTAGCACATGTCCCGATTGAACTAGAGGCATTGGTTCACGGAGACCTCTTATAAAGTTCAATAACCAAGCGAACGTTCTAGGTATTATAAATCCGTTCGTGTGCGACTTAGGGAAACACATTTCCCTAATCACCCCACTATCAACTCTGGCCAGAGATTCCTTGGATTATAAACCGTCAGAACACACAGGACATCCATGACTACTCAAGCGCTCGAATCCCCTACTACAATGCACAGACTTCACACTAGATTTCGGAATTGCACGAACGTTGGCCCTTGGAGTGGTCCGCGGTGGGACTCAGAGACAGGTCACGATACAATCGGTCCTGTAGTGAAGTCACGGTGATGTCTGGGTCTTAAGGACTAATGGTGTACAACTATATCTTAGAAACCTATTACTCGATGAATGAGAACCACTTATAGATTTCTAGGGCGAGGGAGTTCAGTGAACTCATCTAATATGAGCACCCACTCAAGTATGCCGATGTCACAACACCGAGGACTGATGAGACGCAGTACACATACACTAAGTGCTAGTCTCAAAAGGGAAAGGCCGGTATCCTCATTATTGGCGTAACCCATCGACTAGGAACAAGGTTTAACAGTTACATTACATTGCTGAGTTATCTCACGATTCTACTAGATCAACTCACAGTAATAGAGTAACTTGTTAGGACTATATCTATGCTTCTTGCATGGGATAACATATATAGAATGCCAAATGAAATATTTTATTATTACGAACGAAAAACGATTGTTTTATTACAAAGAAAAAGAGAAGGACCACAACCACAAGTTGGCTTTCCGGTCACCTACTCTAACAATCTCCCACTTGACCTAAAGCCAACTACTCATAAATCTAAGTCCCATCGACTCTTGATGTTTCTCGTGGACTGATCCTGACAATGGCTTGGTGACTCTATCTAGCTTGACTTCACCTCTCTCTATGATCTCTCGGATCACATGGTATTTTCTCAACACGTGCTTCGACTTCTGATGAGCTCTTGGTTCATTAGCTTGCGCTACGGCTCCGTTGTTATCGCAGTACAGCCGTACTGGATCGCTAGCGTTCGGAAATACACCCAACTCTTGGATGAATTTCCTAATCCATGACCCTTCCTTTGAAGCATCTGATGCTGCAATATATTCAGCCTCGGTGGTGGAATCAGCCGTCGTGCCTTGTTTTGAACTCTTCCAACACACGGCACCCCCGTTGACTTTGAATATATACCCCGAGTTTGACTTCGAGTCATCCACGTCCGATTGAAAACTAGAATCCGTGAAGCCTTCTAATTTCAACTCGGTATCCCCATAGACCAAAAACAAATCTCGAGTTCTTCGCAAGTACTTGAGAATGTCCTTCACAGCCTTCCAATGGGCTGGGCCGGGGTCGGACTGATATCTGCTTGTGACGCTCACAGCATACGCAATATCAGGTCGTGTACACAGCATGCCATACATTATGTTTCCTATAGGGGATGCATAAGGTGTCCTTTTCATCTCCTCGATTTCCATTTGCGTTTGAGGACGCATGGATTTCGAGAGACGAACCCCATGGGACATTGGGAAGAATCCCTTCTTGGATTCTTCCATGCTAAACCGTTTAAGAACGGTGTCTATGTACATGGATTGGGACAAGCCAAGCAATCTCCTCGATCTATCTCTATAGATCCGTATTTCCAATACGTAGGATGCTTCTCCCAAATCCTTCATCGAGAAACGTATGGATAACCATACTTTAGTTGACTGCAACATCCCTACATCATTCCCAATGAGTAGTATGTCATCAACATAAAGTACAAGGAAAGTCACTGCACTCCCACTAACCTTCTTGTAGACACAAGGTTCCTCCGGGTTTTTCACAAATTCAAACTCTTTGATAGTTGTGTCGAACCTTTTTTCCAACTACGGGATGCTTGTTTCAATCCATAAATGGATCGCTGGAGTTTGCAAACCTTTTGCTCATCTCCAGAAGATATGAAGCCTTCCGGCTGCGCAATGTAAATTTCTTCCTCAATGTCCCCATTAAGGAAAGCGGTCTTCACATCCATTTGCCATATCTCGTAGTCATACCACGCAGAGATGGCCAGCAAAATCCTAATGGACTTAAGCATAGCAACTGGAGAGAAGGTTTCCTCATAGTCAACTCCTTGCTTTTGAGTATGACCCTTCGCTACCAATCTAGCCTTGTAGGTCGATACCTTTCCATCTACTCCAATTTTCTTCTTATAGATCCACTTGCAGCCTATGGGAACGATTCCCTCGGGTGGATCTACCAAGGTCCATACCTTGTTGGAGTACATAGAGTCCATTTCGGATTTCATGGCATTTAGCCAATGTCCCTTGTCTGTATCCGATACAGCTTCGTTGAAAGTTCTAGGATCACATCCTTGGTCAACTTCATCAACCAGGAATAACCTATCGGGCGCTCTCCGAACTCTTTCGGATCTACGCAGCGACGGTTCAGGAGGTATATTAGTGGTTTGTTGAATTGGTTCATTATCTGATTGTTGTGCTTGAACTTCAGATTGTGGTTCTCGAACTTCTTCGAGATCAACTACAATGCCCTTTCTATCCGATAGAAATTCCTTCTCAAGGAACACGGCATTTCTCGAGACGAACACCTTTGCCTCGGAAATATAGTAGAATTCGTATCCCATGGAATCCTCGGGATACCCCACAAAATAGCATAGGTCGGATTTTCTATCCAACTTATCTCCCACTAGCCGCTTCACGTAAGCGGGACAACCCCATATCCTAATATGTTTAAACGTGGGTTTCTTGGAGTGCCAAAGTTCATAAGGTGTGGAGTTAACTGCTTTGGTATTAACCCTATTCAGCAAATACACGGCAGTTAGGAGTGCATGACCCCACAGGTATGCCGGTAACTCGGTGAACCCCATCATAGATCGAACCATGTCTAATAGTGTTCGATTCCGACGTTCGGAAAATCCATTAAGTTGAGGAGTTCCAGGAGGAGTCCATTGAGACAGAATCCCATTCTCTTTAAGATAGTCTATAAACTCAGTACTTAAGTATTCGCCACCATGATCGGATCGTAGTTTCTTAATACGTCTACCGAGTTGGTTTTCTACTTGGTGTCTAAAATCTTTGAACTTTTCAAAAGTTTCAAACTTATACTTCATTAAGTACACGAAACCATACCTAGAATAATCATCGGTAAAGGTAACGAAGTAGTTAAAACCACCCCTAGCACTAACGCTTAGTGGACCACACACGTCTGAATGGATCAAATCCAAAAGACCCTCGGCTCGTTCCATCTTCCCTTTGAAGGGAGTCTTGGTCATTTTTCCTTTGAGGCAGGATACACAAGTTTGAAGTGATTTCACGTCCTCCAAGTGTTGGGGATCGTGCATGTATACGCAGCGGAATTTAAAATTTTATATCGAACTAGTTTCGATTACATGCATAAACTAATCACATAGTCAACGTACCTTAACGCTTCCGCCATACATATGGTAATTATCGATATAATTGAAAAAGACGTAAAACCGAAAATCACGAAACATGCTTATTCATCATTCAATAAAATCGAAACATGTAATCACGTATTACTCATGCTCGCAAATTAATAATCATACAAACATGTTCGAATCGAATTACGAAAGTTCCGATTTAATTACCTCTTGTAGCGTGAGATTTCGACGAATCGAAATCCTAGAACGAGTCACGTACAAGCTGCTAATTACCAATCCACGGGGCTGCAACTCACGGCTGGAACAAGCTGATCCAGCAAGCAACGAGCGGCGACGAACGGCAGCAGCAGCGGCGGCGCGTGGCAGCGGCAGCGACGGCGCGTGAGCGACGGTGCGGCGCGTGCGGCGGTGGGTGGATTCGTCGGGGCAGCAGCTCCTCTCCAATTAGGTTTCACCTCGTATTTTCGACCCACTCGAACTACAGCACTAGATGTAAACGAGTTGGACAACAACAAGAATAAAACGAAGGAAACGAGAGAAGAAAAACCGGCGGTTTTCCGGCGGTGGTCGGCGGTGGCGCGCCGGTGGAGCAACGGCCGAAGAGGGGAGCGGCTAGGGCTTGAGCGGCTAGGGTTTGGTGCTAAAAAATCTGATCTCAAAACTCCTTTTGAGGTCTATTTATACCTAGGGTTTTCAACCCTAGCGGGCTTAAGTC
>NW_012193041.1:335864-362825 GCF_000504015.1 Erythranthe guttata | reverse complement strand
ACGAGAAGTGTGACCCTCAATGGTTCAGGTGTATGCTAGCCGTGGGCTCACAACTCTTTGTGATTCGAACAACACATTGTTCTTATATGAACTCCTCCCAAGAGTCCCGATTAGAGTAAAACTCATTTTACCTAATCCCGATCAAATCGGTGCCCATCGAATCAAGATTGGCGTCTAGCAACTACGCATCATGATTCCCTAGATACAAATGAAGTGCCTGCAAGAACCTTATGATATAGTTAGCGTACAGTACGATCCCTTCGTAGCACATGTCCCGATTGAACTAGAGGCATTGGTTCACCGAGACCTCTTATAAAGTTCAATAACCGTGCGAACGTTCTAGGTATTATAAATCCGTTCGTGTGCGACTTAGGGAAACACATTTCCCTAATCACCCCACTATCAACTCTGGCCAGAGATTCCATGGATTATAAACCGTCAGAACACACAGGACATCCATGACTACTCAAGCGCTCGAATCCCCTACTACAATGCACAGACTTCACACTAGATTTCGGATTGCACGAACGTTGGCCCTTGGAGCGGTCCGCGGTGGGACTCAGGGACAGGTCACGATACAATCGGTCCTCTAGTGAAGTCACGGTGATGTCTGGGTCTTAAGGACTAATGGTGTACAACTATATCTTAGAAACCTATTACTCGATGAATGAGAACCACTTATAGATTTCTAGGGCGAGGGAGTTCAGTGAACTCATCCAGTATGAGCACCCACTCAAGTATGCCGATGTCACAACACCGAGGACTGATGGACGCAGTACACATACACTGAGTGCTAGTCTCAAAAGGGAAAGGCCGGTATCCTCATTATTGGCGTAACCCATCGACTAGGAACAAGGTTTAATAGTTACATTACATTGCTGAGTTATCTCACGATTCTACTAGATCAACTCACAGTAATAGAGTAACTCGTTAGGACTATATCTATGCTGCTTGCATGGGATAACAGATATAGAATGCCAAATAAGATATTTTATTATTACGAACGAAAAACGATTGTTTTATTACAAAGAAAAGAGAAAGACCACAGCCACAAGTTGGCTTGCCGGTCACCTACTCTAACAATCTCCCACTTGACCTAAAGCCAACTACTCATAAATCTAAGTCCCATCGACTCTCGATGTTTCTCGTGGACTGATCCTGACAATGGCTTGGTGAAGGGATCTGCAATATTGTCCTCCGAGGTGACTCTGTCTAGCTTGACTTCACCTCTCTCTATGATCTCTCGGATCACATGGTATTTTCTCAACACGTGCTTCGACTTCTGATGAGCTCTTGGTTCCTTAGCTTGTGCTACGGCTCCGTTGTTATCGCAGTACAGCCGTACTGGATCGCTAGCGTTCGGAAACACACCCAACTCTTGGATGAATTTCCTAATCCATGACCCTTCCTTTGAAGCATCTGATGCTGCAATATATTCAGCCTCGGTGGTGGAATCAGCCGTTGTGCCTTGCTTGGAACTCTTCCAACACACGGCACCCCCGTTGACTTTGAATATATACCCCGAGTTTGACTTCGAGTCATCCACGTCCGATTGAAAACTAGAATCCGTGAAGCCTTCTATTTTCAACTCGGTATCCCCATAGACCAAAAACAAATCTCGAGTTCTTCGCAAGTACTTGAGAATGTCCTTCACAGCCTTCCAATGGGCTGGGCCGGGGTCAGACTGATATCTGCTTGTGACGCTCACAGCATACGCAATATCAGGTCGTGTACATAGCATGCCATACATTATGCTTCCTATAGCGGATGCATAAGGTGTCCTTTTCATCTCCTCGATTTCCATTTGCGTTTGAGGACGCATGGATTTCGAGAGACGAACCCCATGGGACATTGGCAAGAATCCCTTCTTGGATTCTTCCATGCTAAACCGTTTAAGAACGGTGTCTATGTACATGGATTGGGACAAGCCAAGCAATCTCCTCGATCTATCTCTATAGATCCGTATTCCCAATACGTAGGATGCTTCTCCCAAATCCTTCATCGAGAAACGTGTGGATAACCATACTTTAGTCGACTGCAACATCCCTACATCATTCCCAATGAGTAGTATGTCATCAACATAAAGTACAAGGAAAGTCACTGCACTCCCACTAACCTTCTTGTAGACACAAGGTTCCTCCGGGTTTTTCACAAATTCAAACTCTTTGATAGTTGTGTCGAACCTTTTTTCCAACTACGGGATGCTTGTTTCAATCCATAAATGGATCGCTGGAGTTTGCAAACCTTTTGCTCATCTCCAGAAGATATGAAGCCTTCCGGCTGCGCCATGTAAATTTCTTCCTCAATGTCCCCATTAAGGAAAGCGGTCTTCACATCCATTTGCCATATCTCGTAGTCATACCACGCAGAGATGGCCAGCAAAATCCTAATGGACTTAAGCATAGCAACTGGAGAGAAGGTTTCCTCATAGTCAACTCCTTGCTTTTGAGTATGACCCTTCGCTACCAATCTAGCCTTGTAGGTCGATACCTTTCCATCTACTCCAATTTTCTTCTTATAGATCCACTTGCAGCCTATGGGAACAATTCCCTCGGGTGGATCTACCAAGGTCCATACCTTGTTGGAGTACATAGAGTCCATTTCGGATTTCATGGCATTAAGCCAATGTCCCTTGTCTGTATCCGATACAGCTTCGTTGAAAGTTCTAGGATCACATCCTTGGTCAACTTCATCAACGAGGAATAACCTATCGGGCGCTCTCCGAACTCTTTCGGATCTACGCAGCGACGGTTCAGGAGGTATGTTAGTGGTTTGTTGAATTGGTTCATTATCTGATTGTTGTGCTTGAACTTCAGATTGTGGTTCTCGAACTTCTTCGAGATCAACTACACTGCCCTTTCTATCCGATAGAAATTCCTTCTCAAGGAACACGGCATTTCTCGAGACGAACACCTTTGCCTCGGAAACATAGTAGAATTCGTATCCCATGGAATCCTCGGGATACCCCACAAAATAGCATAGGTCGGATTTTCCATCCAACTTATCTCCCACTAGCCGCTTCACGTAAGCGGGACAACCCCATATCCTAATATGTTTAAACGTGGGTTTCTTGGAGTGCCAAAGTTCATAAGGTGTGGAGTCAACTGCTTTGGTATTAACCCTATTCAGCAAATACACGGCAGTTAGGAGTGCATGACCCCATAGGTATGCCGGTAGCTCGGTGAACCCCATCATAGATCGAACCATGTCTAACAGTGTTCGATTCCGACGTTTGGAAACTCCATTAAGTTGAGGAGTTCCAGGAGGAGTCCATTGAGACAGAATCCCATTCTCTTTAAGATAGTCTATAAACTCAGTACTTAAGTATTCGCCACCACGATCGGATCGTAGTTTCTTAATACGTCTACCGAGTTGGTTTTCTACTTGGTGTCTAAAATCTTTGAACTTTTTAAAAGTTTCAGACTTATACTTCATTAAGTACACGAAACCATACCTAGAATAATCATCGGTAAAGGTAACGAAGTAGTTAAAACCACCCCTAGCACTAACGCTTAGTGGACCACACACGTCTGAATGGATCAAATCCAAAAGACCCTCGGCCCGTTCCATCTTCCCTTTGAAGGGAGTCTTGGTCATTTTTCCTTTAAGGCAGGATACACAAGTTTGAAGTGATTTAACGTCCTCCAAGGAGAACATTCCTTCACCAACAAACTTGTTCATCCTTCTCAAGGAAATGTGACCTAGTCGAGCGTGCCAAAGTTGTGCGGGGTTAAGACTTATATCTTTTCGTTTTGCTGATATAACGTTAATAGGTATTTCACTTGGATTCAGTTCATATAAGTTGCTTATAAGTTGTCCCTTGCAAATCATATTTTGTTCCTTTTGTATAATGCAAATCGAATTTCCAAAAACAAAAGTAAAACCTTCATTATCCAAAACAGGAATAGAAATAAGGTTTCGAATAAGTGACGGAACAAATAAACAATTGTTCAAAACAATAGAAAAACTAGAATCCAAAACACAAAAATAAATTGTCCCAATGGCTTCAGCAGCAACCCTTGCTCCGTTGCCCATTCTTAGGTAGGTCTCACCCACATTAAGCTTCCTACTTCTTGTCATGAGCTGCAAATCATTACAAAGATGTGAGCCACAACCAGTATCCAATACCCAAGCAGAAGATTTAACGGACAAATTAACTTCAACTAAATACGTACCCTTTTCAGAACGTTTCTGATCGAGGTAAGCCTTGCAGTTGCGTCGCCAATGGCCCTTCTTTCCACAATGATGGCAAGCGTCATCAACTTGCTTGGTGACCTTGTCATTCTTCACTCCGCTCGACTCGCCCTTCTCAAGTTTCTTGCTCGGGCCGAAACTCCTTTCTTTCCTTTTCTTCTGCAAAGAACCTTTCTTCGCAGAAGGAGCAACTAGGAGAACAGATTTCTCCTTCTTGATCGTGGACTCATAGCTGACCAACATGTTCAACAACTCATCCAATGGTGGATCGAGCTTGTTCATGTTTAAGTTCACTATGAACGATTCATAAGAACTAGGAAGGGACAGTAGGATCAAATCCACCGAGAGCTCGGCCGGGAGGGTGACATCGAGGCTCACCAGCTTCTCAAGGAGAGTGATCATCTTGAGACCGTGCTCGTGGACCGAAGCCCCTTCACGCAGCCTCATGGTGATCAACTCCTTGGTAGCTGAGTACCTCGATGCCCTAGTATTCTCACTGTACATGCTTTCAAGATGATGCTTGATATCATAAGCATGCACGTGAGACTCATACTTCCTCGCGAGCTCTGGCACCATGGATGCTAGCATGTAGCACCTTGCATGGAGGTCGTCCTTCTTCCATGCCTCGAAAGTGGCGGTCTCGTCAGCAGTAGCAGTCGCAGGAAGAGCAGCGGGGGGACGTTCATTGAGCACATAGAGACGCTCCTCGACTTGGAGCACAAGTTTCAGATTTCGAAACCAATCCAAATAGTTTGGACCGGTGAGTTTGTTTTGGTCGAGGATTGAGGAAAGGGGATGTTTGGACATTGTTGCTGAGAAAATTTTAAGAAGACAATAATTAGAGTTTAGTTCGTAATAATCGTTACAATTAAAATTTTGGACTTTTATGTATTAATTGTTCTCCCACTAATTTTATCGAATTCCACCACCCTCTAGCAGACAATCGAGAAAACTTATTTTTCTTTAATGGGCTTTAGGTCCAATAGCGCTAATGTAACCCGTAGTTAATCTATCCCGATTACATAAGCCTAAAGGTAGAGTACTATCAATCACATCACTATGTGACCCTAAAGATCGATTTACCTCACACTTGATAATGACCTAAGTTAATCTAGCGAATATCAAAATCTTCGTGTGTCAAGTCTAGCCTACCAATATGAGATGTCATAGATCCAACTATATCAAACTAATGCAATCCCTAGTTAATCTAGCCGACCACATTAATCCAACATAATTTTATCTATGACCGTATCTCCATCTAATGTCAATTAAATTACAGCTTATCCCACAATAACACTCCCCGCTAACACGGCTTACTGCACTATCATGAGAGGCTACACATAATTTAATTGTTGGTAGAAGGAAAGAAAAATTCAACAATTTGGTTTTTCTTTATAGCTTGATAATTATTCTTGATTAAGAATGAGGGATTTTATTTATTAAATCTTATTAGCTCATCGGAAGTTTTAGGTTATGATCGTTTGTGATTCCTACAACTATGTTCTCTAGGTATGTGGAAACGCATATTGATCCTAAGAGAGACATACGATCATCATCGTACTTAATCACAATTATTCATCTCATGAATTAATTAATTAATACGATAAATTGCAAATATAATTAACGGACTCCCTTCATTCATAAATCAGTCAAATAAGAATGAATTCCATTAATTATTTGCCATCTAATTTGTGTTCCATTAATTAAACTAATTTAACGATTAAATTAAATAATTAATACAACACCATTCTTTGAATTCAAATTAAATTAATGGATCAATTATCTAATTTGGGTTTAATTGATAAATAATTTCAAAAATTAAAAATCAATTAACTTTTAATATTAATTTCAGAAAATCGAATTAATTTTTTTTTTTTTTTTTTTTTTTTTTGTTGTGTTGACCGGACCAGTCGGACCGGTCCGACCGGACCGGTTCGGTCAGCTGAAAAACAGCAGCAAAATCAAATTTTTTCAAAATTAAAAATTTTAATATTTTCTGAAATATTCAAAATATTTAATTAATATTAAAACACCCAATTCGATAACACCAATAATTCAACAATTCAACAAATCGAAGCATGCTTTCGAAAACGATAAACACGTTGACAAATAAACGATTAACCCGTGGCTCTGATACCACTGTTGGGGATCATGCATGTATACGCAGCGGAATTTAAAATTTTATATCGAACTAGTTTCGATTACATGCATAAACTAATCACATAGTCAACGTACCTTAACGCTTCCGCCATACATATGGTAATTATCGATATAATTGAAAAAGACGTAAAACCGAAAATCACGAAACATGCTTATTCATCATTCAATAAAATCGAAACATGTAATCACGTATTACTCATGCTCGCAAATTAATAATCATACAAACATGTTCGAATCGAATTACGAAAGTTCCGATTTAATTACCTCTTGTAGCGTGAGATTTCGACGAATCGAAATCCTAGAACGAGTCACGTACAAGCTGCTAATTACCAATCCACGGGGCTGCAACTCACGGCTGGAACAAGCTGATCCAGCAAGCAACGAGCGGCGACGAACGGCAGCAGCAGCGGCGGCGCGTGGCAGCGGCAGCGACGGCGCGTGAGCGACGGTGCGGCGCGTGCGGCGGTGGGTGGATTCGTCGGGGCAGCAGCTCCTCTCCAATTAGGTTTCACCTCGTATTTTCGACCCACTCGAACTACAGCACTAGATGTAAACGAGTTAGACAACAACAAGAATAAAACGAAGGAAACGAGAGAAGAAAAACCGGCGGTTTTCCGGCGGTGGTCGGCGGTGGCGCGCCGGTGGAGCAACGGCCGAAGAGGGGAGCGGCTAGGGCTTGAGCGGCTAGGGTTTGGTGCTAAAAAATCTGATCTCAAAACTCCTTTTGAGGTCTATTTATACCTAGGGTTTTCAACCCTAGCGGGCTTAAGTCATTGGGCTTGACCCACTGATGCATTAAGCCCATTCCCTTTACGGCCTCGTTTCTAATAAACGATCGTCCACAAAATTATAACAAAATTATATTTGTGACGAGCTCAAAGTCCTCGTCGATACGAGTGCCTCTTCGAAATTTCCAATTTCCAAAATTGGAAACTTCCACTTTAGTGGACTTGCTAAATCGGGAAACTTCCCAATTTAGAAAGTTCACTAAATTCCGCATTTCTCTTTCTCTACGTTTATTCCGACTCGTAATCCACAATCACGAATCTTGGACTCAATCATATTGACCTCCAACTTTGCAAAGATTAACATATTAATCTATGCTCATTGTTATCAAGGATCCATGTTACACGAGAAGTGTGACCCTCAATGGTTCAGGTGTATGCTAGCCGTGGGCTCACAACTCTTTGTGATTCGAACAACACATTGTTCTTATACGAACTCCTCCCAAGAGTCCCGATTAGAGTAAAACTCATTTTACCTAATCCCGATCAAATCGGTGCCCATCGAATCAAGATTGGCGTCTAGCAACTACGCATCATGATTCCCTAGATACAAATGAAGTGCCTGCAAGAACCTTATGATATAGTTAGCGTACAGTACGATCCCTTCGTAGCACATGTCCCGATTGAACTAGAGGCATTGGTTCACCGAGACCTCTTATAAAGTTCAATAACCGTGCGAACGTTCTAGGTATTATAAATCCGTTCGTGTGCGACTTAGGGAAACACATTTCCCTAATCACCCCACTATCAACTCTGGCCAGAGATTCCATGGATTATAAACCGTCAGAACACACAGGACATCCATGACTACTCAAGCGCTCGAATCCCCTACTACAATGCACAGACTTCACACTAGATTTCGGATTGCACGAACGTTGGCCCTTGGAGCGGTCCGCGGTGGGACTCAGGGACAGGTCACGATACAATCGGTCCTCTAGTGAAGTCACGGTGATGTCTGGGTCTTAAGGACTAATGGTGTACAACTATATCTTAGAAACCTATTACTCGATGAATGAGAACCACTTATAGATTTCTAGGGCGAGGGAGTTCAGTGAACTCATCCAGTATGAGCACCCACTCAAGTATGCCGATGTCACAACACCGAGGACTGATGAGACGCAGTACACATACACTGAGTTCTAGTCTCAAAAGGGAAAGGCCGGTATCCTCATTATTGGCGTAACCCATCGACTAGGAACAAGGTTTAACAGTTACATTACATTGCTGAGTTATCTCACGATTCTACTAGATCAACTCACAGTAATAGAGTAACTCGTTAGGACTATATCTATGCTGCTTGCATGGGATAACAGATATAGAATGCCAAATAAGATATTTTATTATTACGAACGAAAAACGATTGTTTTATTACAAAGAAAAGAGAAAGACCACAGCCACAAGTTGGCTTGCCGGTCACCTACTCTAACACCAAGGAGAACATTCCTTCACTTACAAACTTGTTCATCCTTCTCAAGGAAATGTGACCTAGTCGAGCGTGCCAAAGTTGTGCGGGGTTAAGACTTATATCTTTTCGTTTTGCTGATATAACGTTAATAGGTATTTCATTTCGATTCAGTTCATATAAGTTGTTTATAAGTTGTCCCTTACAAATCATATTTTGTTCCTTTTGTATAATGCAAATCGAATTTCCAAAAACAAAAGTAAAACCTTCATTATCCGAAACAGGAATAGAAATAAGGTTTCGAATAAGTGACGGAACAAATAAACAATTGTTCAAAACAATGGAAAAACTAGAATCCAAAACAGAAAGATAAATTGTCCCAATGGCTTCAACAGCAACCCTTGCTCCGTTGCCCATTCTTAGGTAGGTCTCACCCACATTAAGCTTCCTACTTCTTGTCATGAGCTGCAAATCATTACAAAGATGTGAGCCACAACCAGTATCCAATACCCAAGCAGAAGATTTAACGGACAAATTAACTTCAACTAAATACGTACCCTTTTCAGAACGTTTCTGATCAAGGTAAGCCTTGCAGTTGCGTCTCCTCTACAAGGAGCACAAGTTTCAGATTGCGAAATCAATCCAAATAGTTTGGACCGGTGAGTTTGTTTTGGTCGAGGATAGAGAAAAAGGGATGTTTGGACATTGTTGATGAGAAAATTTTAAGAAGACAATAATTAGAGTTTGGTTCGTAATAATCGTTACAATTAAAATTTTGGACTTTTATATTTTAATTGTTCTCCCACTAATTTTATCGAATTCCACCACCCTCTAGCAGACAATCGAGAAAACTTATTTTTCTTTAATGGGCTTTAGGTCCAATAGCGCTAATGTAACCCGTAGTTAATCTATCCCGATTACATAAGCCTAAAGGTAGAGTACTATCAATCACATCACTATGTGACCCTAAAGATCGATTTACCTCACACTTGATAATGACCTAAGTTAATCTAGCGAATATCAAAATCTTCGTGTGTCAAGTCTAGCCTTCCAATATGAGATGTCATAGATCCAACTATATCAAACTAATGCAATCCCTAGTTAATCTAGCCGACCACATTAATTCAATATAATTTTATCTATGACCGTATCTCCATCTAATGTCAATTAAATTACAGCTTATCCCACAATAGCACTCCCCGCTAACACGGCTTACTGCACTATTATGAGAGGCTACACATAATTTAATTGTTGGTAGAAGGAAAGAAAAATTCAACAATTTGGTTTTTCTTTATAGCTTGATAATTATTCTTAATTAAGAATGAGGGATTTTATTTATTAAATCTTATTAGCTCATCGGAAGTTTTAGGTTATGATCGTTTGTGATTCCTACAACTATGTTCTCTAGGTATGTGGAAACGCATATTGATCCTAAGAGAGACATACGATCATCATCGTACTTAATCACAATTATTCATCTCATGAATTAATTAATTAATACGATAAATTGCAAATATAATTAACGGACTCCCTTCATTCATAATTCAATCAAATAAGAATGAAGTCCATTAATTATTTGCCATCTAATTTGTGTTCCTTTAATTAAACTAGTTTAACGATTAAATTAAATAATTAATCCAACACTATTCTTTGAATTCAAATTAAATTAATGGATCAATTATCTAATTGGGTTTAATTGATAAATAATTTCAAAAATTAAAAATCAATTAATTTTTAATATTAATTTCAAAAAATCAAATTAATTTTTTTTTTTTTTTTTTTTTGTTTGTGCTGACCGGACCGGTCAGACCGGTCCGGTCGGACCGGTTCGGTCAGCTGAAAAACAGCAGAAAAAATCGAGTTTAAAATTTTTATATTTTCTGAAATATTCAAAATATTCAATTAATATTAAAACACCCAATTTGATAACACCAATAATTCAACAATTCAACAAATCGAAGCATGCTTTCGAAAACGATAAACACGTTGACAAATAAACGATTAACCTGGCTCTGATACCACTGTTGGGGATCGTGCATGTATACGCAACGGAATTTAAAATTTTATATCGAACTAGTTTCGATTACATGCATAAACTAATCACATAGTCAACGTACCTTAACGCTTCCGCCATACATATGGTAATTATCGATTTAATTGAAAAACACGTAAAACCGAAAATTACGAAACATGCTTGTTCATCATTCAATAAAATCGAAACATGTAATCACATATTACTCATATTCATAAATCATAATTCATACAAACATGCTCGAATTAATTTACGATAGTTTCGATTTATTTACCTCTTGTAGCGTGAGATTTCGACGAATCGAAACCTAAAACCAATCACGTACAAGCTGCGAATTACCAATCCTCGGGGCTGCAATTCACGGCTGGAACAAGCTGATCCAGCAAGCGACGAACGGCAGCAGCAGCGGCGGCGCGTGAGCGGCGTATCGGCGCGTGCGGCGGTGCGTGGATTCGTCGGGGCAGCAGCTCCTCTCCAATTAGGTTTCACCTTGTATTTTCGACCCACTCGAACTACAACACTAGATGTAAACGAGTTAGATAACAACAAGAATAAAAACGAAGGAAACGAGAGGAGAAAACCGGCGGTTTTCCGGCGGTGGTCGGCGGTGGCGCGGCGGGGCAGCAACGGCCGAAAAGGGCTGAGCGGCTAGGGTTTTGGTGCTGAAAATCTGATCTCAAACTCTTGTTTGAGGTCTATTTATACCTAGGGTTTTCAACCCTAGTGGGCTTAAGTCATTGGGCTTGACCCACTGATGCATTAAGCCCATTCCCTCGTCGGCCTCGTTTCTAGTGAAGTCACGGTGATGTCTGGGTCTTAAGGACTAATGGTGTGCAACTATATCTTAGAAACCTATTACTCGATGAATGAGAACCAGTTATAGATTTCTAGGGCGAGGGAGTTCAGTGAACTCATCTAATATGAGCACCCACACTCAAGTATGCCGATGTCACAACACCGAGGACTGATGAGACGCAGTACACATACACTAAGTGCTAGTCTCAAAAGGGAAAGGCCGGTATCCTCATTATTGGCGTAACCCATCGACTAGGAACAAGGTTTAACAGTTACATTACATTGCTGAGTTATCTCACGATTCTAGTAGATCAACTCACAGTAATAGAGTAACTCGTTAGGACTATATCTATGCTGCTTGCATGGGATAACAGATATAGAATGCCAAATGAAATATTTTATTATTACGAACGAAAAACGATTGTTTTGTTACAAAGAAAAAGAGAAGGACCACAACCACAAGTTGGCTTGCCGGTCACCTACTCTAACAGGAGGAGTTATTATCTCCCGTAAGCAGGCAAGTAGTTTTAATGGTGCTTTTGGAGTAACCTATATCAAGGGTTAAATAGGGAACCTTCATCTTGTTTTTGGGATTTTCTTTGAAAATGAAAGGTGAGGTGGAGGAAGGAGAGGGCCGATGGTAGTGGTGATTGCTTCGATGGGGAGAGGAAGAGAGGACAAGTATTGGGTTGAGGTGTTGGAAGAAGAAAGATGAAGGGTGTCTCTTCATCTTACTAAGTAAGGTGGAGTGTGGGATTAGTACTAATCATGGCTAAATGCCAAGTGGAAAGACATGCAAAATTTTCTTAATTTCCTTTATTTAAATTAAAGCACAACTTGTACTCTCACACACACATTTTCGGATATATATATATATATATATATATATATATATATATATATATATATATATATATATATATATATATATATATATATATATGCTAAAATATATATGATGCATGTAATAGTATGTATATTTATATGAATGCACAAATTGTTCATATGTATGCATGTGTGTATGTATGTACGTATAAATATATATATAAACATAATCCACATAATTCACCAAATTTCGAACATATAAAAATAATTTACCAAATAAATAAGACACGCAATTATTCACATGTGTCACGTAATTCACGAAATTCCTAGAATTTCAATTTACGAAAATTTAAATCATATAAATCACACATATAATAGCGCACGTAATTATTCACGTAAGTCACATAATTAAATTCACGTAATGCATTAATATCATGTAATAATATTACCTAAGGTTTCTCGAGTTAGAAATGTTAGTCTCGGGTTCTTTTTTGGGTTTTCGGGTTTTGGAAAGGTGGGGTGTTCCAATCTCCCCCCTTAAAGAAATTTTGTCCCCAAAATTGTTACCTGAACAACTCGGGATAACGTTCGCGCATTTCTTCTTCTCGTTCCCACGTGGCTTCTTCGGGCGTATGGTTTTGCTAAAGGATTTTAACGAAGTTTAGGTTTCGGTTTCAAAGGGTTTTGGTTTTGGAATCAAGTATTTGGGAAGGTTTCTCTTCGTAGAAAAGGTTAGGGTTTAGTTCGATTGGATCGGTTTTCAATATGTGGTCTGGACTGCGAATGTATTTTCGAAGCATGGAAACGTGAAAGACATTGTGAAAGTTGGATAAATTGGGTGGTAAGGCTAGTCGGTAGGCGCGAGTACCAACTTTGTGGAGAATTTCGAATCGGCCAATAAATCGCAGTGCTAATTTTCCCTTTTTCCCAAATCGCATAATTCCTTTGAAAGGCGCCACTTTTAAGAATACGGGGTCTCCGACTTCGAATTCGAGATCTCTCCTTCGAGTGTTGGCATAGCCTTGTTGTCGATCTTGGGCGATTCGCATTTTCTCGCGGATTTTCTTGATGATATCGACGGTTTGTTGGACTAGGTCGGGACCAAGAAATTTTCTTTCGCCGATTTCGTCCCAATGGAGCGGGGATCTACACTTGCGGCCGTAAAGGGCTTCGTAACGTGCCATTCCAATTGATGAGTGAAAGTTATTGTTGTATGCGAATTCTATTAGTGGGAGGCGGGATTCCCAATTTCCTCCAAAGTCGAGAATGCACGCGCGGAGAAGATCTTCTAGGGTTTTGATAGTTCGTTCGGATTGGCCGCCGGTTTAGGGGTGATAGGCGGTGCTGAAGTTTAATCGCATTCCGAGGTTTTCGTGTAAACTTTTCCAAAATTTGGACGTGAATCGAGGGTCTCGGGCGGAAATAATTGAGACAGGAAAACCGTGGAGTCGGACTATCTTGCGGACGTAAAGTTCGGTCAGCTTTTCTAAACTGAACATCATTCGGACCGGAAGAAAGTGAGCCGTTTTGGTCAGTCGGTCAACGATCACTCAAATGGCGTCAGATCCCCTTTGGGTCTTCGGAAATCCTTGCACGACGTCCATTGTGATAGTTTCCCATTTCCATTTCGGAATTAAGTTCGATTGAAGTAGACCTGCGGGCCTTTGATGTTCCGCTTTGACTTGTTGGCACACTAGGCATTCGGCGACGAATCGGGCCACGTCTTTCTTCATTCCAGGCCACCAGTAGAGCTTTTTGATATCTTGGTACATCTTGGTTTCTCCGGGATGGCACGTGTACGTGGTTTGGTGAGCTTCAGTTAGCATTAGTCGGCGGACATTTGGATCATCGGGGACGTAAATGCGATTTTGGAATCGGACGAGACCTTCTTTCGGTGATTCGGAAGTTGGGATTGGATTCGAGGTTATTGCGAATTTTAAGGGATTGTGGGTCGTGTTGTTGGGCTGATTTGATTGATTCTCCCAGTTAGGGTGGATTATGAGGGCGTTGATCGATTTGCGGCTAAGTGCGTCGGCGACTACATTCGCTTTGCCGGGGTGGTAGAGTATCTCGCAATCGTAATCTTTGACTAGTTCGAGCCATCTTCGTTGCCTCATGTTCAAGTCTTTTTGAGTGAAGAAGTATTTTAGACTCTTTTGATCAGTGTAGATGGTGCACTTTGCACCATAGAGGTAGAGTCTGTGACACCCATTTTCTAGTTATACTTAATTAGTATTTTAGAATATGATAGCGGAAGACTTTGAAATATATAAATCGGGAATAGAAATTTCCGACAAAATATTTTTCTTTTAGAATCAGAGTAAGAGTGTACACATATTACCAAACAACATTCACTTAATCAATTTCACAAACTATGCATGCATGACTAGAGATTAAGTTCCATTTTAGCAAAGTGAGAGACTTTTGGACAGTTTCGATCTATCAATCAAAAAAATTAATAACACTCTAACCGCTCATGGAAAACACTTGAAATATTTACCACATGCTCTACTGAGGGCCTAGATAACCTAGTAAAAACAGTTTTTAAATACCTTAAGCCATTTGAAAGGAATAATTAAAATAGTACAGCTGTACAGTTTAAAATCTAAAGCAGAGGAGTGACCTTTGAAAAATCTTTATAAATTACCTACTGTTTCAAAAATCATCAAATTCTATACTAAAGTACATTAGTGTGTTAGGATTCCGTTAAAGTGGAATAAATCCTTTTGAGTGAGAAAAACTTTGTATTTTATTGTAAATACTACAACCACTCTGTTTCAGAGCAGTGTTGGATAACAATTCATAATTAATTCATGGGTTATCCAAATAATGAAAAAGAACTATCAAAATGAACCTAATAGAGAGGCCTATAATGCTGTAAAATTTCATGCAATAATGTATGGAATAGATAATTAACATGAATTATCAAACTACTAGACATAACATAACACACAACTAGCCGACGGACATTTTATAAGGTTTTTATGAAAACTTGCCCTAAGGTTGCAAAAGTTTTTGAGGAAATACCATAACATATATCAAAAGAGGTAATTTTACTCCTAAGTAACATTACATATTATGCATCAATAGTAAGTTCCTCCAATAGGCGGGAGAGAACGATAACAAACACATAGAACGGTGTCGAATATCCTTAATACCAAATTATACAAATAAAACCACATTAGTATATTAAGAGCACCCAAAATCCACCGTGCCTCCATATGAACTCTTCTCCCGATCCACGAACTGAACTTCAACCACGATCCTCGGGCTCGAAATCGGGTAATCCTACCAGCAATTCAACACCTATATGAGTCTCTGAGACTCAATGAGAATTCCATAGAATATCAAATACACTGAGACAAGGAATTATATAGTCATACATATACAAGTATACATATACCTCAATCACCATTTCCTTGAGAAAATTTACCGATTTACCTTTACCTTCTCGGTTTACCTCTTAGACCTTTTCGATTTACCTCTTAAACCTTCCTTTCATCATTTCATAAGGAATAAGACGAGATCCCTCAGAAGGCAGTCGTCATTCTTTTGCACATACATTCATTCAAGTGCTCATACAACGTGTAAGAAAAAAATCATTTTCTTTAGTCGGATATCCTTTGGAAAAATCAAGTAAAACCATAGACAATAAGCCTTCATTTATTTGCAACCCGTTTCATAAGTGGAATCAAACCACACACTCTTCATCTCATTTTTGGGGTACCGGTCCCTCATACCCCGTGCTTATTCGATCTATGTTTTACAAGACTTTCCAATTTTAAAAACGTGCAAGTGAGGTTAGTACATACTTTCATTCATTTCAAGCAATTTGATTAGGTGTGTGAGAAAACATTTTTCGTTCGGATATCCTTTGAAAAATCAACTAAAACCATAGACAATAAGCCTTCATTTATTTGGAACCCGTTTCATAAGTGGAATCAAACCACACACTCTTCATCTCATTTTTGGGGTACCGGTCCCTCATACCCCGTGCTTATTCTATCTATGTTTTACAAGATTTTCCAACTTTAAAAACGTGCAAGTGAAGTTAGTATATGTTAGAGTAGGTGACCGGCAAGCCCACTTGTGGCTGTGGTCTTTCTCTTTTCTTTGTAATAAAACAATCGTTTTTCGTTCGTAATAATAAAATATCATATTTGGCATTCTATATCTGTTATCCCATGCAAGCAGCATAGATATAGTCCTAACGAGTTACTCTATTACTGTGAGTTGGTCTAGTAGAATCGTGAGATAACTCAGCAATGTAATGTAACTGTTAAACCTTGTTCCTAGTCGATGGGTTACGCCAATAATGAGGATACCGGCCTTTCCCTTTTGAGACTAGCACTTAGTGTATGTGTACTGCGTCTCATCAGTCCTCGGTGTTGTGACATCGGCATACTTGAGTGGGTGCTCATACTGGATGAGTTCACTGAACTCCCTCGCCCTAGAAATCTATAAGTGGTTCTCATTCATCGAGTAATAGGTTTCTAAGATATAGTTGTACACCATTAGTCCTTAAGACCCAGACATCACCGTGACTTCACTAGAGGACCGATTGTATCGTGACCTGTCCCTGAGTCCCACCGCGGACCGCTCCAAGGGCCAACGTTCGTGCAATCCGAAATCTAGTGTGAAGTCTGTGCATTGTAGTAGGGGATTCGAGCGCTTGAGTAGTCATGGATGTCCTGTGTGTTCTGACGGTTTATAATCCATGGAATCTCTGGCCAGAGTTGATAGTGGGGTGATTAGGGAAATGTGTTTCCCTAAGTCGCACACGAACGGATTTATAATACCTAGAACGTTCGCACGGTTATTGAACTTTATAAGAGGTCTCGGTGAACCAATGCCTCTAGTTCAATCGGGACATGTGCTACGAAGGGATCGTACTGTACGCAAACTATATCATAAGGTTCTTGCAGGCACTTCATTTGTATCTAGGGAATCATGATGCGTAGTTGCTAGACGCCAATCTTGATTCGTTGGGCACCGATTTGATCGGGATTAGGTAAAATGAGTTTTACCCTAATCGGGACTCTTGGGAGGAGTTCGTATAAGAACAATGTGTTGTTCGAATCACAAAGAGTTGTGAGCCCACGGCTAGCATACACCTGAACCATTGAGGGTCACACTTCTCGTGTAACATGGATCCTTGATAACAATGAGCATAGATTAATATGTTAATCTTTGCAAAGTTGGAGGTCAATATGATTGAGTCCAAGATTCGTGATTGTGGATTACGAGTCGGAATAAACGTGGAGAAAGAGAAATGCGGAATTTAGTGAACTTTCTAAATTGGGAAGTTTCCCGATTTAGCAAGTCCACTAAAGTGGAAGTTTCCAATTTTGGAAATTGGAAATTTCGAAGAGGCACTCGTATCGACGAGGACTTTGAGCTCGTCACAAATATAATTTTGTTATAATTTTGTGGACGATCGTTTATTAGAAACGAGGCCGACGAGGGAATGGGCTTAATGCATCAGTGGGTCAAGCCCAATGACTTAAGCCCGCTAGGGTTGAAAACCCTAGGTATAAATAGACCTCAAACAAGAGTTTGAGATCAGATTTTTACACAACAAACCCTAGCCGCTCAAGCCCTAGCCGTCCTCCCTCTCGGCCGTTGCTGCACCGCCGCACCACCGCCGTCCGCCGCCGCAATCCGCCGGTTTTTCCCTCTCCTTTCTCTATCGTATTCCCTTGTTATCTAACCCCTTTGTATCTAGTGCTACAGTAGGGGGAGATCCGTTTATTCGAGGTGAAACCTAATTGGAGAGGAGCTGCTGCCCCGACGGAATTGCCACACCGCCGCACGCGCCGCTGCACCGCCCACGCGCCGCCGCCGTTGTCACGCACGCGCCGCCGTCGCTCCACCTACGTACCAGCTGCCGTTCGGTGGTGTTCCTGCAGCCCCGAGGATTGGTAATCGCAGCTTGTACGTGATTGGTTCTTAATTTCGATTCGTTGAAATCTCACGCTACAAGAGGTAAACATATCGAAACTGTCGTAGATTAATTCGAACATGTTTGTATGAATTGCAATTTATGACTATGAGTAATATGCGATTATGTGTTTCGA
The DNA here is from genome assembly GCF_000504015.1 of Erythranthe guttata. The sequence goes on along the minus strand of NW_012193041.1, from coordinate 344,555 downwards.
TTTCATTAAATGATGTATAAGCATGTTTCGTGATTTTCGATTATACGTATTTTCAATTAAATCGAAAATTTACCATATGTATGGCGGAAGCGTTAAGGTACGTTGACTATGTGATTAGTTTATGCATGTAATCGAAACTGGTTCGATATAAAATTTTTAAATTCCGCTGCGTATACATGCACGATCCCCAACAGTGGTATCAGAGCCACGGGTAAATCGTTTATTTGTCAACGTGTTTATCGTTTTCGAAAGCATGCTTCGATTTGTTGAATTGTTGAATTTTTGGTGTTATCAAATTGGGTGGTTTAATATTAATTAAATATTTTGAATATTTCAGAAAATATAAAATTTTGAAAACTCGTTTTTCTGCTGTTTTTCCCCAGCTGACCGAACCGGTCCGGTCGGACCGGTCCGACCGGTCCGGTCAGCAACAACAAAAAAAAAAAATAAAAATTCTTTTATTGATTTTCTGAGATTAATTAATTGATTTTTAATTTTTTAAATTATTTATCAATTAAACCCAATTAGATAATTGATCCATTAATTTAATTTGAATTTGAATTCAAAGAATAGTGTTGGATTAATTATTTAATTTAATCGTTAAATTAGTTTAATTAATGGAACACAAATTAGATGGCAAATAATTAATGGACTTCATTCTTATTTGAATGATTTATGAATGAAGGAAGTCCGTTAATTATATTTGCAATTTATCGTATTTATTAATTAATTCATGAGATGAATAATTGTGATTAAGTACGATGATGATCGTATGTCTCTCTTAGGATCAATATGCGTTTCCACATACCTAGAGAACATAGTTGTAGGAATCACAAACGATCATAACCTAAAACTTCCGATGAGCTAATAAGATTTAATAAATAAAATCCCTCATTCTTATTTAAGAATAATTATCAAGCTATAAAGAAAAACCAAATTGTTGAATTTTTCTTTCCTTCTACCAACAATTAAATTATGTGTATCCTCTCATAATAGTGCAGTAAGCCGTGTTAGCGGGGAGTGCTATTGTGGGATAAGCTGTAATTTAATTGACATTAGATGGAGATACGGTCATAGATAAAATTATGTTGGATTAATGTGGTCGGCTAGATTAACTAGGGATTGCATTAGTTTGATATAGTTGGATCTATGACATCTCATATTGGTAGGCTAGACTTGACACACGAAGATTTTGATATTCGCTAGATTAACTTAGGTCATTATCAAGTGTGGGGTAAATCGATCTTTAGGGTCACATAGTGCCGTGATTGATAGTACTCTACCTTTAGGCTTATGTAATCGGGATAGATTAACTACGGGTTACATTAGCGCTATTGGACCTAAAGCCCATTAAAGAAAAATAAGTTTTCTCGATTGTCTGCTAGAGGGTGGTGGAATTCGATAAAATTAGTGGGAGAACAATTAAAATATAAAAGTCCAAAATTTTAATTGTAACGATTATTACGAACTAAACTCTAATTATTGTCTTCTTAAAATTTTCTCAGCAACAATGTCCAAACATCCCCTTTCCTCAATCCTCGACCAAAACAAACTCACCGGTCCAAACTATTTGGATTGGCTTCGCAATCTGAAACTTGTGCTCCAAGTCGAGGAGCGTCTCTATGTGCTCAATGAACGTCCCCCCGCTGCTCTTCCTGCAACTGCTACTGCTGACGAGACTGCCACTTTCGAGGCATGGAAGAAGGACGACCTCCATGCGAGGTGCTACATGCTAGCATCCATGGTGCCAGAGCTCGCGAGGAAGTATGAGTCTCACGTGCATGCTTATGATATCAAGCACCATCTTGAAAGCATGTACAGTGAGAATACTAGGGCATCGAGGTACTCAGCTACCAAGGAGTTGATCACCATGAGGCTGCGTGAAGGGGCTTCGGTCCACGAACACGGTCTCAAGATGATCACTCTCCTTGAGAAGCTGGTGAGCCTCGATGTCACCCTCCCGGCCGAGCTCTCGGTGGATTTGATCCTACTGTCCCTTCCTAGTTCTTATGAATCGTTCATAGTGAACTTCACCATGAACAAGCTCGATCCACCATTGGATGAGTTGTTGAACATGTTGGTCAGCTATGAGTCCACAATCAAGAAGGAGAAATCTGTTCTCCTAGTTGCTCCTTCTGTGAAGAAAAGTTCTTTCCAGAAGAAAAGGAAAGAAAGGAGTTTCGGCCCGAGCAAGAAACTTGAAAAGGGCGAGTCGAGCGGAGTGAAGACTCACCGGTCCAAACTATTTGGATTGGCTTCGCAATCTGAAACTTGTGCTCCAAGTAGAGGAGACGCAACTGCAAGGCTTACCTCGATCAGAAACGTTCTGAAAAGGGTACGTATTTAGTTGAAGTGAATTTGTCCGTTAAATCTTCTTCTTGGGTATTGGATACCGGTTGTGGCTCACATCTTTGTAATGATTTGCAGCTCATGACAAGAAGTAGGAAGCTTAATGTGGGTGAGACCTACCTAAGAATGGGCAACGGAGCAAGGGTTGCTGCTGAAGCCATTGGGACAATTTATCTTTCTGTTTTGGATTCTAGTTTTTCCATTGTTTTGAACAATTGTTTATTTGTTCCGTCACTTATTCGAAACCTTATTTCAATTCCTGTTTTGGATAATGAAGGTTTTACTTTTGTTTTTGGAAATTCGATTTGCATTATACAAAAGGAACAAAATATGATTTGTAAGGGACAACTTATAAACAACTTATATGAACTGAATCCAAGTGAAATACCTATTAACGTTATATCAGCAAAACGAAAAGATATAAGTCTTAACCCCGCACAACTTTGGCACGCTCGACTAGGTCACATTTCCTTGAGAAGGATGAACAAGTTTGTTAGTGAAGGAATGTTCTCCTTGGAGGACGTTAAATCACTTCAATCTTGTGTATCCTGCCTTAAAGGAAAAATGACCAAGACTCCCTTCAAAGGGAAGATGGAACGGGCCGAGGGTCTTTTGGATTTGATCCATTCAGACGTGTGTGGTCCACTAAGCGTTAGTGCTAGGGGTGGTTTTAACTACTTCGTTACCTTTACCGATGATTATTCTAGGTATGGTTTCGTGTACTTAATGAAGTATAAGTCTGAAACTTTTGAAAGGTTCAAAGATTTTAGACACCAAGTAGAAAACCAACTCGGTAGACGTATTAAGAAACTACGATCCGATCGTGGTGGCGAATACTTAAGTACTGAGTTTATAGACTATCTTAAAGAGAATGGGATTCTGTCTCAATGGACTCCTCCTGGAACTCCTCAACTTAATGGAGTTTCCGAACGTCGGAATCGAACACTGTTAGACATGGTTCGATCTATGATGGGGTTCACCGAGCTACCGGCATACCTGTGGGGTCATGCACTCCTAACTGCCGTGTATTTGCTGAATAGGGTTAATACCAAAGCAGTTAACTCCACACCTTATGAACTTTGGCACTCCAAGAAACCCACGTTTAAACATATTAGGATATGGGGTTGTCCCGCTTACGTGAAGCGGCTAGTGGGAGATAAGTTGGATACAAAATCCGACCTATGCTATTTTGTGGGGTATCCCGAGGATTCCATGGGATACGAATTCTACTATGTTTCCGAGGCAAAGGTGTTCGTCTCGAGAAATGCCGTATTCCTTGAGAAGGAATTTCTATCGGATAGAAAGGGCAGTGTAGTTGATCTCGAAGAAGTTCGAGAACCACAATCTGAAGTTCAAGCACAACAATCAGATAATGAACCAATTCAACAAACCACTAACATACCTCCTGAACCGTCGCTGCGTAGATCCGAAAGAGTTCGGAGAGCGCCCGATAGGTTATTCCTCGTTGATGAAGTTGACCAAGGATGTGATCCTAGAACTTTCAACGAAGCTGTATCAGATACAGACAAGGGACATTGGCTTAATGCCATGAAATCCGAAATGGACTCTATGTACTCCAACAAGGTATGGACCTTGGTAGATCCACCCGAGGGAATTGTTCCCATAGGCTGCAAGTGGATCTATAAGAAGAAAATTGGAGTAGATGGAAATGTGTCGACCTACAAGGCTAGATTGGTAGCGAAGGGTTATACTCAAAAGCAAGGAGTTGACTATGAGGAAACCTTCTCTCCAGTTGCTATGCTTAAGTCCATTAGGATTTTGCTGGCCATTTCTGCGTGGTATGACTACGAGATATGGCAAATGGATGTGAAGACCGCTTTCCTTAATGGGGACATTGACGAAGAAATATACATGGCGCAGCCGGAAGGCTTCATATCTTCTGGAGATGAGCAAAAGGTTTGCAAACTCCAGCGATCCATTTATGGATTGAAACAAGCATCCCGTAGTTGGAACAAAAGGTTCGACACAACTATCAAAGAATTTGAATTTGTGAAAAACCCGGAGGAACCTTGTGTCTACAAGAAGGTTAGTGGGAGTGCAGTGACTTTTCTTGTACTTTATGTTGATGACATACTACTCATTGGGAATGATGTAGGGATGTTGCAGTCGACTAAAGTATGGTTATCCACACGTTTCTCGATGAAGGATTTGGGAGAAGCATCCTACGTATTGGGAATACGGATCTGTAGAGATAGATCGAGGAGATTGCTTGGCTTGTCCCAATCCATGTACATAGACACCGTTCTTAAACGGTTTAGCATGGAAGAATCCAAGAAGGGATTCTTGCCAATGTCCCATGGGGTTCGTCTCTCGAAATCCATGCGTCCTCAAACGCAAATGGCAATCGAGGAGATGAAAAGGACACCTTATGCATCCGCTATAGGAAGCATAATGTATGGCATGCTGTGTACACGACCTGATATTGCGTATGCTGTAAGCGTTACAAGCAGATATCAGTCCGACCCCGGCCCAGCCCATTGGAAGGCTGTGAAGGACATTCTCAAGTACTTGCGAAGAACTCGAGATTTGTTTTTGGTCTATGGGGATACCGAGTGAAAATAGAAGGCTTCACGGATTCTAGTTTTCAATCGGATGTGGATGACTCGAAGTCAAACTCGGGGTATATATTCAAAGTCAACGGAGGTGCCGTGTGTTGGAAGAGTTCCAAACAAGGCACGACGGCTGATTCCACCACCGAGGCTGAATATATTGCAGCATCAGATGCTTCAAAGGAAGGGTCATGGATTAGGAAATTCATCCAAGAGTTGGGTGTATTTCCGAACGCTAGCGATCCAGTACGGCTGTACTGCGATAACAACGGAGCCGTAGCACAAGCTAAGGAACCAAGAGCTCATCAGAAGTCGAAGCACGTGTTGAGAAAATACCATGTGATCCGAGAGATCATAGAGAGAGGTGAAGTCAAGCTAGACAGAGTCACCTCGGAGGACAATATTGCAGATCCCTTCACCAAGCCATTGTCAGGATCAGTCCACGAGAAACATCGAGAGTCGATGGGACTTAGATTTATGAGTAGTTGGCTTTAGGTCAAGTGGGAGATTGTTAGAGTAGGTGACCGGCAAGCCAACTTGTGGCTGTGGTCTTTCTCTTTTCTTTGTAATAAAACAATCGTTTTTCGTTCGTAATAATAAAATATCTTATTTGGCATTCTATATCTGTTATCCCATGCAAGCAGCATAGATATAGTCCTAACGAGTTACTCTATTACTGTGAGTTGATCTAGTAGAATCGTGAGATAACTCAGCAATGTAATGTAACTGTTAAACCTTGTTCCTAGTCGATGGGTTACGCCAATAATGAGGATACCGGCCTTTCCCTTTTGAGACTAGCACTTAGTGTATGTGTACTGCGTCTCATCAGTCCTCGGTGTTGTGACATCGGCATACTTGAGTGGGTGCTCATACTGGATGAGTTCACTGAACTCCCTCGCCCTAGAAATCTATAAGTGGTTCTCATTCATCGAGTAATAGGTTTCTAAGATATAGTTGTACACCATTAGTCCTTAAGACCCAGACATCACCGTGACTTCACTAGAGGACCGATTGTATCGTGACCTGTCCCTGAGTCCCACCGCGGACCACTCCAAGGGCCAACGTTCGTGCAATCCGAAATCTAGTGTGAAGTCTGTGCATTGTAGTAGGGGATTCGAGCGCTTGAGTAGTCATGGATGTCCTGTGTGTTCTGACGGTTTATAATCCATGGAATCTCTGGCCAGAGTTGATAGTGGGGTGATTAGGGAAATGTGTTTCCCCAAGTCGCACACGAACGGATTTATAATACCTAGAACGTTCGCACGGTTATTGAACTTTATAAGAGGTCTCGGTGAACCAATGCCTCTAGTTCAATCGCGACATGTGCTACGAAGGGATCGTACTGTACGCTAACTATATCATAAGGTTCTTGCAGGCACTTCATTTGTATCTAGGGAATCATGATGCGTAGTTGCTAGACGCCAATCTTGATTCGTTGGGCACCGATTTGATCGGGATTAGGTAAAATGAGTTTTACCCTAATCGGGACTCTTGGGAGGAGTTCGTATAAGAACAATGTGTTGTTCGAATCACAAAGAGTTGTGAGCCCACGGCTAGCATACACCTGAACCATTGAGGGTCACACTTCTCGTGTAACATGGATCCTTGATAACAATGAGCATAGATTAATATGTTAATCTTTGCAAAGTTGGAGGTCAATATGATTGAGTCCAAGATTCGTGATTGTGGATTGCGAGTCGGAATAAACGTGGAGAAAGAGAAATGCGGAATTTAGTGAACTTTCTAAATTGGGAAGTTTCCCGATTTAGCAAGTCCACTAAAGTGGAAGTTTCCAATTTTGGAAATTGGAAATTTCGAAGAGGCACTCGTATCGACGAGGACTTTGAGCTCGTCACAAATATAATTTTGTTATAATTTTGTGGACGATCGTTTATTAGAAACGAGGCCGACGAGGGAATGGGCTTAATGCATCAGTGGGTCAAGCCCAATGACTTAAGCCCGCTAGGGTTGAAAACCCTAGGTATAAATAGACCTCAAACAAGAGTTTGAGATCAGATTTTTACACAACAAACCCTAGCCACTCAAGCCCTAGCCGTCCTCCCTCTCGGCCGTTGCTGCACCGCCGCACCACCGCCGTCCGCCGCCGGAATCCGCCGGTTTTTCCCTCTCCTTTCTCTATCGTATTCCCTTGTTATCTAACCCCTTTGTATCTAGTGCTACAGTAGGGGGAGATCCGTTTATTCGAGGTGAAACCTAATTGGAGAGGAGCTGCTGCCCCGACGGAATTGCCACACCGCCGCACGCGCCACTGCACCGCCCACGCGCCGCCGCCGTTGTCACGCACGCGCCGCCGTCGCTCCACCTACGGACCAGCTGCCGTTCGGTGGTGTTCCTGCAGCCCCGAGGATTGGTAATCGCAGCTTGCACGTGATTGGTTCTTAATTTCGATTCGTTGAAATCTCACGCTACAAGAGGTAAACAAATCGAAACTGTCGTAGATTAATTCGAACATGTTTGTATGAATTGCAATTTATGACTATGAGTAATATGCGATTATGTGTTTCGATTTCATTAAATGATGTATAAGCATGTTTCGTGATTTTCGATTATACGTATTTTCAATTAAATCGAAAATTTACCATATGTATGGTGGAAGCGTTAAGGTACGTTGACTATGTGATTAGTTTATGCATGTAATCGAAATTGGTTCGATATAAAATTTTTAAATTCCGCTGCGTATACATGCACGATCCCCAACAGTGGTATCAGAGCCACGGGTAAATCGTTTATTTGTCAACGTGTTTATCGTTTTCGAAAGCATGCTTCGATTTGTTGAATTGTTGAATTTTTGGTGTTATCAAATTGGGTGGTTTAATATTAATTAAATATTTTGAATATTTCAGAAAATATAAAATTTTGAAAACTCGTTTTTCTGCTGTTTTTCCCCAGCTGACCGAACCGGTCCGGTCGGACCGGTCCGACCGGTCCGGTCAGCAACAACAAAAAAAAAAAAAAAAAAAAAAAAATTTCTTTATTTGATTTTCTGAGATTAATATTAAAATTAATTGATTTTTAATTTTTGAAATTATTTATCAATTAAACCCAATTAGATAATTGATCCATTAATTTAATTTGAATTCAAAGAATAGTGTTGGATTAATTATTTAATTTAATCGTTAAATTAGTTTAATTAATGGAACACAAATTAGATGGCAAATAATTAATGGACTTCATTCTTATTTGAATGATTTATGAATGAAGGAAGTCCGTTAATTATATTTGCAATTTATCGTATTTATTAATTAATTCATGAGATGAATAATTGTGATTAAGTACGATGATGATCGTATGTCTCTCTTAGGATCAATATGCGTTTCCACATACCTAGAGAACATAGTTGTAGGAATCACAAACGATCATAACCTAAAACTTCCGATGAGCTAATAAGATTTAATAAATAAAATCCCTCATTCTTATTTAAGAATAATTATCAAGCTATAAAGAAAAACCAAATTGTTGAATTTTTCTTTCCTTCTACCAACAATTAAATTATGTGTATCCTCTCATAATAGTGCAGTAAGCCGTGTTAGCGGGGAGTGCTATTGTGGGATAAGCTGTAATTTAATTGACATTAGATGGAGATACGGTCATAGATAAAATTATGTTGGATTAATGTGGTCGGCTAGATTAACTAGGGATTGCATTAGTTTGATATAGTTGGATCTATGACATCTCATATTGGTAGGCTAGACTTGACACACGAAGATTTTGATATTCGCTAGATTAACTTAGGTCATTATCAAGTGGGGGA
>NW_012193041.1:295802-335764 GCF_000504015.1 Erythranthe guttata | reverse complement strand
AGGATCCCGCATATTTATCCCACTTTTTTCTTTTTCTTTTTAAGATTTGTTTATATTAATGAAAAAAAGAAAGAAAAATAGGTGTAAGAGGAAAAGACCAATTTACCCAGCTTAAATCATGTGCTTCTCACGTGTTATGCCTTCCGGCCATTTTTTTTGCCAAAAATGGACAATTTCGGCTTCGGTGCTACGATTTAGTAAGTTGAGGTATGCTCGTGCAACTTTTTTCCGTTCAGGGGGTAAAGTGCAAAAACGTCCAAAGTTTAAGGGATTTTTTGCAGTTAACCCAACAACTTATATGAACTGAATCCAAGTGAAATACCTATTAACGTTATATCAGCAAAACGAAAAGATATAAGTCTTAACCCCGCACAACTTTGGCACGCTCGACTAGGTCACATTTCCTTGAGAAGGATGAACAAGTTTGTTAGTGAAGGAATGTTCTCCTTGGAGGACGTTAAATCACTTCAATCTTGTGTATCCTGCCTTAAAGGAAAAATGACCAAGACTCCCTTCAAAGGGAAGATGGAACGGGCCGAGGGTCTTTTGGATTTGATCCATTCAGACGTGTGTGGTCCACTAAGCGTTAGTGCTAGGGGTGGTTTTAACTACTTCGTTACCTTTACCGATGATTATTCTAGGTATGGTTTCGTGTACTTAATGAAGTATAAGTCTGAAACTTTTGAAAGGTTCAAAGATTTTAGACACCAAGTAGAAAACCAACTCGGTAGACGTATTAAGAAACTACGATCCGATCGTGGTGGCGAATACTTAAGTACTGAGTTTATAGACTATCTTAAAGAGAATGGGATTCTGTCTCAATGGACTCCTCCTGGAACTCCTCAACTTAATGGAGTTTCCGAACGTCGGAATCGAACACTGTTAGACATGGTTCGATCTATGATGGGGTTCACCGAGCTACCGGCATACCTGTGGGGTCATGCACTCCTAACTGCCGTGTATTTGCTGAATAGGGTTAATACCAAAGCAGTTAACTCCACACCTTATGAACTTTGGCACTCCAAGAAACCCACGTTTAAACATATTAGGATATGGGGTTGTCCCGCTTACGTGAAGCGGCTAGTGGGAGATAAGTTGGATACAAAATCCGACCTATGCTATTTTGTGGGGTATCCCGATGATTCCATGGGATACTAATTCTACTATGTTTCCGAGGCAAAGGTGTTCGTCTCGAGAAATGCCGTGTTCCTTGAGAAGGAATTTCTATCGGATAGAAAGGGCAGTGTAGTTGATCTCGAAGAAGTTCGAGAACCACAATCTGAAGTTCAAGCACAACAATCAGATAATGAACCAATTCAACAAACCACTAACATACCTCCTGAACCGTCGCTACGTAGATCCGAAAGAGTTCGGAGAGCGCCCGACAGGTTATTCCTCGTTGATGAAGTTGACCAAGGATGTGATCCTAGAACTTTCAACGAAGCTGTATCGGATACAGACAAGGGACATTGGCTTAATGCCATGAAATCCGAAATGGACTCTTTGTACTCCAACAAGGTATGGACCTTGGTAGATCCACCCGAGGGAATTGTTCCCATAGGCTGCAAGTGGATCTATAAGAAGAAAATTGGAGTAGATGGAAAGGTATCGACCTACAAGGCTAGATTGGTAGCGAAGGGTTATACTCAAAAGCAAGGAGTTGACTATGAGGAAACCTTCTCTCCAGTTGCTATGCTTAAGTCCATTAGGATTTTGCTGGCCATTTCTGCGTGGTATGACTACGAGATATGGCAAATGGATGTGAAGACCGCTTTCCTTAATGGGGACATTGACGAAGAAATATACATGGCGCAGCCGGAAGGCTTCATATCTTCTGGAGATGAGCAAAAGGTTTGCAAACTCCAGCGATCCATTTATGGATTGAAACAAGCATCCCGTAGTTGGAACAAAAGGTTCGACACAACTATCAAAGAATTTGAATTTGTGAAAAACCCGGAGGAACCTTGTGTCTACAAGAAGGTTAGTGGGAGTGCAGTGACTTTTCTTGTACTTTATGTTGATGACATACTACTCATTGGGAATGATGTAGGGATGTTGCAGTCGACTAAAGTATGGTTATCCACACGTTTCTCGATGAAGGATTTGGGAGAAGCATCCTACGTATTGGGAATACGGATCTGTAGAGATAGATCGAGGAGATTGCTTGGCTTGTCCCAATCCATGTACATAGACACCGTTCTTAAACGGTTTAGCATGGAAGAATCCAAGAAGGGATTCTTGCCAATGTCCCATGGGGTTCGTCTCTCGAAATCCATGCGTCCTCAAACGCAAATGGCAATCGAGGAGATGAAAAGGACACCTTATGCATCCGCTATAGGAAGCATAATGTATGGCATGCTGTGTACACGACCTGATATTGCGTATGCTGTAAGCGTTACAAGCAGATATCAGTCCGACCCCGGCCCAGCCCATTGGAAGGCTGTGAAGGACATTCTCAAGTACTTGCGAAGAACTCGAGATTTGTTTTTGGTCTATGGGGATACCGAGTGAAAATAGAAGGCTTCACGGATTCTAGTTTTCAATCGGATGTGGATGACTCGAAGTCAAACTCGGGGTATATATTCAAAGTCAATGGAGGTGCCGTGTGTTGGAAGAGTTCCAAACAAGGCACGACGGCTGATTCCACCACCGAGGCTGAATATATTGCAGCATCAGATGTTTCAAAGGAAGGGTCATGGATTAGGAAATTCATCCAAGAGTTGGGTGTATTTCCGAACGCTAGCGATCCAGTACGGCTGTACTGCGATAACAACGGAGCCGTAGCACAAGCTAAGAAACCAAGAGCTCATCAGAAGTCGAAGCACGTGTTGAGAAAATACCATGTGATCCGAGAGATCATAGAGAGAGGTGAAGTCAAGCTAGACAGAGTCACCTCGGAGGACAATATTGCAGATCCCTTCACCAAGCCATTGTCAGGATCAGTCCACGAGAAACATCGAGAGTCGATGGGACTTAGATTTATGAGTAGTTGGCTTTAGGTCAAGTGGGAGATTGTTAGAGTAGGTGACCGGCAAGCCAACTTGTGGCTGTGGTCTTTCTCTTTTCTTTGTAATAAAACAATCGTTTTTCGTTCGTAATAATAAAATATCATATTTGGCATTCTATATCTGTTATCCCATGCAAGCAGCATAGATATAGTCCTAACGAGTTACTCTATTACTGTGAGTTGATCTAGTAGAATCGTGAGATAACTCAGCAATGTAATGTAACTGTTAAACCTTGTTCCTAGTCGATGGGTTACGCCAATAATGAGGATACCGGCCTTTCCCTTTTGAGACTAGCACTTAGTGTATGTGTACTGCGTCTCATCAGTCCTCGGTGTTGTGACATCGGCATACTTGAGTGGGTGCTCATACTGGATGAGTTCACTGAACTCCCTCGCCCTAGAAATCTATAAGTGGTTCTCATTCATCGAGTAATAGGTTTCTAAGATATAGTTGTACACCATTAGTCCTTAAGACCCAGACATCACCGTGACTTCACTAGAGGACCGATTGTATCGTGACGTGTCCCTGAGTCCCACCGCGGACCACTCCAAGGGCCAACGTTCGTGCAATCCGAAATCTAGTGTGAAGTCTGTGCATTGTAGTAGGGGATTCGAGCGCTTGAGTAGTCATGGATGTCCTGTGTGTTCTGACGGTTTATAATCCATGGAATCTCTGGCCAGAGTTGATAGTGGGTTGATTAGGGAAATGTGTTTCCCTAAGTCGCACACGAACGGATTTATAATACCTAGAACGTTCGCACGGTTATTGAACTTTATAAGAGGTCTCGGTGAACCAATGCCTCTAGTTCAATCGGGACATGTGCTACGAAGGGATCGTACTGTACGCTAACTATATCATAAGGTTCTTGCAGGCACTTCATTTGTATCTAGGGAATCATGATGCGTAGTTGCTAGACGCCAATCTTGATTCGTTGGGCACCGATTTGATCGGGATTAGGTAAAATGAGTTTTACTCTAATCGGGACTCTTGGGAGGAGTTCGTATAAGAACAATGTGTTGTTCGAATCACAAAGAGTTGTGAGCCCACGGCTAGCATACACCTGAACCATTGAGGGTCACACTTCTCGTGTAACATGGATCCTTGATAACAATGAGCATAGATTAATATGTTAATCTTTGCAAAGTTGGAGGTCAATATGATTGAGTCCAAGATTCGTGATTGTGGATTGCGAGTCGGAATAAACGTGGAGAAAGAGAAATGCGGAATTTAGTGAACTTTCTAAATTGGGAAGTTTCCCGATTTAGCAAGTCCACTAAAGTGGAAGTTTCCAATTTTGGAAATTGGAAATTTCGAAGAGGCACTCGTATCGACGAGGACTTTGAGCTCGTCACAAATATAATTTTGTTATAATTTTGTGGACGATCGTTTATTAGAAACGAGGCCAACGAGGGAATGGGCTTAATGCATCAGTGGGTCAAGCCCAATGACTTAAGCCCGCTAGGGTTGAAAACCCTAGGTATAAATAGACCTCAAACAAGAGTTTGAGATCAGATTTTTACACAACAAACCCTAGCCACTCAAGCCCTAGCCGTCCTCCCTCTCGGCCGTTGCTGCACCGCCGCACCACCGCCGTCCGCCGCCGGAATCCGCCGGTTTTTCCCTCTCCTTTCTCTATCGTATTCCCTTGTTATCTAACCCCTTTGTATCTAGTGCTACAGTAGGGGGAGATCCGTTTATTCGAGGTGAAACCTAATTGGAGAGGAGCTGCTGCCCCGACGGAATTGCCACACCGCCGCACGCGCCGCTGCACCGCCCACGCGTCGCGGCCGTTGTCACGCACGCGCCGCCGTCGCTCCACCTACGGACCAGCTGCCGTTCGGTGGTGTTCCTGCAGCCCCGAGGATTGGTAATCGCAGCTTGTACGTGATTGGTTCTTAATTTCGATTCGTTGAAATCTCACGCTACAAGAGGTAAACAAATCGAAACTGTCGTAGATTAATTCGAACATGTTTGTATGAATTGAAATTTATGACTATGAGTAATATGCGATTATGTGTTTCGATTTCATTAAATGATGTATAAGCATGTTTCGTGATTTTCGATTATACGTATTTTCAATTAAATCGAAAATTTACCATATGTATGGCGGAAGCGTTAAGGTACGTTGACTATGTGATTAGTTTATGCATGTAATCGAAACTGGTTCGATATAAAATTTTTAAATTCCGCTGCGTATACATGCACGATCCCCAACAGTATATACTCTTCATTTCACATATTGAAAGTTAGCTTTCACATAAGCACACACATTTCCACCTGTTTCACAAAGGCACATAATTTAGTCACAAAATCTTAAAAGCAAGTAAAACACATAACAACTCAAGCAAAGAACATAGATCACATATAGCAAAACAACTCAAAGCATTCGGTTATTTATAATTACTATCTCCAAGTTATTAATTAAAGTTCAAGCCCTCTTTCTCAAGAGGCTTGAAGTTCTCTTTCAAGTAACACCAAATTTCCATTTATTTCATTTTCTTTCCAAAATATTCGAACCATCAACAATTCAATCACACAAAATTCCATTTTTATTAATTTTGTTCTCGATTTTTATCTTCGTATACTATCTTATTACTCATAGATCATAAACCATGGATCGTAAGCTTCCTCGACCCGGAGGGAGTACACTTACAACCACGTAGGTCGATATATATAAACATAGAAACATATACTTATATATATCACATATAGATTACAAATAAACCATGGATCAAGTACTTTCTTTGACCCCGCAGGTTTACGAAAACCATGGACCGAAGTTTCCTTAAGATCACACGGGTCTAGTATATATATATATATATATATATATATATACATATATAAATAAAAATTTAATTACGATATTATTCTTAGTTCTTCAAGATTATATCATTTAAAGCTTAGATTCTTATATGCATGGATGATCTAACAATAAACAAGTAAAGTACTATAATTTCCCAAATTTTCGGCCATTAAGAACAAAGAAGGTGAAAGAATAAATAATATTGGTGAAGAATCACTTGTAGCAAGAATATGAAATTCTCACCTAGTTTCTCTTGGGAATATGAAGGAATTGGTGGATTGAATAACCCAACTTCTAGTTGAAGAAACTTATTTTTTTGGAAATGAGGAGAGATTTTGAGCTTCCTACACTAATAATTTCGAAATGGAGGAGAAGAAGAGAGATGATGTTTTCTTAAGAGTTTTAAGATTTGGTGGAGAAGATGAAAATTCATTTGGGTGTTGGGTTCTATTTATAGAGTTTTGCAAGCATTTGGGGGTGTTCTTGGAATTTCCTCTTTAGGTGGGTTGGATTGGAGATGGTTTTATGGCTTGAATTTGAGTAAAAATGGAGTGCTGGTGATGGGATGGTGGTGATGGCCGAATTTAGGGAGAAAGGAAGAAGAAAGAGAATGGGTTTCAAATGCCTAGGTGGAAAGAGAGAGAAAGTGGGTCTTGAATTAAAAGGTAAAGTGAAGTACCATTCTCAATGAAGAAGGAACAAGTCACTTAATCCTTCAATTCTCCCAACTAATAGGCATTTCTACATTAAATAATTGTACACATGGAACATAAAATCCATGTGTGTCTCCACATTGTTAGAGTAGGTGACCGGCAAGCCAACTTGTGGTTGTGGTCCTTCTCTTTTTCTTTGTAATAAAAAATCGTTTTTCGTTCGTAATAATAAAATATTTCATTTGGCATTCTATATCTGTTATCCCATGCAAGCAGCATAGATATAGTCCTAACGAGTTACTCTATTACTGTGAGTTGATCTAGTAGAATCGTGAGATAACTCAGCAACGTAATGTAACTGTTAAACCTTGTTCCTAGTCGATGGGTTACGCCAATAATGAGGATACCGGCCTTTCCCTTTTGAGACTAGCACTTAGTGTATGTGTACTGTGTCTCATCAGTCCTCGGTGCTGTGACATCGGCATACTTGAGTGGGTGCTCATATTAGATGAGTTCACTGAACTCGCTCGCCCTAGAAATCTATAAGTGGTTCTCATTCATCGAGTAATAGGTTTCTAAGATATAGTTGTACACCATTAGTCCTTAAGACCCAGACATCACCGTGACTTCACTAGAGGACCGATTGTATCGTGACCTGTCTCTGAGTCCCACCGCGGACCACTCCAAGGGCCAACGTTCGTGCAATCCGAAATCTAGTGTGAAGTCTGTGCATTGTAGTTGGGGATTCGAGCGCTTGAGTAGTCATTGATGTCTTGTGTGTTCTGACGGTTTATAATCCAAGGAATCTCTGGCCTGAGTTGATAGTGGGGTGAGTAGGCAAATGTGTTTCCCTAAGTCGCACACGAACGGATTTATAATACCTAGAACGTTCGCACGGTTATTGAACTTTATAAGAGGTCTCGGTGAACCAATGCCTCTAGTTCAATCGGGACATGTGCTACGAAAGGATCGTACTGTACGCTAACTATATCATAAGGTTCTTGCAGGCACTTCACTTGTATCTAGGGAATCATGATGCGTAGTTGCTAGACGCCAATCTTGATTCGTTGGGCACCGACTTGATCGGGGATTAGGTAAAATGAGTTTTACTCTAATCGGAACTCTTGGGAGGAGTTCGTATAAGAACAATGTGTTGTTCGAATCACAAAGAGTTGTGAGCCCACGGCTAGCATACACCTGAACCATTGAGGGTCACACTTCTCGTGTAATATAGATCCTTGATAACCACAAGCGTAGATTAATGTGTTAATCTTTGAACGATTGGATGTCGATATGATTGAATCCAAGATTCGTAATTGTGGATTGCGAATCGGAATAAACGTAGAGAAAGAGAGACATGCGGAATTTAGTGAACTTTCTAAATTGGAAAGTTTCCTGATTTAGCAAGTCCACTGAAGTGGAAGTTTCCAATTTTGGAAATTGGAAATTTCGAAGAGGCACTCGTATCAACGAGGACTTTGAGCTCGTCACAAATATAATTTTGTTATAATTTTGTGGACGATCGTTTATTAGAAACGAGGCCGACGAGGGAATGGGCTTAATGCATCAGTGGGTCAAGCCCAATAACTTAAGCCCACTAGGGTTGAAAACCCTAGGTATAAATAGACCTCAAACAAGAGTTTGAGATCAGATTTTCAGCACCAAAACCCTAGCCGCTCAGCCCCCTTCGGCCGTTGCTGCCCCGCCGCGCCACCGCCGACCACCGCCGGAAAACCGCCGGTTTTCTCCTCTCGTTTCCTTCGTTTTTATTCTTGTTGTTATCTAACTCGTTTACATCTAGTGCTGTAGTTCGAGTGGGTCGAAAATACGAGGTGAAACCTAATTGGAGAGGAGCTGCTGCCCCGACGAATCCACGCACCGCCGCACGCGCCGATACGCCGCTCACGCGCCGCCGCTGTTACTGCCACGCGCCGCCGCTGCTGCTGCCGTTCAACGCTTGCTGGATCAGCTTGTTCCAGCCGTGAATTGCAGCCCCGAGGATTGGTAATTCGCAGCTTGTACGTGATTGGTTTTAGGTTTCGATTCGTCGAAATCTCATGCTACAAGAGGTAAATAAATCGAAACTATCGTAAATTAATTCGAGCATGTTTGTATGAATTATGATTTATGAATATGAGTAATATGTGATTACGTGTTTCGATTTTATTGAATGATGAACAAGCATGTTTCGTAATTTTCGTTTTACGTGTTTTTCAATTAAATCGATAATTACCATATGTATGGCGGAAGCGTTAAGGTACGTTGACTATGTGATTAGTTTATGCATGTAATCGAAACTAGTTCGATATAAAATTTTAAATTCCGCTGCGTATACATGCACGATCTCCAACAGTGGTATCAGAGCCACGGGTTAATCGTTTATTTGTCAACGTGTTTATCGTTTTCGAAAGCATGGTTCGATTTGTTGAATTGTTGAATTATTGGTGTTATCAAATTGGGTGTTTTAATATTAATTTAATATTTTGAATATTTCAGAAAATATAAAATTTTTAACCTCGATTTTTTCTGCTGTTTTTCAGCTGACCGAACCGGTCCGGTCGGACCGGTCTGACCGGTCCGGTCAGCACAAACAAAAAAAAAAAAAAAAAAAAAAAAAAAATTAATTTGATTTTCTGAAATTAATATTAAAATTAATTGATTTTCAATTTTTGAAATTATTTATCAATTAAACCCAATTAGATAATTGATCCATTAATTTAATTTGAATTCAAAGAATAGTGTTGGATTAATTATTTAATTTAATCGTTAAATTAGTTTAATAATGGAACACAAATTAGATGGCAAATAATTAATGGACTTCATTCTTATTTGATTGATTTATGAATGAAGGGAGTCCGTTAATTATATTTGCAATTAATCGTATTAAGTAATTAATTCATGAGATGAATAATTGTGATTAAGTACGATGATGATCGTATGTCTCTCTTAGGATCAATATGCGTTTCCACATACCTAGAGAACATAGTTGTAGGAATCACAAACGATCATAACCTAAAACTTCCGATGAGCTAATAAGATTTAATAAATAAAATCCCTCATTCTTAATTAAGAATAATTATCAAGCTATAAAGAAAAACCAAATTGTTGAATTTTTCTTTCCTTCTACCAACAATTAAATTATGTGTAGCCTCTCATAATAGTGCAGTAAGCCGTGTTAGCGGGGAGTGCTATTGTGGGATAAGCTGTAATTTAATTGACATTAGATGGAGATACGGTCATAGATAAAATTATGTTGGATTAATGTGGTCGGCTAGATTAACTAGGGATTGCATTAGTTTGATATAGTTGGATCTATGACATCTCATATTGGTAGGCTAGACTTGACACACGAAGATTTTGATATTCGCTAGATTAACTTAGGTCATTATCAAGTGTGAGGTAAATCGATCTTTAGGGTCACATAGTGATGTGATTGATAGTACTCTACCTTTAGGCTTATGTAATCGGGATAGATTAACTACGGGTTACATTAGCGCTATTGGACCTAAAGCCCATTAAAGAAAAATAAGTTTTCTCGATTGTCTGCTAGAGGGTGGTGGAATTCGATAAAATTAGTGGGAGAACAATTAAAACATAAAAGTCCAAAATTTTAATTGTAACGATTATTACGAACTAAACTCTAATTATTGTCTTCTTAAAATTTTCTCAGCAACAATGTCCAAACATCCCCTTTCCTCAATCCTCGACCAAAACAAACTCACCGGTCCAAACTATTTGGATTGGCTTCGCAATCTGAAACTTGTGCTCCAAGTCGAGGAGCGTCTCTATGTGCTCAATAGTCGCACACGAACGGATTTATAATACCTAGAACGTTCGCACGGTTATTGAACTTTATAAGAGGTCTCGGTGAACCAATGCCTCTAGTTCAATCGGGACATGTGCTACGAAGGGATCGTACTGTACGCAAACTATATCATAAGGTTCTTGCAGGCACTTCATTTGTATCTAGGGAATCATGATGCGTAGTTGCTAGACGCCAATCTTGATTCGTTGGGCACCGATTTGATCGGGATTAGGTAAAATGAGTTTTACCCTAATCGGGACTCTTGGGAGGAGTTCGTATAAGAACAATGTGTTGTTCAAATCACAAAGAGTTGTGAGCCCACGGCTAGCATACACCTAAACCATTGAGGGTCACACTTCTCGTGTAACATGGATCCTTGATAACAATGAGCATAGATTAATATGTTAATCTTTGCAAAGTTGGAGGTCAATATGATTGAGTCCAAGATTCGTGATTGTGGATTACGAGTCGGAATAAACGTGGAGAAAGAGAAATGCGGAATTTAGTGAACTTTCTAAATTGGGAAGTTTCCCGATTTAGCAAGTCCACTAAAGTGGAAGTTTCCAATTTTGGAAATTGGAAATTTCGAAGAGGCACTCGTATCGACGAGGACTTTGAGCTCGTCACAAATATAATTTTGTTATAATTTTGTGGACGATCGTTTATTAGAAACGAGGCCGACGAGGGAATGGGCTTAATGCATCAGTGGGTCAAGCCCAATGACTTAAGCCTGCTAGGGTTGAAAACCCTAGGTATAAATAGACCTCAAACAAGAGTTTGAGATCAGATTTTTACACAACAAACCCTAGCCGCTCAAGCCCTAGCCGTCCTCCCTCTGGGCCGTTGCTGCACCGCCGCACCACCGCCGTCCGCCGCCGGAATCCGCCGGTTTTTCCCTCTCCTTTCTCTATCGTATTCCCTTGTTATCTAACCCCTTTGTATCTAGTGCTACAGTAGGGGGAGATCCGTTTATTCGAGGTGAAACCTAATTGGAGAGGAGCTGCTGCCCCGACGGAATTGCCACACCGCCGCACGCGCCGCTGCACCGCCCACGCGCCGCCGCCGTTGTCACGCACGCGCCGCCGTCGCTCCACCTACGGACCAGCTGCCGTTCGGTGGTGTTCCTGCAGCCCCGAGGATTGGTAATCGCAGCTTGTACGTGATTGGTTCTTGATTTCGATTCGTTGAAATCTCAGGCTACAAGAGGTAAACAAATCGAAACTGTCGTAGATTAATTCGAACATGTTTGTATGAATTGCAATTTATGACTATGAGTAATATGCGATTATGTGTTTCGATTTCATTAAATGATGTATAAGCATGTTTCGTGATTTTCGATTATACGTATTTTCAATCAAATCGAAAATTTACCATATGTATGGCGGAAGCGTTAAGGTACGTTGACTATGTGATTAGTTTATGCATGTAATCAAAACTAGTTCGATATAAATTTTTTAAATTCCGCTGCGTATACATGCACGATCCGCAACATTAACTACTTGGTTACCTTCACCGACGATTATTCTAGGTATGGTTTCGTGTACTTAATGAAGTATAAGTCTGAAATTTTTAATTTTTGAATTTTTGGTGTTATCAAATTGGGTGGTTTAATATTAATTAAATATTTTGAATATTTCAGAAAATATAAAATTTTGAAAACTCGTTTTTCTGCTGTTTTTCCCCAGCTGACCGAAAAAAATTTCTTTTATTGATTTTCTGAGATTAATATTAAAATTAATTGATTTTTAATTTTTGAAATTATTTATCAATTAAACCCAATTAGATAATTGATCGATTAATTTAATTTGAATTCAAAGAATAGTGTTGGATTAATTATTTAATTTAATCGTTAAATTAGTTTAATTAATGGAACACAAATTAGATGGCAAATAATTAATGGACTTCATTCTTATTTGAATGATTTATGAATGAAGGAAGTCCGTTAATTATATTTGCAATTTATCGTATTTATTAATTAATTCATGAGATGAATAATTGTGATTAGGTACGATGATGATCGTATGTCTCTCTTAGGATCAATATGCGTTTCCACATACCTAGAGAACATAGTTGTAGGAATCACAAACGATCATAACCTAAAACTTCCGATGAGCTAATAAGATTTAATAAATAAAATCCCTCATTCTTAATTAAGAATAATTATCAAGCTATAAAGAAAAACCAAATTGTTGAATTTTTCTTTCCTTCTACCAACAATTAAATTATGTGTAGCCTCTCATAATAGTGCAGTAAGCCGTGTTAGCGGGGAGTGCTATTGTGGGATAAGCTGTAATTTAATTGACATTAGATGGAGATACGGTCATAGATAAAATTATGTTGGATTAATGTGGTCGGCTAGATTAACTAGGGATTGCATTAGTTTGATATAGTTGGATCTATGACATCTCATATTGGTAGGCTAGACTTGACACACGAAGATTTTGATATTCGCTAGATTAACTTAGGTCATTATCAAGTGTGAGGTAAATCGAACTTTAGGGTCACATAGTGATGTGATTGATAGTACTCAACATTTAGGCTTATGTAATCGGGATAGATTAACTACGGGTTACATTAGCGCTATTGGACCTAAAGCCCATTAAAGAAAAATAAGTTTTCTCGATTGTCTGCTAGAGGGTGGTGGAATTCGATAAAATTAGTGGGAGAACAATTAAAACATAAAAATCCAAAATTTTAATTGTAACGATTATTACGAACTAAACTCTAATTATTGTCTTCTTAAAATTTTCTCAGCAACAATGTCCAAACATCCCCTTTCCTCAATCCTCGACCAAAACAAACTCACCGGTCCAAACTATTTGGATTGGCTTCGCAATCTGAAACTTGTGCTCCAAGTCGAGGAGCGTCTCTATGTGCTCAATGAACGTCCCCCCGCTGCTCTTCCTACGACTGCTACTGCTGACGAGACTGCCACTTTCGAGGCATGGAAGAAGGACGACCTCCATGCGAGGTGCTACATGCTAGCATCCATGGTGCCAGAGCTCGCGAGGAAGTATGAGTCTCACGTGCATGCTTATGATATCAAGCACCATCTTGAAAGCATGTACAGTGAGAATACTAGGGCATCGAGGTACTCAGCTACCAAGGAGTTGATCACCATGAGGCTGCGTGAAGGGGCTTCGGTCCACGAACACGGTCTCAAGATGATCACTCTCCTTGAGAAGCTGGTGAGCCTCGATGTCACCCTCCCGGCCGAGCTCTCGGTGGATTTGATCCTACTGTCCTTTCCTAGTTCTTATGAATCGTTCATAGTGAACTTCAACATGAACAAGCTCGATCCACCATTGGATGAGTTGTTGAACATGTTGGTCAGCTATGAGTCCACAATCAAGAAGGAGAAATCTGTTCTCCTAGTTGCTCCTTCTGTGAAGAAAAGTTCTTTCCAGAAGAAAAGGAAAGAAAGGAGTTTCGGCCCGAGCAAGAAACTTGAAAAGGGCGAGTCGAGCGGAGTGAAGAATGACAAGGTCACCAAGCAAGTTGATGACGCTTGCCATCATTGTGGAAAGAAGGGCCATTGGCGACGCAACTGCAAGGCTTACCTCGATCAGAAACGTTCTGAAAAGGGTACGTATTTAGTTGAAGTTAACTTGTCCGTTAAATCTTCTGCTTGGGTATTGGATACTGGTTGTGGCTCACATCTTTGTAATGATTTGCAGCTCATGACAAGAAGTAGGAAGCTTAATGTGGGTGAGACCTACCTAAGAATGGGCAACGGAGCAAGGGTTGCTGCTGAAGCCATTGGGACAATTTATCTTTCTGTTTTGGATTCTAGTTTTTCCATTGTTTTGAACAATTGTTTATTTGTTCCGTCACTTATTCGAAACCTTATTTCAATTCCTGTTTTGGATAATGAAGGTTTTACTTTTGTTTTTGGAAATTCGATTTGCATTATACAAAAGGAACAAAATATGATTTGTAAGGGACAACTTATAAACAACTTATATGAACTGAATCCAAGTGAAATACCTATTAACGTTATATCAGCAAAACGAAAAGATATAAGTCTTAACCCCGCACAACTTTGGCACGCTCGACTAGGTCACATTTCCTTGAGAAGGATGAACAAGTTTGTTAGTGAAGGAATGTTCTCCTTGGAGGACGTTAAATCACTTCAATCTTGTGTATCCTGCCTTAAAGGAAAAATGACCAAGACTCCCTTCAAAGGGAAGATGGAACGGGCCGAGGGTCTTTTGGATTTGATCCATTCAGACGTGTGTGGTCCACTAAGCGTTAGTGCTAGGGGTGGTTTTAACTACTTCGTTACCTTTACCGATGATTATTCTAGGTATGGTTTCGTGTACTTAATGAAGTATAAGTCTGAAACTTTTGAAAGGTTCAAAGATTTTAGACACCAAGTAGAAAACCAACTCGGTAGACGTATTAAGAAACTACGATCCGATCGTGGTGGCGAATACTTAAGTACTGAGTTTATAGACTATCTTAAAGAGAATGGGATTCTGTCTCAATGGACTCCTCCTGGAACTCCTCAACTTAATGGAGTTTCCGAACGTCGGAATCGAACACTGTTAGACATGGTTCGATAAACAACAAGTAAACGAAGGAGAAGAGAGGAGAAAACCGGCGGTGATCGGCGGTGGCGCTGCGGAGCAGCAATGGCCGAAGGGATGAGCGGCTAGGGCTTGGTGCAGAAAATCAGATCTCAAACTCTTGTTTGAGGTCTATTTATACTGAGGGTTTTCAACCCTAGTGGGTTTAAGTCATTGGGCTTGACCCACTGATGTATTAAGCCCATTCCCTCGTCGGCCTCGTTTCTAATAAACGATCGTTCACAAAATTATAACAAAATTATATTTGTGACGAGCTCAAAGTCCTCGTCGATACGAGTGCCTCTTCGAAATTTCCAATTTCCAAAATTGGAAACTTCCACTTTAGTGGACTTGCTAAATCGGGAAACTTCCCAATTTAGAAAGTTCACTAAATTCCGCATTTCTCTTTCTCCACGTTTATTCCGACTCGTAATCCACAATCACGAATCTTGGACTCAATCATATTGACCTCCAACTTTGCAAAGATTAACATATTAATCTATGCTCATTGTTATCAAGGATCCATGTTACACGAGAAGTGTGACCCTCAATGGTTCAGGTGTATGCTAGCCGTGGGCTCACAACTCTTTGTGATTCGAACAACACATTGTTCTTATACGAACTCCTCCCAAGAGTCCCGATTAGGGTAAAACTCATTTTACCTAATCCCGATCAAATCGGTGCCCAACGAATCAAGATTGGCGTCTAGCAACTACGCATCATGATTCCCTAGATACAAATGAAGTGCCTGCAAGAACCTTATGATATAGTTAGCGTACAGTACGATCCCTTCGTAGCACATGTCCCGATTGAACTAGAGGCATTGGTTCACCGAGACCTCTTATAAAGTTCAATAACCGTGCGAACGTTCTAGGTATTATAAATCCGTTCGTGTGCGACTTAGGGAAACACATTTCCCTAATCACCCCACTATCAACTCTGGCCAGAGATTCCATGGATTATAAACCGTCAGAACACGCAGGACATCCATGACTACTCAAGCGCTCGAATCCCCTACTACAATACACAGACTTCACACTAGATTTCGGATTGCACGAACGTTGGCCCTTGGTGCGGTCCGCGGTGGGACTCAGGGACAGGTCACGATACAATCGGTCCTCTAGTGAAGTCACGGTGATGTCTGGGTCTTAAGGACGAATGGTGTACAACTATATCTTAGAAACCTATTACTCAATGAATGAGAACCACTTATAGATTTCTAGGGCGAGGGAGTTCAGTGAACTCATCCAGTATGAGCACCCACTCAAGTATGCCGATGTCACAACACCGAGGACTGATGAGACGCAGTACACATACACTAAGTGCTAGTCTCAAAAGGGAAAGGCCGGTATCCTCATTATTGGCGTAACCCATCGACTAGGAACAAGGTTTAACAGTTACATTACATTGCTGAGTTATCTCACGATTCTACTAGATCAACTCACAGTAATAGAGTAACTCGTTAGGACTATATCTATGCTGCTTGCATGGGATAACAGATATAGAATGCCAAATATGATATTTTATTATTACGAACGAAAAACGCTTGTTTTATTACAAAGAAAAGAGAAAGACCACAGCCACAAGTTGGCTTGCCGGTCACTTACTCTAACAATCTCCCACTTGACCTAAAGCCAACTACTCATAAATCTAAGTCCCATCGACTCTCGATGTTTCTCGTGGACTGATCCTGACAATGGCTTGGTGAAGGGATCTGCAATATTGTCCTCCGAGGTGACTCTGTCTAGCTTGACTTCACCTCTCTCTATGATCTCTCGGATCACATGGTATTTTCTCAACACGTGCTTCGACTTCTGATGAGCTCTTGGTTCCTTAGCTTGTGCTACGGCTCCGTTGTTATCGCAGTACAGCCGTACTGGATCGCTAGCGTTCGGAAATACACCCAACTCTTGGATGAATTTCCTAATCCATGACCCTTCCTTTGAAGCATCTGATGCTGCAATATATTCAGCCTCGGTGGTGGAATCAGCCGTCGTGCCTTGTTTGGAACTCTTCCAACACACGGCACCTCCGTTGACTTTGAATATATACCCCGAGTTTGACTTCGAGTCATCCACATCCGATTGAAAACTAGAATCCGTGAAGCCTTCTATTTTCAACTCGGTATCCCCATAGACCAAAAACAAATCTCGAGTTCTTCGCAAGTACTTGAGAATGTCCTTCACAGCCTTCCAATGGGCTGGGCCGGGGTCGGACTGATATCTGCTTGTGACGCTTACAGCATACGCAATATCAGGTCGTGTACACAGCATGCCATACATTATGCTTCCTATAGCGGATGCATAAGGTGTCCTTTTCATCTCCTCGATTTCCATTTGCGTTTGAGGACGCATGGATTTCGAGAGACGAACCCCATGGGATATTGGCAAGAATCCCTTCTTGGATTCTTCCATGCTAAACCGTTTAAGAACGGTGTCTATGTACATGGATTGGGACAAGCCAAGCAATCTCCTCGATCTATCTCTACAGATCCGTATTCCCAATACGTAGGATGCTTCTCCCAAATCCTTCATCGAGAAACGTGTGGATAACCATACTTTAGTCGACTGCAACATCCCTACATCATTCCCAATGAGTAGTATGTCATCAACATAAAGTACAAGAAAAGTCACTGCACTCCCACTAACCTTCTTGTAGACACAAGGTTCCTCCGGGTTTTTCACAAATTCAAACTCTTTGATAGTTGTGTCGAACCTTTTGTTCCAACTACGGGATGCTTGTTTCAATCCATAAATGGATCGCTGGAGTTTGCAAACCTTTTGCTCATCTCCAGAAGATATGAAGCCTTCCGGCTGCGCCATGTATATTTCTTCCTCAATGTCCCCATTAAGGAAAGCGGTCTTCACATCCATTTGCCATATCTCGTAGTCATACCACGCAGAAATGGCCAGCAAAATCCTAATGGACTTAAGCATAGCAACAGGAGAGAAGGTTTCCTCATAGTCAACTCCTTGCTTTTGAGTATAACCCTTCGCTACCAATCTAGCCTTGTAGGTCGACACCTTTCCATCTACTCCAATTTTCTTCTTATAGATCCACTTGCAGCCTATGGGAACAATTCCCTCGGGTGGATCTACCAAGGTCCATACCTTGTTGGAGTACATAGAGTCCATTTCGGATTTCATGGCATTAAGCCAATGTCCCTTGTCTGTATCCGATACAGCTTCGTTGAAAGTTCTAGGATCACATCCTTGGTCAACTTCATCAACGAGGAATAACCTATCGGGCGCTCTCCGAACTCTTTCGGATCTACGCAGCGACGGTTCAGGAGGTATGTTAGTGGTTTGTTGAATTGGTTCATTATCTGATTGTTGTGCTTGAACTTCAGATTGTGGTTCTCGAACTTCTTCGAGATCAACTACATTGCCCTTTCTATCCGATAGAAATTCCTTCTCAAGGAACACGGCATTTCTCGAGACGAACACCTTTGCCTCGGAAACATAGTAGAATTCGTATCCCATGGAATCCTCGGGATACCCCACAAAATAGCATAGGTCGGATTTTGTATCCAACTTATCTCCCACTAGCCGCTTCACGTAAGCGGGACAACCCCATATCCTAATATGTTTAAACGTGGGTTTCTTGGAGTGCCAAAGTTCATAAGGTGTGGAGTTAACTGCTTTGGTATTAACCCTATTCAGCAAATACACGGCAGTTAGGAGTGCATGACCCCACAGGTATGCCGGTAGCTCGGTGAACCCCATCATAGATCGAACCATGTTTAACAGTGTTCGATTCCGACGTTCGGAAACTCCATTAAGTTGAGGAGTTCCAGGAGGAGTCCATTGAGACAGAATCCCATTCTCTTTAAGATAGTCTATAAACTCAGTACTTAAGTATTCGCCACCACGATCGGATCGTAGTTTCTTAATACGTCCACCGAGTTGGTTTTCTACTTGGTGTCTAAAATCTTTGAACCTTTCAAAAGTTTCAGACTTATACTTCATTAAGTACACGAAACCATACCTAGAATAATCATCGGTAAAGGTAACGAAGTAGTTAAAACCACCCCTAGCACTAACGCTTAGTGGACCACACACGTCTGAATGGATCAAATCCAAAAGACCCTCGGCCCGTTCCATCTTCCCTTTGAAGGGTGTCTTGGTCATTTTTCCTTTAAGGCAGGATACACAAGATTGAAGTGATTTAACGTCCTCCAAGGAGAACATTCCTTCACTAACAAACTTGTTCATCCTTCTCAAGGAAATGTGACCTAGTCGAGCGTGCCAAAGTTGTGCGGGGTTAAGACTTATATCTTTTCGTTTTGCTGGTATAACGTTAATAGGTATTTCACTTGGATTCAGTTCATATAAGTTGTTTATAAGTTGTCCCTTACAAATCATATTTTGTTCATTTTGTATAATGCAAATCGAATTTCCAAAAACAAAAGTAAAACCTTCATTATCCAAAACAGGAATTGAAATAAGGTTTCGAATAAGTGACGGAACAAATAAACAATTGTTCAAAACAATGGAAAAACTAGAATCCAAAACAGAAAGATAAATTGTCCCAATGGCTTCAGCAGCAACCCTTGCTCCGTTGCCCATTCTTAGGTAGGTCTCACCCACATTAAGCTTCCTACTTCTTGTCATGAGCTGCAAATCATTACAAAGATGTGAGCCACAACCAGTATCCAATACCCAAGCAGAAGATTTAACGGACAAGTTAACTTCAACTAAATACGTACCCTTTTCAGAACGTTTCTGATCGAGGTAAGCCTTGCAGTTGCGTCGCCAATGGCCCTTCTTTCCACAATGATGGCAAGCGTAATCAACTTGCTTGGTGACCTTGTCATTCTTCACTCCGCTCGACTCGCCCTTTTCAAGTTTCTTGCTCGGGCCGAAACTCCTTTCTTTCCTTTTCTTCTGGAAAGAACTTTTCTTCACAGAAGGAGCAACTAGGAGAACAGATTTCTCCTTCTTGATTGTGGACTCATAGCTGACCAACATGTTCAACAACTCATCCAATGGTGGATCGATCTTGTTCATGTTGAAGTTCACTATGAACGATTCATAAGAACTAGGAAGGGACAGTAGGATCAAATCCACCGAGAGCTCAGCGGGGAGGGTGACATCGAGGCTCACCAGCTTCTCAAGGAGAGTGATCATCTTGAGACCGTGTTCGTGGACCGAAGCCCCTTCACGCAGCCTCATGGTGATCAACTCCTTGGTAGCTTAGTACCTCGATGCCCTAGTATTCTCACTGTACATGCTTTCAAGATGGTGCTTGATATCATAAGCATGCACGTGAGACTCATACTTCCTCGTGAGCTCTGGCACCATGGATGCTAGCATGTAGCACCTCGCATGGAGGTCGTCCTTCTTCCATGCCTCGAAAGTGGCAGTCTCGTCAGCAGTAGCAGTCGCAGGAAGAGCAGCGGGGGGACGTTCATTGAGCACATAGAGACGCTCCTCGACTTGGAGCACAAGTTTCAGATTGCGAAGCCAATCCAAATAGTTTGGACCGGTGAGTTTGTTTTGGTCGAGGATTGAGGAAAGGGGATGTTTGGACATTGTTGCTGAGAAAATTTTAAGAAGACAATAATTAGAGTTTAGTTCGTAATAATCGTTACAATTAAAATTTTGGACTTTTATATTTTAATTGTTCTCCCACTAATTTTATCGAATTCCACCACCCTCTAGCAGACAATCGAGAAAACTTATTTTTCTTTAATGGGCTTTAGGTCCAATAGCGCTAATGTAACCCGTAGTTAATCTATCCTGATTACATAAGCCTAAAGGTAGAGTACTATCAATCACATCACTATGTGACCCTAAAGATCGATTTACCTCACACTTGATAATGACCTAAGTTAATCTAGCGAATATCAAAATCTTCGTGTGTCAAGTCTAGCCCACCAATATGAGATGTCATAGATCCAACTATATCAAACTAATGCAATCCCTAGTTAATCTAGCCGACCACATTAATCCAACATAATTTTATCTATGACCGTTTCTCCATCTAATGTCAATTAAATTACAGCTTATCCCACAATAGCACTCCCCGCTAACACGGCTTACTGCACTATTATGAGAGGCTACACATAATTTAATTGTTGGTAGAAGGAAAGAAAAATTCAACAATTTGGTTTTTCTTTATAGCTTGATAATTATTCTTAATTAAGAATGAGGGATTTTATTTATTAAATCTTATTAGCTCATCGGAAGTTTTAGGTTATGATCGTTTGTGATTCATACAACTATGTTCTCTAGGTATGTGGAAACGCATATTGATCCTAAGAGAGACATACGATCATCATCGTACTTAATCACAATTATTCATCTCATGAATTAATTAATAAATACGATAAATTGCAAATATAATTAACGGACTTCCTTCATTCATAAATCATTCAAATAAGAATGAAGTCCATTAATTATTTGCCATCTAATTTGTGTTCCATTAATTAAACTAATTTAACGATTAAATTAAATAATTAATCCAACACTATTCTTTGAATTCAAATTAAATTAATGGATCAATTATCTAATTGGGTTTAATTGATAAATAATTTCAAAAATTAAAAATCAATTAATTTTAATATTAATCTCAGAAAATCAATAAAAGAAATTATTATTTTTTTTTTTTTTTTTTGTTGTTGCTGACCGGACCGGTCGGACCGGTCCGACCGGACCGGTTCGGTCAGCTGGGGAAAAACAGCAGAAAAACGAGTTTTCAAAATTTTATATTTTCTGAAATATTCAAAATATTTAATTAATATTAAACCACCCAATTTGATAACACCAAAAATTCAACAATTCAACAAATCGAAGCATGCTTTCGAAAACGATAAACAAATTATATCGAACAAATTATGGGGATCGTGCATGTATACGCAGCGGAATTTAAAAAAATTATATCGAACTAGTTTCGATTACATGCATAAACTAATCACATAGTCAACGTACCTTAACGCTTCCGCCATACATATGGTAAATTTTTGATTTAATTGAAAATACGTATAATCGAAAATCACGAAACATGCTTATACATCATTTAATGAAATCGAAACACATAATCGCATATTACTCATAGTCATAAATTGCAATTCATACAAACATGTTCGAATTAATCTACGACAGTTTCGATTTGTTTACCTCTTGTAGCGTGAGATTTCAACGAATCGAAATCAAGAACCAATCACGTACAAGCTGCGATTACCAATCCTCGGGGCTGCAGGAACACCATTGAACGGCAGCTGGTCCGTAGGTGGAGCGACGGCGGCGCGTGCGTGACAACGGCGGCGGCGCGTGGGCGGTGCAGCGGCGCGTGCGGCGGTGTGGCAATTCCGTCGGGGCAGCAGCTCCTCTCCAATTAGGTTTCACCTCGAATAAACGGATCTCCCCCTACTGTAGCACTAGATACAAAGGGGTTAGATAACAAGGGAATACGATAGAGAAAGGAGAGGGAAAAACCGGCGGATTCCGGCGGCGGACGGCGGTGGTGCGGCGGTGCAGCAACGGCCGTGAGGGAGGACGGCTAGGGCTTGAGCGGCTAGGGTTTGTTGTGTAAAAATCTGATCTCAAACTCTTGTTTGAGGTCTATTTATACCTAGGGTTTTCAACCCTAGCGGGCTTAAGTCATTGGGCTTGACCCACTGATGCATTAAGCCCATTCCCTCGTCGGCCTCGTTTCTAATAAACGATCGTCCACAAAATTATAACAAAATTATATTTGTGACGAGCTCAAAGTCCTCGTCGATACGAGTGCCTCTTCGAAATTTCCAATTTCCAAAATTGGAAACTTCCACTTTAGTGGACTTGCTAAATCGGGAAACTTCCCAATTTAGAAAGTTCACTAAATTCCGCATTTCTCTTTCTCCACGTTTATTCCGACTCGTAATCCACAATCACGAATCTTGGACTCAATCATATTGACCTCCAACTTTGCAAAGATTAACATATTAATCTATGCTCATTGTTATCAAGGATCCATGTTACACGAGAAGTGTGACCCTCAATGGTTCAGGTGTATGCTAGCCGTGGGCTCACAACTCTTTGTGATTCGAACAACACATTGTTCTTATACGAACTCCTCCCAAGAGTCCCGATTAGGGTAAAACTCATTTTACCTAATCCCGATCAAATCGGTGCCCAACGAATCAAGATTGGCGTCTAGCAACTACGCATCATGATTCCCTAGATACAAATGAAGTGCCTGCAAGAACCTTATGATATAGTTAGCGTACGGTACGATCCCTTCGTAGCACATGTCCCGATTGAACTAGAGGCATTGGTTCACCGAGACCTCTTATAAAGTTCAATAACCGTGCGAACGTTCTAGGTATTATAAATCCGTTCGTGTGCGACTTAGGGAAACACATTTCCCTAATCACCCCACTATCAACTCTGGCCAGAGATTCCATGGATTATAAACCGTCAGAACACACAGGACATCCATGACTACTCAAGCGCTCGAATCCCCTACTACAATACACAGACTTCACACTAGATTTCGGATTGCACGAACGTTGGCCCTTGGTGCGGTCCGCGGTGGGACTCAGGGACAGGTCACGATACAATCGGTCCTCTAGTGAAGTCACGGTGATGTCTGGGTCTTAAGGACTAATGGTGTACAACTATATCTTAGAAACCTATTACTCGATGAATGAGAACCACTTATAGATTTCTAGGGCGAGGGAGTTCAGTGAACTCATCCAGTATGAGCACCCACTCAAGTATGCCGATGTCACAACACCGAGGACTGATGAGACGCAGTACACATACACTAAGTGCTAGTCTCAAAAGGGAAAGGCCGGTATCCTCATTATTGGCGTAACCCATCGACTAGGAACAAGGTTTAACAGTTACATTACATTGCTGAGTTATCTCACGATTCTACTAGATCAACTCACAGTAATAGAGTAACTCGTTAGGACTATATCTATGCTGCTTGCATGGGATAACAGATATAGAATGCCAAATATGATATTTTATTATTACGAACGAAAAACGATTGTTTTATTACAAAGAAAAGAGAAAGACCACAGCCACAAGTTGGCTTGCCGGTCACTTACTCTAACACAAACGTACATCTAAAGAAACATGCGCATAACTGCATTCGCAACAACGTTCTTCAAAACACGAACCTCAACAGTAAGACTTTAGTACCCATAACCAAACAACAACAAAATTACTAGAATCAAAAGATACAGTGGAGTAGAAATAACACTCTACGTTTACGTTTACGTTGATTTTTTGTG
The DNA here is from genome assembly GCF_000504015.1 of Erythranthe guttata. Next base: position 311,701 of record NW_012193041.1, on the reverse strand, counting down.
GATTAATTTATATTTCTGTTTTAATTGGTGGATTTAGTATCTTATAGGTACAAATCGAAAATTAGATGTCCATGAAGCAAAAATGATCAAAGAGTAACAAAAGAGTTGCAATTAGGAAAATAAAATCAAATTAGAAGAGAGGATCCCTCAACATCTTTGGTAGTGTCCACGAAGTGGAGCATAACTTTCTCATCCGGACTCCAAATCAACTGGTTCTGGCGGCATTAGAAAGTTATTTCAGCTGGCTACAATTCCTGTCTAACGTCAAAATTCCAAATTCGGACTCGAACATGGTCAAAATTGGATTCCAAAAGCGATCACAAAAATACGTACTACAGTTCGAGGACATGAATGCGCATCAAGAAGCATGCACAAAAACACTCGCTAGAAAAGATACGCACATAAGTAAAAAGTACAAAACCATGCACAAAAGTACTCACGCAAAAGTGCGTTCGCAAAAAGGATCATGAAAACACAAAATACAATCCTAGGACATTCATACAAATCAACAAACATGCACAAACACACTCGCTCAAATAGACATGCACAAACGTACATGTAGAAAAACATGAGCAAAAGTGCATTCGCAACATGGTTCTTAAAAAAATTACAACACTAGGACTTTAAAACGAATTACCAAACAACAGCAAAACCACTAGATACAAAAGATACAGTGGAGTGTAGAAATAACACTCTACGTTTACGTGGATTTTTTTAGGATTAATTTATCCTTCTGTTTTAATTGGTGGATTTAGTATCTTATAGGTACAAATCGAAAATTAGATGTCCATGAAGCAAAAATGATCAAAGAGTAACAAAAGAGTTGCAATTAGGAAAATAAAATCAAATTAGAAGAGAGGATCCCTCAACATCTTTGGTAGTGACCACGAAGTCGAGCATAACTTTCTCATCCGGACTCCAAATCAACTGGTTCTAGCGGCATGAGAAAGCTATTTCAGCTGGCTACAATTCCTGTCTAACACAAAAATTCCAAATTCGGACTCGAACATGGTCAAAATTGGATTCCAACAGCGATCACGAAAATACGTACTACAGTTCGAGGACATGAATGCCCATCAAGAAACATGCACAAAAGCACTCGCTAGAAAAGATACGCACATAAGTAAAAAGTACAAAACCATGCACAAAAGTACTCACGCAAAAGTGCGTTCGCAAAAAGGACCATGAAAACACAAAATACAATCCTAGGACATTCATACAAATCAACAAACATGCACAAACACACTCGCTCAAATAGACATGCACAAACGTACATGTAGAAAAATATGAGCAAAAGTGCATTCGCAACATGGTTCTTAAAAACATTACAACACTAGAACTTTAAAACGAATAACCAAACAACAGCAAAACCACTAGATACAAAAGATACAGTGGAGTGTAGAAATAACACTCTACGTTTACGTGGATTTTTTTTGGATTAATTTATCTTTCTGTTTTAATTGGTGGATTTAGTATCTTATAGGTACAAATCGAAAATTAGATGTCGATGAAGCAAAAATGATCAAAGAGTAACAAAAGAGTTGCAATTAGGAAAATAAAATCAAATTAGAAGAGAGGATCCCTCAACATCTTTGGTAGTGTCCACGAAGTGGAGCATAACTTTCTCATCCGGACTCCAAATCAACTGGTTCTGGCGGCATTAGAAAGCTATTTCAGCTGGCTACAATTCCTGTCTAACGTCAAAATTCCAAATTCGGACTCGAACATGGTCAAAATTGGATTCCAAAAGCGATCACAAAAATACGTACTACAGTTCGAGGACATGAATGCGCATCAAGAAGCATGCACAAAAACACTCGCTAGAAAAGATACGCACATAAGTAAAAAGTACAAAACCATGCACAAAAGTACTCACGCAAAAGTGCGTTCGCAAAAAGGATCATGAAAACACAAAATACAATCCTAGGACATTCATACAAATCAACAAACATGCACAAACACACTCGCTCAAATAGACATGCACAAACGTACATGTAGAAAAACATGAGCAAAAGTGCATTCGCAACATGGTTCTTAAAAAAATTACAACACTAGGACTTTAAAACGAATTACCAAACAACAGCAAAACCACTAGATACAAAAGATACAGTGGAGTGTAGAAATAACACTCTACGTTTACGTGGATTTTTTTTGGATTAATTTATCCTTCTGTTTTAATTGGTGGATTTAGTATCTTATAGGTACAAATCGAAAATTAGATGTCCATGAAGCAAAAATGATCAAAGAGTAACAAAAGAGTTGCAATTAGGAAAATAAAATCAAATTAGAAGAGAGGATCCCTCAACATCTTTGGTAGTGACCACGAAGTCGAGCATAACGTTCTCATCCGGACTCCAAATCAACTGGTTCTAGCGGCATGAGAAAGCTATTTCAGCTGGCTACAATTCCTGTCTAACACAAAAATTCCAAATTCGGACTCGAACATGGTCAAAATTGGATTCCAACAGCGATCACGAAAATACGTACTACAGTTCGAGGACATGAATGCCCATCAAGAAACATGCACAAAAGCACTCGCTAGAAAAGATACGCACATAAGTAAAAAGTACAAAACCATGCACAAAAGTACTCACGCAAAAGTGCGTTCGCAAAAAGGACCATGAAAACACAAAATACAATCCTAGGACATTCATACAAATCAACAAACATGCACAAACACACTCGCTCAAATAGACATGCACAAACGTACATGTAGAAAAATATGAGCAAAAGTGCATTCGCAACATGGTTTTTAAAAACATTACAACACTAGAACTTTAAAACGAATAACCAAACAACAGCAAAACCACTAGATACAAAAGATACAGTGGAGTGTAGAAATAACACTCTACGTTTACGTGGATTTTTTTTGGATTAATTTATCTTTCTGTTTTAATTGGTGGATTTAGTATCTTATAGGTACAAATCGAAAATTAGATGTCGATGAAGCAAAAATGATCAAAGAGTAACAAAAGAGTTGCAATTAGGAAAATAAAATCAAATAGAAGAGAGGATCCCTCAACATCTTTGGTAGTGTCCACGAAGTGGAGCATAACTTTCTCATCCGGACTCCAAATCAACTGGTTCTGGCGGCATTAGAAAGCTATTTCAGCTGGCTTACAAATTCCCTGTTTAACACGATATTTCCAAATTTGGACTTCGAACATGGTCAAAATTGGATTCCAACAGCGATCACGAATATACGTACTACAGTTCGAGGACATGTATGCCCATCAAGATACATGCACAAAAGCACTCGCTAGAAAAGATACGCACATAAGTAAAAAGTACAAAACCATGCACAAAAGTACTCACGCAAAAGTGCGTTCGCAAAAAGGACCATGAAAACACAAAATACAATCCTAGGACATTCATACAAATCAACAAACATGCACAAACACACTCGCTCAAATAGACATGCACAAACGTACATGTAGAAAAATATGAGCAAAAGTGCATTCGCAACATGGTTCTTAAAAACATTACAACACTAGAACTTTAAAACGAATAACCAAACAACAGCAAAACCACTAGATACAAAAGATACAGTGGAGTGTAGAAATAACACTCTACGTTTACGTGGATTTTTTTTGGATTAATTTATCTTTCTGTTTTAATTGGTGGATTTAGTATCTTATAGGTACAAATCGAAAATTAGATGTCGATGAAGCAAAAATGATCAAAGAGTAACAAAAGAGTTGCAATTAGGAAAATAAAATCAAATTAGAAGAGAGGATCCCTCAACATCTTTGGTAGTGTCCACGAAGTGGAGCATAACTTTCTCATCCGGACTCCAAATCAACTGGTTCTGGCGGCATTAGAAAGCTATTTCAGCTGGCTACAATTCCTGTCTAACGTCAAAATTCCAAATTCGGACTCGAACATGGTCAAAATTGGATTCCAAAAGCGATCACAAAAATACGTACTACAGTTCGAGGACATGAATGCGCATCAAGAAGCATGCACAAAAACACTCGCTAGAAAAGATACGCACATAAGTAAAAAGTACAAAACCATGCACAAAAGTACTCACGCAAAAGTGCGTTCGCAAAAAGGATCATGAAAACACAAAATACAATCCTAGGACATTCATACAAATCAACAAACATGCACAAACACACTCGCTCAAATAGACATGCACAAACGTACATGTAGAAAAACATGAGCAAAAGTGCATTCGCAACATGGTTCTTAAAAAAATTACAACACTAGGACTTTAAAACGAATTACCAAACAACAGCAAAACCACTAGATACAAAAGATACAGTGGAGTGTAGAAATAACACTCTACGTTTACGTGGATTTTTTTTGGATTAATTTATCCTTCTGTTTTAATTGGTGGATTTAGTATCTTATAGGTACAAATCGAAAATTAGATGTCCATGAAGCAAAAATGATCAAAGAGTAACAAAAGAGTTGCAATTAGGAAAATAAAATCAAATTAGAAGAGAGGATCCCTCAACATCTTTGGTAGTGACCACGAAGTCGAGCATAACTTTCTCATCCGGACTCCAAATCAACTGGTTCTAGCGGCATGAGAAAGCTATTTCAGCTGGCTACAATTCCTGTCTAACACAAAAATTCCAAATTCGGACTCGAACATGGTCAAAATTGGATTCCAACAGCGATCACGAAAATACGTACTACAGTTCGAGGACATGAATGCCCATCAAGAAACATGCACAAAAGCACTCGCTAGAAAAGATACGCACATAAGTAAAAAGTACAAAACCATGCACAAAAGTACTCACGCAAAAGTGCGTTCGCAAAAAGGACCATGAAAACACAAAATACAATCCTAGGACATTCATACAAATCAACAAACATGCACAAACACACTCGCTCAAATAGACATGCACAAACGTACATGTAGAAAAATATGAGCAAAAGTGCATTCGCAACATGGTTCTTAAAAACATTACAACACTAGAACTTTAAAACGAATAACCAAACAACAGCAAAACCACTAGATACAAAAGATACAGTGGAGTGTAGAAATAACACTCTACGTTTACGTGGATTTTTTTTGGATTAATTTATCTTTCTGTTTTAATTGGTGGATTTAGTATCTTATAGGTACAAATCGAAAATTAGATGTCGATGAAGCAAAAATGATCAAAGAGTAACAAAAGAGTTGCAATTAGGAAAATAAAAGCAAATTAGAAGAGAGGATCCCTCAACATCTTTGGTAGTGTCCACGAAGTGGAGCATAACTTTCTCATCCGGACTCCAAATCAACTGGTTCTGGCGGCATTAGAAAGCTATTTCAGCTGGCTACAATTCCTGTCTAACGTCAAAATTCCAAATTCGGACTCGAACATGGTCAAAATTGGATTCCAAAAGCGATCACAAAAATACGTACTACAGTTCGAGGACATGAATGCGCATCAAGAAGCATGCACAAAAACACTCGCTAGAAAAGATACGCACATAAGTAAAAAGTACAAAACCATGCACAAAAGTACTCACGCAAAAGTGCGTTCGCAAAAAGGATCATGAAAACACAAAATACAATCCTAGGACATTCATACAAATCAACAAACATGCACAAACACACTCGCTCAAATAGACATGCACAAACGTACATGTAGAAAAACATGAGCAAAAGTGCATTCGCAACATGGTTCTTAAAAAAATTACAACACTAGGACTTTAAAACGAATTACCAAACAACAGCAAAACCACTAGATACAAAAGATACAGTGGAGTGTAGAAATAACACTCTACGTTTACGTGGATTTTTTTTGGATTAATTTATCCTTCTGTTTTATTGGTGGATTTAGTATCTTATAGGTACAAATCGAAAATTAGATGTCCATGAAGCAAAAATGATCAAAGAGTAACAAAAGAGTTGCAATTAGGAAAATAAAATCAAATTGGAAGAGAGGATCCCTCAACATCTTTGGTAGTGACCACGAAGTCGAGCATAACTTTCTCATCCGGACTCCAAATCAACTGGTTCTAGCGGCATGAGAAAGCTATTTCAGCTGGCTACAATTCCTGTCTAACACAAAAATTCCAAATTCGGACTCGAACATGGTCAAAATTGGATTCCAACAGCGATCACGAAAATACGTACTACAGTTCGAGGACATGAATGCCCATCAAGAAACATGCACAAAAGCACTCGCTAGAAAAGATACGCACATAAGTAAAAAGTACAAAACCATGCGCAAAAGTACTCACGCAAAAGTGCGTTCGCAAAAAGGACCATGAAAACACAAAATACAATCCTAGGACATTCATACAAATCAACAAACATGCACAAACACACTCGCTCAAATAGACATGCACAAACGTACATGTAGAAAAATATGAGCAAAATGTGCATTGGCAACATGGTTCTTAAAACCATTACAACACTAGAACTTTAAAACGAATAGCCAAACAACATCAAAACCACTAGATAGAGAAGATACAGTGGAGTGTAGAAATAACACTCTACGTTTACTTGGAGTTTTTTGTGGATTAATTTATCTTTCTGTTTTAATTGGTGGATTTAGTATCTTATAGGTACAAATCGATAATTAGATGTCCATGAAGCAAAAATGATCAAAGAGTAACAAAAGAGTTGCAATTAGGAAAATAAAATCAAATTAGAAGAGAGGATCCCTCAACATCTTTGGTAGTGTCCACGAAGTGGAGCATAACTTTCTCATCCGGACTCCAAATCAACTTGTTCTGGCGGCATTAGAAAGCTATTTCAGCTGGCTACAATTCCTGTCTAACGTCAAAATTCCAAATTCGGACTCGAACATGGTCAAAATTGGATTCCAACAGCGATCACGAAAATACGTACTACAGTTCGAGGACATGAATGCCCATCAAGAAGCATGCACAAAAACACTCGCTAGAAAAGATACGCACATAAGTAAAAAGTACAAAACCATGCACAAAAGTACTCACGCAAAAGTGCGTTCGCAAAAAGGATCATGAAAACACAAAATACAATCCTAGGACATTCATACAAATTAACAAACATGCACAAACACACTCGCTCAAATAGACATGCACAAACGTACATGTAGAAAAACATGAGCAAAAGTGCATTCGCAACATGGTTCTTAAAAAAATTACAACACTAGGACTTTAAAACGAATTACCAAACAACAGCAAAACCACTAGATACAAAAGATACAGTGGAGTGTAGAAATAACACTCTACGTTTACGTGGATTTTTTTTGGATTAATTTATCCTTCTGTTTTAATTGGTGGATTTAGTATCTTATAGGTACAAATCGAAAATTAGATGTCCATGAAGCAAAAATGATCAAAGAGTAACAAAAGAGTTGCAATTAGGAAAATAAAATCAAATTAGAAGAGAGGATCCCTCAACATCTTTGGTAGTGACCACGAAGTCGAGCATAACTTTCTCATCCGGACTCCAAATCAACTGGTTCTAGCGGCATGAGAAAGCTATTTCAGCTGGCTACAATTCCTGTCTAACACAAAAATTCCAAATTCGGACTCGAACATGGTCAAAATTGGATTCCAACAGCGATCACGAAAATACGTACTACAGTTCGAGGACATGAATGCCCATCAAGAAACATGCACAAAAGCACTCGCTAGAAAAGATACGCACATAAGTAAAAAGTACAAAACCATGCACAAAAGTACTCACGCAAAAGTGCGTTCGCAAAAAGGACCATGAAAACACAAAATACAATCCTAGGACATTCATACAAATCAACAAACATGCACAAACACACTCGCTCAAATAGACATGCACAAACGTACATGTAGAAAAATATGAGCAAAAGTGCATTCGCAACATGGTTCTTAAAAACATTACAACACTAGAACTTTAAAACGAATAACCAAACAACAGCAAAACCACTAGATACAAAAGATACAGTGGAGTGTAGAAATAACACTCTACGTTTACGTGGATTTTTTTTGGATTAATTTATCTTTCTGTTTTAATTGGTGGATTTAGTATCTTATAGGTACAAATCGAAAATTAGATGTCGATGAAGCAAAAATGATCAAAGAGTAACAAAAGAGTTGCAATTAGGAAAATAAAATCAAATTAGAAGAGAGGATCCCTCAACATCTTTGGTAGTGTCCACGAAGTGGAGCATAACTTTCTCATCCGGACTCCAAATCAACTGGTTCTGGCGGCATTAGAAAGCTATTTCAGCTGGCTACAATTCCTGTCTAACGTCAAAATTCCAAATTCGGACTCGAACATGGTCAAAATTGGATTCCAAAAGCGATCACAAAAATACGTACTACAGTTCGAGGACATGAATGCGCATCAAGAAGCATGCACAAAAACACTCGCTAGAAAAGATACGCACATAAGTAAAAAGTACAAAACCATGCACAAAAGTACTCACGCAAAAGTGCGTTCGCAAATAGGATCATGAAAACACAAAATACAATCCTAGGACATTCATACAAATCAACAAACATGCACAAACACACTCGCTCAAATAGACATGCACAAACGTACATGTAGAAAAATATGAGCAAAAGTGCATTCGCAACATGGTTCTTAAAAACATTACAACACTAGAACTTTAAAACGAATAACCAAACAACAGCAAAACCACTAGATACAAAAGATACAGTGGAGTGTAGAAATAACACTCTACGTTTACGTGGATTTTTTTTGGATTAATTTATCTTTCTGTTTTAATTGGTGGATTTAGTATCTTATAGGTACAAATCGAAAATTAGATGTCGATGAAGCAAAAATGATCAAAGAGTAACAAAAGAGTTGCAATTAGGAAAATAAAATCAAATTAGAAGAGAGGATCCCTCAACATCTTTGGTAGTGACCACGAAGTCGAGCATAACTTTCTCATCCGGACTCCAAATCAACTGGTTCTAGCGGCATGAGAAAGCTATTTCAGCTGGCTACAATTCCTGTCTAACACAAAAATTCCAAATTCGGACTCGAACATGGTCAAAATTGGATTCCAACAGCGATCACGAAAATACGTACTACAGTTCGAGGACATGAATGCCCATCAAGAAACATGCTAAAAAACACACGCTAGAAAAGATACGCACATAAGTAAAAGTACAAAAGCATGCACACAAAAGTGAATTCGCAAAAAGGATCATGGAAACACAAACTACAATCCTATGACATTAATACAAATCAACAAACATGCATAAACACACTCACTCAAATGGACATGCACAAACGTACACATGCGCATAACTGCATTCGCAACAACGTTCTTCAAAACACGAACCTCAACAGTAGGACTTTAATACCCATAACCAAACAACAACAAAATTACTAGAATCAAAAGATACAGTGGAGTAGAAATAACACTCTACGTTTACGTTTATGTTGATTTTTTGTGGATTACTTTATATTTCTGTTTTAATTGGTGGATTTAGTATCTTATAGGTACAAATCGAAAATTAGATGTCCATGAAGCAAAAATGATCAAAGAGTAACAAAAGAGTTGCAATTAGGAAAATAAAATCAAATTAGAAGAGAGGATCCCTCAACATCTTTGGCAGTGTCCACGAAGTCGAGCATAAGTTTCTCATCCGGACTCCAAATCAACTGGTTCTGGCGGCATTAGAAAGCTATTTCAGTTGGCTACAATTCCTGTCTAACGTCAAAATTCCAAATTCGGACTCGAACATGGTCAAAATTGGATTCCAAAAGCGATCACGAAAATACGTACTACAGTTCGAGGACATGAATGCGCATCAAGAAGCATGCACAAAAACACTCGCTAGAAAACATACACACATAAGTAAAAAGTACAAAACCATGCACAAAAGTACTCACGCAAAAGTGCGTTCGCAAAAAGGATCATGAAAACACAAATACAATCCTAGGACATTCATACAAATCAACAAACATGCACAAACACACTCGCTCAAATAGACATGCACAAACGTACATGTAGAAAAACATGATCACAAGTGCATTCGCAACATGGTTCTTAAAAACATTACAACAATAGGACTTTAAAACGAATAACCAAACATCAGCAAAACCACTAGATACAAAAGATACAGTGGAGTGTAGAAATAACACTCTACGTTTACGTGGATTTGGTTAGGATTAATTTATCTTTCTGTTGGAATAGGTGGATTTAGTATCTTATAGGTACAAATCGAAAATTAGATGTCCATGAAGCAAAAATGATCAAAGAGTAACAAAAGAGTTGCAATTAGGAAAATAAAATCAAATTAGAAGAGAGGATCCCTCAACATCTTTGGTAGTGTCCACGAAGTCGAGCATAACTTTCTCATCCGGACTCCAAATAAACTGGTTCAGGCGGCATTAGAAAGCTATTTCAGCTGGCTACAATTCCTGTCTAACACAAAAATTCCAAATTCGGACTCGAACATGGTCAAAATTTGATTCCAACAGCGATCACGAAAATACGTACCACAATTCGAGGACATGAATGCGCATCAAGAAACATGCTAAAAAACACACGCTACAAAAGATACGCACATAAGTAAAAGTACAAAAGCATGCACACAAAAGTGCATTCGCAAAAAGGATCATGGAAACGCAAACTACAATCCTATGACATTAATACAAATCAACAAACATGCATAAACACACTCACTCAAATGGACATGCACAAACGTACGTCTAAGGAAACATGCGCATAACTGCATTCGCAACAACGTTCTTAAAAACACGAACCTCAACAGTAGGACTTTAATACCCATAACCAAACAACAACAAAATTACTAGAATCAAAAGATACAGTGGAGTAGAAATAACACTCTACGTTTATGTTTACGTTGACTTTTTGTGGATTAATTTATATTTCTGTTTTAATTGGTGGATTTAGTATCTTATAGGTACAAATCGGAAATTAGATGTCCATGAAGCAAAAATGATCAAAGAGTAACAAAAGAGTTGCAATTAGGAAAATAAAATCAATTTAGAAGAGAGGATCCCTCAACATCTTTGGTAGTGTCCACGAAGTGGAGCATAACTTTCTCATCCGGACTCCAAATCAACTGGTTCTGGCGGCATTAGAAAGCAATTTCAGCTGGCTACAATTCCTGTCTAACGTCAAAATTCCAAATTCGGACTCGAACATGGTCAAAATTGGATTCCAAAAGCGATCAGAAAAATACGTACTACAGTTCGAGGACATGAATGCGCATCAAGAAGCATGCACAAAAACACTCGCTAGAAAACATACGCACATAAGTAAAAAGTACAAAACCAGGCACAAAAGTACTCACGCAAAAGTGCGTTCGCAAAAAGGATCATGAAAACACGAATACAATCCTAGGACATTCATACAAATCAACAGACATGCACATACACACTCGCTCAAATAGACATGCACAAACGTACATGTAGAAAAACATGATCACAAGTGCATTCGCAACATGGTTCTTAAAAACATTACAACAATAGGACTTTAAAACGAATAACCAAACATCAGCAAAACCACTAGATACAAAAGATACAGTGGAGTGTAGAAATAACACTCTACGTTTACGTGGATTTTTTTTGGATTAATTTATCTTTCTGTTTTAATTGGTGGATTTAGTATCTTATAGGTACAAATCGAAAATTAGATGTCCATGAAGCAAAAATGATCAAAGAGTAACAAAAGAGTTGCAATTAGGAAAATAAAATCAAATTAGAAGAGAGGATCCCTCAACATCTTTGGTAGTGTCCACGAAGTCGAGCATAACTTTCTCATCCGGAGTCCAAATAAACTGGTTCAGACGGCATTAGATAGAGATTTCAGCTGGGTACAATTCCTGTCTAACACAAAAAATTCCAAATTCAGACTCGAACATGGTCAAAATTGGATTCCAACAGCGATCACAAAAATACGTACCACAATTCGAGGACATGAATGCGCATCAAGAAACATGCTGATAAACACACGCTATTATAGATACGCACATAAGTAAAAGTACAAAAGCATGCACACAAAAGTGAATTCGCAAAAAGGATCATGGAAACACAAACTACAATCCTATGACATTAATACAAATCAACAAACATGCATAAACACACTCACTCAAATGGACATGCACAAACGTACACATGCGCATAACTGCATTCGCAACAACGTTCTTAAAAACACGAACCTCAACAGTAGGACTTTAATACCCATAACCAAACAACAACAAAAGTACTAGAATCAAAAGATACAGTGGAGTAGAAATAACACTCTACGTTTACGTTTACGTTGATTTTTTGTGGATTAATTTATATTTCTGTTTTAATTGGTGGATTTAGTATCTTATAGGTACAAATCGAAAATTAGATGTCCACGAAGCAAAAATGATCAAAGAATAACAAAAGAGTTGCAATTAGGAAAATAAAATCAAATTAGAAGAGAGGATCCCTCAACATCTTTGGTAGTGTCCACGAAGTGGAGCATAACTTTCTCATCCGGACTCCAAATCAACTGGTTCTGGCGGCATTAGAAAGCAATTTCAGCTGGCTACAATTCCTGTCTAACGTCAAAATTCCAAATTCGGACTCGAACATGGTCAAAATTGGATTCCAAAAGCGATCTGAAAAATACGTACTACAGTTCGAGGACATGAATGCGCATCAAGAAGAATGCACAAAAACACTCGCTAGAAAACATACGCACATAAGTAAAAAGTACAAAACCATGCACAAAAGTACTCACGCAAAAGTGCGTTCGCAAAAAGGATCATGAAAACACAAATACAATCCTAGGACATTCATACAAATCAACAAACATGCACAAACACACTCGCTCAAATAGACATGCACAAACGTACATGTAGAAAAACATGAGCACAAGTGCATTCGCAACATGGTTCTTGAAAACATTACAACACCAGGACTTTAAAACGAATAACCAAACAACAGCAAAACCACTAGATACAAAAGATACAGTGGAGTGTAGAAATAACACTCTACGTTTACGTGGATTTTTTTTGGATTAATTTATCTTTCTGTTTTAATTGGTGGATTTAGTATCTTATAGGTACAAATCGAAAATTAGATGTCCATGAAGCAAAAATGATCAAAGAGTAACAAAAGAGTTGCAATTAGGAAAATAAAATCAAATTAGAAGAGAGGATCCCTCAACATCTTTGGTAGTGTCCACGAAGTCGAGCATAACTTTCTCATCCGGACTCCAAATAAACTGGTTCAGGCGGCATTAGAAAGCTATTTCAGCTGGCTACAATTACTGTCTAACACAAAAATTCCAAATTCGGACTCGAACATGGTCAAAATTGGATTCCAACAGTGATCACAAAAATACGTACTACAATTCGAGGACATGAATGCGCATCAAGAAACATGCTCAAAAACACACGCTAGAAAAGATACGCACATAAGTAAAAGTACAAAAGCTTGCACGCAAAAGTGCATTCGCAAAAAGGATCATGGAAACACAAACTACAATCCTATGACATTAATACAAATCAACAAACATGCATAAACACACTCACTCAAATGGACATGCACAAACGTACGTCTAAAGAAACATGCGCATAACTGCATTCGCAACAACGTTCTTAAAAACACGAACCTCAACAGTAGGACTTTAATACCCATAACCAAACAACAACAAAAGTACTAGAATCAAAAGATACAGTGGAGTAGAAATAACACTCTACGTTTACGTTTACGTTGATTTTTTGTGGATTAATTTATATTTCTGTTTTAATTGGTGGATTTAGTATCTTATAGGTACAAATCGAAAATTAGATGTCCATGAAGCAAAAATGATCAAAGAGTAACAAAAGAGTTGCAATTAGGAAAATAAAATCAAATTAGAAGAGAGGATCCCTCAACATCTTTGGTAGTGTCCACGAAGTCGAGCATAACTTTCTCATCCGGACTCCAAATCAACTGGTTCTGGCAGCATTAGAAAGCTATTTCAGCTGGCTACAATTCCTGTCTAACGTCAAAATTCCAAATTCGGACTCGAACATGGTCAAAATTGGATTCCAAAAGCGATCACGAAAATACGTACTACAGTTCGAGGACATGAATGCGCATCAAGAAGCTTGCACAAAACCACTCGCTAGAAAACATACGCACATAAGTAAAAAGTACAAAACCATGCACAAAAGTACTCACGCAAAAGTGCGTTCGCAAAAAGGATCATGAAAACACAAATACAATCCTAGGACATTCATACAAATCAACAAACATGCACAAACACACTCGCTCAAATAGACATGCACAAACGTACATGTAGAAAAACATGAGCACAAGTGCATTCGCAACATGGTTCTTGAAAACATTACAACACCAGGACTTTAAAACGAATAACCAAACAACAGCAAAACCACTAGATACAAAAGATACAGTGGAGTGTAGAAATAACACTCTACGTTTACGTGGATTTTTTTTGGATTAATTTATCTTTCTGTTTTAATTGGGGGATTTAGTATCTTATAGGTACAAATCGAAAATTAGATGTCCATGAAGCAAAAATGATCAAAGAGTAACAAAAGAGTTGCAATTAGGAAAATAAAATCAAATTAGAAGAGAGGATCCCTCCACATCTTTGGTAGTGTCCACGAAGTCGAGCATAACTTTCTCATCCGGACTCCAAATAAACTGGTTCAGGCGGCATTAGAAAGCTATTTCAGCTGGCTACAATTACTGTCTAACACAAAAATTCCAAATTCAGACTCGAACATGGTCAAAATTGGATTCCAACAGCGATCACAAAAATACGTACCACAATTCGAGGACATGAATGCGCATCAAGAAACATGCTAAAAAACACACGCTAGAAAAGATACGCACATAAGTAAAAGTACAAAAGCATGCACACAAAAGTGAATTCGCAAAAAGGATCATGGAAACACAAACTACAATCCTATGACATTAATACAAATCAACAAACATGCATAAACACACTCACTCAAATGGACATGCACAAACGTACACATGCGCATAACTGCATTCGCAACAACGTTCTTAAAAACACGAACCTCAACAGTAGGACTTTAATACCCATAAGCAAACAACAACAAAAGTACTAGAATCAAAAGATACAGTGGAGTAGAAATAACACTCTACGTTTACGTTTACGTTGATTTTTTTGTGGATTAATTTATATTTCTGTTTTAATTGGTGGATTTAGTATCTTATAGGTACAAATCGAAAATTAGATGTCCACGAAGCAAAAATGATCAAAGAATAACAAAAGAGTTGCAATTAGGAAAATAAAATCAAATTAGAAGAGAGGATCCCTCAACATCTTTGGTAGTGTCCACGAAGTGGAGCATAACTTTCTCATCCGGACTCCAAATCAACTGGTTCTGGCGGCATTAGAAAGCAATTTCAGCTGGCTACAATTCCTGTCTAACGTCAAAATTCCAAATTCGAACTCGAACATGGTCAAAATTGGATTCCAAAAGCGATCAGAAAAATACGTACTACAGTTCGAGGACATGAATGCGCATCAAGAAGCATGCACAAAAACACTCGCTAGAAAAGATACGCACATAAGTAAAAAGTACAAAACCATGCACAAAAGTACTCACGCAAAAGTGCGTTCGCAAAAAGGATCATGAAAACACAAAATACAATCCTAGGACATTCATACAAATCAACAAACATGCACAAACACACTCGCTCAAATAGACATGCACAAACGTACATGTAGAAAAACATGAGCAAAAGTGCATTCGCAACATGGTTATTAAAAACATTACAACTCTAGGAATTTAAAACGAATAACCAAACAATAGCAAAACCACTAGATACAAAAGATATAGTGGAGTGTAGAAATAACACTCTACATTTACGTGGATTTTTTTTGGATTAATTTATCTTTCTGTTTTAATTGGTGGATTTAGTATCTTATAGGTACAAATCGAAAATAAGATGTCCATGAAGCAAAAATGATCAAAGAGTAACAAAAGAGTTGCAATTAGGAAAATAAAATCAAATTAGAAGAGAGGATCCCTCAACATCT
>NW_012193041.1:142756-267436 GCF_000504015.1 Erythranthe guttata | reverse complement strand
ATAAATATATATATAAACATAATCCACATAATTCACCAAATTTCGAACATATAAAAATAATTTACCAAATAAATAAGACACGCAATTATTCACATGTGTCACGTAATTCACGAAATTCCTAGAATTTCAATTTACGAAAATTTAAATCATATAAATCACACATATAATAGCGCACGTAATTATTCACGTAAGTCACATAATTAAATTCACGTAATGCATTAATATCATGTAATAATATTACCTAAGGTTTCTCGAGTTAGAAATGTTAGTCTCGGGTTCTTTTTTGGGTTTTCGGGTTTTGGAAAGGTTGGGTGTTCCAATCTCCCCCCCTTAAAGAAATTTTGTCCCCAAAATTGTTACCTGAACAACTCGGGATAACGTTCGCGCATTTCTTCTTCTCGTTCCCACGTGGCTTCTTCGGGCGTATGGTTTTGCTAAAGGATTTTAACGAAGTTTAGGTTTCGGTTTCAAAGGGTTTTGGTTTTGGAATCAAGTATTTGGGAAGGTTTCTCTTCGTAGAAAAGGTTAGGGTTTAGTTCGATTGGTTCGGTTTTCAATATATGTCTGGACTGCGAATGTATTTTCGAAGCATGGAAACGTGAAAGACATTGTGAAAGTTGGATAAATTGGGTGGTAAGGCTAGTCGGTAGGCGCGAGTACCCACTTTGTGGAGAATTTCGAATGGGCCAATAAATCGCGGTGCTAATTTTCCCTTTTTCCCAAATCGCATAATTCCTTTGAAAGGCGCCACTTTTAAGAATACGGGGTCTCCGACTTCGAATTCGAGATCTCTCCTTCGAGTGTTGGCATAGATTTGTTGTCGATCTTGGGCGATTCGCATTTTCTCGCGGATATTCTTGATGATATCGACGATTTGTTGGACTAGGTCGGGACCAAGAAATTTTCTTTCGCCGATTTCGTCCCAATGGAGCGGGGATCTACACTTGCGGCCGTAAAGGGCTTCGTAACGTGCCATTCCAATTGATGAGTGAAAGTTATTGTTGTATGCGAATTCTATTAGTGGGAGGCGGGATTCCCAATTTCCTCCAGAGTCGAGAATGCACGCGCGGAGAAGATCTTCTAGGGTTTTGATAGTTCGTTCGGATTGGCCGCCGGATTGGGGGTGATAGGCGGTGCTGAAGTTTAATCGCGTTCCGAGGGTTTCGTGTAAACTTTTCCAAAATTTGGACGTGAATCGAGGGTCTCGGGTGGAAATAATTGAGACGGGAACACCGTGGAGTCAGACTATCTCGCGGACGTATAGTTCGGTCAGCTTTTCTAAACTGAACATCATTCGGACCGGAAGAAAGTGAGCCGTTTTGGTCAGTCGGTCAACGATCACTCAAATGGCATCAGATCCCCTTTGGGTCTTCGGAAATCCTTGCACGATGTCCATTGTGATAGTTTCCCATTTCCATTCCGGAATTAAGTTCGATTGAAGTAGACCTCCGGGCCTTTGATGTTCCGCTTTGACTTTTTGGCACACTAGGCATTCGGCGACGAATCGGGCCACGTCTTTCTTCATTCCAGGCCACCAGTAGAGCTTTTTGAGATCTTGGTACATCTTGGTTTCTCCGGGATGGCAAGTGTACGTGGTTTGGTGAGCTTCAGTTAGCATTAGTCGGCGGACATTTGGATCATCGGGGACGTAAATGCGATTTTGGAATCGGACGAGACCTTCTTTCGGTGATTCGGAAGTTGGGATTGGATTCGAGGTTATTGCGAATTTTAAGGAATTGTGGGTCGTGTTGTTGGGCTGATTTGATTGATTCTCCCAAGTTAGGTTGGATTATGAGGGCGTTGATCGATTTGCGGCTAAGTGCGTCGGCGACTACATTCGCTTTGCCGGGGTGGTAGAGTATCTCGCAATCGTAATCTTTGACTAGTTCGAGCCATCTTCGTTGCCTCATGTTCAAGTCTTTTTGAGTGAAGAAGTATTTTAGACTCTTTTGATCAGTGTAGATGGTGCACTTTTCACCATAGAGGTAGAGTCTGTGACACCCATTTTCTAGTTATACTTAATTAGTATTTTAGAATATGATAGCGGAAGACTTTGAAATATATAAATCGGGAATAGAAATTTCCGACAAAATATTTTTCTTTTAGAATCAGAGTAAGAGTGTACACATATTACCAAACAACATTCACTTAATCAATTTCACAAACTATGCATGCATGACTAGAGATTAAGTTTCATTTTAGCAAAGTGAGAGACTTTTGGACAGTTTCGATCTATCAATCAAAAAAATTAATAACACTCTAACCGCTCATGGAAAACACTTGAAATGTTTACCACATGCTCTACTGAGGGCCTAGATAACCTAGTAAAAACAGTTTTTAAATACCTTAAGCCATTTGAACGGAATAATTAAAATGGTACAGCTGTACAGTTTAAAATCTAAAGCAGAGGAGTGACCTTTGAAAAATATTTATAAATTCCCTACTGTTTCAAAAATCATCAAATTCTATACTAAAGTACATTAGTGTGTTAGGATTCCGTTACAAGTGGAATAAATCCTTTTGAGTAAGAAAAACTTTGTATTTTATTGTAAATACTACAACGACTCTGTTTCAGAGCAGTGTTGGATAACAATTCATAATTAA
Source organism: Erythranthe guttata (assembly GCF_000504015.1). Next base: position 264,832 of record NW_012193041.1, on the reverse strand, counting down.
TTCATGGGTTATCCAAATAATGAAAAAGAACTATCAAAATGAACCTAATAGAGAGGCCTATAACGCTGTAAAATGTCATGCAATAATGTATGGAATAGATAATTAACACGAATTATCAAACTACTAGACATAACATAACACACAACTAGCCGACGGACATTTTATAAGGTTTTTATGAAAACTTGCCCTAAGGTTGCAAAAGTTTTTGAGGAAATACCATAACATATATCAAAAGAGGTAATTTTACTCCTAAGTAACATTACATATTATGCATCAATAGTAAGTTCCTCCAATAGGCGGGAGAGAACGATAACAAACACATAGAACGGTGTCGAATATCCTTAATACCAAATTATACAAATAAAACCACATTAGTATATTAAGAGCACCCAAAATCCACCGTGCCTCCATATGAACTCTTCTCCCGATCCACGAACTCAACTTCAACCACGATCCTCGGGCTCGAAATCGGGTAATCCTACAAGCAATTCAACACCTATATGAGTCTCTGAGACTCAATGAGAATTCCATAGAATATCAAATACACTGAGACAAGGAATTATATAGTCATACATATACAAGTATACATATACCTCAATCACCATTTCCTTAAGAAAATTTACCGATTTACCTTTACCTTCTCGGTTTACCTCTTAGACCTTTTCGATTTACCTCTTAAACCTTCCTTTCATCATTTCATAAGGAATAGGATGAGATCCCTCAGAAGGCAGTCGTCATTCTTTTGCACATACATTCATTCAAGTGCTCATACAACGTGTAAGAAAAAATCATTTATTTTAGTCGGATATCCTTTGAAAAAATCAAGTAAAACCATAGACAATAAGCCTTCATTTATTTGCAACCCGTTTCATAAGTGAAATCAAACCACACACTCTTCATCTCATTTTTGGGGTACCGGTCCCTCATACCCCATGCTTATTCGATCTATGTTTTACAAGACTTTCCAATTTTAAAAACGTGCAAGTGAGGTTAGTACATACTTTCATTCATTTCAAGCAATTTGATTAGGTGTGTGAGAAAATTTTTTCGTTCGGATATCCTTTGAAAAATCAAGTAAAACCATAGACAATAAGCCTTCATTTATTTGGAACCCGTTTCATAAGTGGAATCAAACCACACACTCTTCATCTCATTTTTGGGGTACCGGTCCCTCATACCCCGTGCTTATTCTATCTATGTTTTACAAGATTTTCCAACTTTAAAAACGTGCAAGTGAAGCTAGTATATACTCTTCATTTCACATATTGAAAGTTAGCTTTCACATAAGCACACACATTTCCACCTATTTCACAAAGGCACATAATTTAGTCACAAAATCTTAAAAGCAAGTAAGACACATAACAACTCAAGCAAAGAACATAGATCACATATAGCAAAACAACTCAAAGCATTCGGTTATTTATAATTACTATCTCCAAGTTATTAATTAAAGTTCAAGCCCTCTTTCTCAAGAGGCTTGAAGTTCTCTTTCAAGTAACACCAAATTTCCATTTATTTCATTTTCTTTCCAAAATATTCGAACCATCAACAATTCAATTAATCACACAAAATTCCATTTTTATTAATTTTGTTCTCGATTTTTATCTTCGTATACTACCTTATTACTCATAGATCATAAACCATGGATCGTAAGCTTCCTCGACCCGGAGGGAGTACACTTACAACCACGTAGGTCGATATATATAAACATAGAAACATATACTTATATATATCACATATAGATTACAAATAAACCATGGATCAAGTACTTTCTTCGACCCCGCAGGTTTACGAAAACCATGGACCGAAGTTTCCTTAAGATCACGCAGGTCTAGTATATATATATATATACATATATAAATAAAAATTTAATTACAATATTATTCTTATTTCTTCAAGATTATATCATTTAAAGCTTAGATTCTTACATGCATGGATGATCTAACAATAAACAAGTAAAGTACTATAATTTCCCAAATTTTCGGCCATTAAGAACAAAGAAGGTGAAAGAATAAATAATATTGGTGAAGAATCACTTGTAGCAAGAATATGAAATTCTCACCTAGTTTCTCTTGGGAATATGAAGGAATTGGTGGATTGAATAACCCAACTTCTAGTTGAAGAAACTTATTTTTTTGGAAATGAGGAGAGATTTTGAGCTTCCTACACTAATAATTTCGAAATGGAGGAGAAGAAGAGAGATGATGTTTTCTTAAGAGTTTTAAGATTTGGTGGAGAAGATGAAAATTCATTTGGGTGTTGGGTTCTATTTATAGAGTCTTGCAAGCATTTGGGGGGTGTTCTTGGAATTTCCTCTTTAGGTGGGTTGGATTGGAGATGGTTTTATGGCTTGAATTTGAGTAAAAATGGAGTCCTGGTGATGGGATGGTGGTGATGGCCGAATTTAGGGAGAAAGGAAGAAGAAAGAGAATGGGTTTCAAATGCTTAGGTGGAAAGAGAGAGAAAGTGGGTCTTGAATTAAAAGGTAAAGTGAAGTACCATTCTCAATGAAGAAGGTACAAGTCACTTAATCCTTCAATTCTCCCAACTAATAGGCATTTCTACATTAAATAATTGTACACATGGAAAATAAAATCCATGTGTGTCTCCACATGGCCGAAAATTTCAAGAAGGGTAGGGAAAATTTTATTTCTAAGTTTATTCACTCATTTAATTATCTAATATGCATGAATTTATTATTTTTCTAAAAATTAAGTGTATGCCTAAATATATTCCAACTATCCAAATTAAATTCTAGAATGCAATAATCTAATTAAAATATGAAAATTTTCAGTTAGTTATTTTTCGTGTGAAAATTTTCAAATATTCGATCCTAATAAATAAACTAATCACATAATTTATGTCACACACAAAGTACATTAAGAATGCATGTTTAATTATGCTAGCTCATAATAAATTATCCTATTAGCACATAAAAATTCTAACATAAAATCTACTTATGAAAAATAATAAAAATATAAAATCAGTTACCCGAAAGGGCGGGGTGTTACAGTGTCGCCAGATTTTTAGTGCGAAAACGACGGCGGCTAATTCTAGATCGTGCGTTGGGTAGTTGCGTTCGTACTCCTTGAGTTGACGTGAGGCGTAGGCAATGACTTTTCCATTCTGCATGAGTACGGCGCCCAGACCTGATTTCGAGGCGTCGCTGTAGACTATGAATTCTCCGACTTTCTCTGGTAGTGCGAGAATTGGTGCTGATGTGAGTCGAGCCTTTAATTCGGTGAAACCGGCATCGCTTTCGGGTGTCCACTGGTACTTGACGTCTTTTCGAGTTAATTGGGTGAGTGGAGAGGCAAGCTTCGAGAAATCCTTCACGAATTTGCGGTAGTAGCCGGCTAGCCCAAGGAAGCTTCGGATATCCTTTGCATTTTTTGGAATTGACCAATTCGGCACGGCTTCTATCTTGTTAGGATCGACGGAGATTCCTTGCTCAGAAACAATGTGACCAAGGAAAGCCACACTCGAAAGCCAGAACTCGCATTTGTTGAACTTGGCGTATAGTTGATGTGATCGGAGGGTTTGGAGTACGGTGCGAAGGTGCGACATATGATCTTCTTGGGTTTTGGAGTATATGAGAATATCATCGATGAAGACAATTACAAATTGGTCCAAGTATTGGTGAAAGACTCGATTGATAAGGTCCATGAAAGTTGCGGGGGCATTGGTTAGACCGAAAGGCATGACAACGAATTCAAAATGGCCATATCGGGTTCTAAAAGCTGTTTTGGGGATGTCAGATTCCTTGATTTTGAGTTGGTGATAACCGGATCGGAGATCGATTTTTGAGAAGACTGATGAACCTTGGAGTTGGTCGAAAAGATCATCGATTCGAGGAAGAGGGTATTTATTCTTGATTGTGACTTTGTTGAGTTCACGGTAATCGATACAAAGGCGAAGGGATCCGTCTTTCTTTTTGACAAACAGAACTCTTGTGCCCCACGGGGAATGGTTGGGTCGAACATAGCCTTTGTCGACCAATTCTCGGATTTGGTCCTTCACCTCCTTCAATTCCATCGAAGCCATACGGTACGGGGCTTTGGAAATTGGCGTAGCTCCGGGGATAAGATTGATTTCGAATTCGATTTCTCGATCAGGCGGAAGTCCGGGAATGTCATCGGGAAATACGTCGGGAAATTCTTCGACAGCTCGAATGTCGGATATTTGGGCTTTGGGATCGGATTTCAGAATATCCACTAAGTAACCGGAATGGCCTTTGTGAATGAGTTTGACTGCTCGCGGATATGATTGGAATCGAGGGTTTGGGTTGACTTCGGAATTTTAGGGTTTCGCCGTTCGGAAGAGGAAAAATGACCGTTTTTGAGGCACAGTCGATTTGGGCTTCGAATTTGGTTAACCAGTCCATGCCTAGTATAATTTTGAAGTTTTGGATCGGTAGGAGGATTAAATCGAAATTCATTGGCTAAGTGCGAACTCGGATTGGACAATTAATTATAATTAGGTTAGAGCACATTTCTTCGCCAGAGGGAATGGGAATTCGGTATTCGTAATTTAGTCGATTCGGTTCGAGATTTAAATGCGCAATTATATCTTTTGATATAAAGGAATGAGTAGAGCCGGAATCGATTAGAGCATATATGGGTTCTACGAGGATAAATATGGTACCTGCTATCATAGACGGGTCTTGCTCGATTTGTTCTTGAGTCATGGCGAACACTTGACCGGGGACGTTCGGTGGAGGTTTCGGACAATCTTTTACCATGTGTCCGGGCTGATGGCATCGGAAGCAACTTCTCGTTCCTTGGATGCATTCTCCGAGGTGACTCCTTCCACATTTTGGGCAGGTTGGTCGTGGCGGCGGCGGTGGTCCGGTTGATTGGCGGATGGGCTGCGTTCCCTTTCCTCGGAATAGGCGGTTGCCGAAGTTGTTCTTTTTCCGCGGGCGTTGGAAATTTGGTGTCGCTCGGCGTTTGTTTTGAATTTCTCCCTCGTCTTGGGCAGCCATGAGTGCTTTATCTACGAGTTGGCGGAAAGTCGAGGCGTCGGACATACGAATGTCTCTACGGATCTCGGGTTGGTGGCCACGAATGAAATGGTTCTTCTTTTCCTCGGCGTCTCGAGCGATGAATGGGGCGTAGAGGCAGCCACGTTCAAAACGGCGGATGTATTCGATCATTGGTAAGTCGCCTTGGCGGAGTTCGAGAAATTCTTTGAGTTTGTGGGCTCGCACGTCTTTCGAGAAATATTTTTCGAAGAATTGGACTTTGAAATCGGTCCATGGCAGAGTCTCGAGGTTCGTTCCTTCTTTGATTCCTTCCCACCAGTGACGAGCTTCGTTTCGGAGTAGGAATATGGCACAATCTACGCGGTCGCGGTCAGCCATTTGCATGTAGTCGTATATGACTTCGATAGATTTGATCCACTCTTCGGCTATGGTGGGGTCGGTTCCATCGTGGAATTCGGATGGGTTCATTCGGAGGAATCGTTCGTATATGGCTTGAGGCGCATTATTTTGAGGCGGGGTTTGGTTTCGTTGGAGAAGTCGTTCGATTTGGCGTTGGTGGTTTTGGGCTTGTTCACGGATTAATTTTGAGAGATTATTAATGGTTTGATTGGGGTCTTGTAGTTCATCGGCGGGATTGCTCGGGTTTGCTCGTGTTATACGTCTCGCCATTATTTCTATATATTAATTCACAACTAATAAATAAAGCAAGTAAAACACATAAAGAAAATAATGCACATACTTTACCGGATGGTTCGAGCTTCGCGTCGCGAGTAGTCTTTATGCCCGTGAAGTTCGTACGAGTATCTATGAACCATGCTCTGATACCACTCTCTGTAGCACCCCCTTCTAGTCGGGCGATAAATCGAACCGGTTTATCGGAATGTTTATTAAACTCGCGGAAGCAAAGGATCTCTTTGTAATTTATAAAACTTTGCAATGTGGCGAAAATGCAATTATCAAAAATATCTTCTTTTGGGAAATGAAAGACTTTGCACTTTCAAACAAAACTTTTCTTAGGTTACTTTAGCCGAATAAAGGTTTCGTTTGGACATAAGTTACGAGGGGAGTTTTCTTTTTTTTTTAATTTTTGTTCGAGTGCTACAGTATCACCATCGGTTTTCGGTTCGAGAAGAAATCAGAGTTTGGAAAGGTTATTTTGGTGAATGATTCCGAAATCACTAACGGAGGCATAAGAATAGCAAATTATGAAACTTACTACATTATAGTAGGGGTTAGGTACGATCCATATAGATAACGAGTTTAAAACATACGAAAAGGAAGTATTTACATTTAATTTTACATCACCAAAAGAAAATAACCAAAAGTCACTAGCATCGTTCATAGGTCCTCGTACGTCTTCTAAAATTCCGGGCAAGACCTCGATCCGCTACTCGACCCATCCCGGTTGACGATTACTAGCACTACTACCTGCAATTAAAAGACATCTATATGAGCTACAAAGCTCAGTAAGAAATCCGAGTAAATATCGAACTTTGGAAATACGTTATACATAATATATAGTATTATATACCCATTCTTACCCACGTTCCATACAACAACACAAGCCAATCGATCAAACCACATAACTCATGAAAACACATCATTCACACAAAAATCACGTACCTATGCAAAAAAGACTACAATGCCCTGGTTATGAAAATCATGAAAAACACATTTTTCGTTTTATCGGATCCGTGAAAGATTAATTTCAGTACCTGAGTAATAAACCTGTTACGAGCCCGTTTTCACTAAGTGGAATCAAACCACAACACACATCATCCTTATTGGATACCGGCCCACTATATCCGAGTTGTTTATTACCGGGAAAATTACAATTTATGTCCCTAAACTTTACCACTAAAACGATTTATGTCCTCAAACATTTCAATCCACGAAATATGTCCTCAAACTTGCCATTTTTGATCACTTTATGTTCTGCCGTTAACGTCGGCAGCTAACTTCGACGGAAATAGCACGCGTGGCTCACGTGACGTCTATGTGGCCGTTAAATGTGACGTGGAACAACACCCAGTGCCTACTTGGCTGACAAAACGTGATGTGGAGCGACACGTCATTCTTCTCCCCTATTTTTATTCTAAAATCCCTAATTCTCCAAAACCCCATTTTGAATCCTTCAATTGAGGTGAATTTCTCGAGTTATATATTTAATCAACTTCGAATTTGAGAAATTAATGGATACAGTACAAGTTCCAGAAGTGGAATTGAACTCCGACCAAGATGCCGGCCATAGGCTTCGGGACTGGGGCATCTGCCGCCTCCGCGGTACCAGCGGAATAGCTGGTACAACTCCTCGTCGGGGCCAGTGCCGCCGGATACCGCCACTTCGACTCGGCAGCGATCTGCGGCACGGAAGAAATTGTCGGCCGCGCCGCTGCGGAGGCATTGGGCGGCGGCCTGATCAAGAGCCGCGGCGAACTGTTCGTCACCTCCAAGCTATGGTGCACCGATGCGCATCGCGACCTAGTCCTGCCCGCCCTCCAGGAAACACTCCCGTACTTTAATAAAACACATAATTTCTGATTTATTATATATATACACAAGCTAAGGATTCAAAAACTTGAGAAGACAATTCTGCAATTTTTGAAATGGGTTTTTGGAGAATTAGGGATTTTACAATAGAAATAGGGGAGGAGAATGACGTGTCGCTCCACATCACGTTTTGTCGGCCAAGTAGGCACTGGGTGTTGTTCCACGTCACATTTAACGGCCACATAGACGTCACGTGAGCCACGCGTGCAATTTCCGTCGAAGTTAGCTGCCGACGTTAACGGCAGAACATAAAGTGATCAAAAGTGGCAAGTTTAAGGACATATATAGCGGATTGAAATGTTTGGGGACATAAATCGTTTTATGGGTAAAGTTTAGGGACATAAACTGTAATTTTCCCTTTATTACCCGATATTCCATTAATCTTTCAATTTAAAAATCATTTAATGCAACTTTTCGAAATCATGCTTATGACCCACACATAACATCACAAATATCAATCAAGTGCCACAAAATTACACAAATATCACAATTTACCACATATCTATAATTTGGGCAAAAATCCTCAAATTCACACATATAAACACACATCCACAAACGGCACACACCACATGCACAAGCACACACACTCACTTATATTCAGCGCACACACATGCAGCCAACACATTAAACATCACCATTTAACATTAAACCATGCTTGAAAAGCAAACACCCCTTTTACACCTTTCATTTAATGAACTTATTTCCACTTCTAGGCAATAATCCATTTCAATCAATTCTCACAACAATTAATTCACATACAAGCAGCAATTAGAAGTACAAAACCCCAAAACTCATCACTCATAACAATTAAATCAAAGACATAAACATTTAAAGCACAAAACATATTAAATGGCATGCAAAATGTCCTAATTTCGAAATAATAGCAAACTCATCCCAAAAATTCCCAAATTAAATCTTAGAACTCCTAACTGATCCAATTTCCTGATTCTGGAATTATTTTAAATTTTCACAAAGTTTCGAATTTTCTTGAAATTAGAAACTTGAAAAACCCCTTTTTAATTTAAAGTCCAAAATTCTAATATAACTCTAATTATTTTGAAAACTTTGTAAATAAAGCTTATTCCTATTTAATACTTGCTGGAAAACAGATTCAAATTTAAGAAATGAGAGATTTTACGGAAATTACAGTTTTGACCCAAAAGTTTCAAGATTTACACATGCAACCACACTAGAAGTTCAAAATCAACTTTTTCATGAAAACACCTAACAATATGAAATTTTCACTTTAATAAATGCAGAAAAAAAAAGGTGAAAAGTTACTTTATGCAGAAATTTCGAAAATTACATATTTTACCTCAAAATGTCTAGATCTACACATGCAAGACCACTAGAAGTCCAAAAATCACTTTTTCTTGCAAAACTTCTTGAAATCCGAAATTTTTGTTCAATAATTGCTGGAAAAGAAGTTTTGAAAACACAATTAGGACTGACTTCTCAAAATTTACAGAATTGGCCCAAAAATCTTTCGATTCACACATGCAACCCCATAAAAGTTTGAAAATTCATTTTTTCTTGAAAACCCTTTTTGAAATCTGAAATTTTCAATGCTTTTGGCCAATAAAACTTGTATCTACCCACTACCAACATAGATGATACATGCAAGCACAAGAAATTAACAAGAAACACTTCTTTTCCATTTTCTCCAAAAAGCCCTAAATTTTCGAAATCACTCCCAATCTTTTAAAAATTTCTGAAAATCATTTTAATACTATTGATGCAAGTAGGGAGGAGTTATTATCTCCCGTAAGGAGGCAAGTAGTTTTAATGGTGTTTTTGGAGTAATCTATAGTAAGGGTTAAATAGGGAACCTTCATCTTATTTTTGGGATTTTCTTTGAAAATGGGAGGTGAGGTGGAGGAAGGAGAGGGCCGATGATTGTGGTGATTGCTTTGGTGGGGAGACGAAGAGAGCACAAGTATTGGGCTGAGGTGTTGGAAAAAGAAAGATGAAGGGTGTCTCTTCATCTTACTAAGTAAGGTGGAGTGTGGGATTAGTACTAATCATGGCTAAATGCCAAGTGGAAAGACATGCAAAATTTTCTTAATTTCCTTTATTTAAATTAAAGCACAACTTGCACTCTCACACACACATTTTCGGACACACACACACATATATATATATGCTCAAATATATATGATGCATGTAATAGTATGTATATCTATATGCATGCACAAATTGTTCATATGTATGCATGTGTGTATGTATGTACGTACAAATATATATATAAACATAATCCACATAATTCACCAAATTTCGAACATATAAAAATAATTTACCAAATAAATAAGACACGCACTTATTCACATATGTCACGTAATTCACGAAATTCCTAGAATTTCAATTTAAATCATATAAATCACACATACAATAGCGCACGTAATTATTCACGTAAGTCACATAATTAAATTCACGTAATGCATTAATATCATGTAATAATATTACCTAAGGTTTCTCGAGTTAGAAATGTTAGTCTCGGGTTCTTTTTTGGGTTTTCGGGTTTTGGATAAATGGGGTGTTACAAAAACACTCGCTAGAAAAGATACGCACATAAGTAAAAGTACAAAAGCATACACGCAAAAGTGCTCACGCAAAGGTGCATTCGCAAAAGGATCATGAAAACACAAACTACAATCCTAGGTCATTAATACAAATCAACAAACATGCACAAACACATCGCTCAAATAGACATGCACAAACGTACATGTAGAAAAACATGCACAAAAGTGCATTAGCAACAACGTTCTTAAAAACATTACAACACTAGGACTATAATAGGCATAACCAAACAAAAGCAAAACCACTAGATACAAAAGACACTGAAGAGTGTAGAAATAACACTCTACATTTACGTTTACGTGGATTTTTTTTTGGATTAATTTATATTTATGTTTTAATTGGTTGATTTAGTATCTTATAGGTACAGATCGAAAATTAGGTGTCCATGAATTAAAAATGATCAAAGAGTAACAAAAGAGTTGCAATAAGGAAAATAAAATCAAATTAGAAGAGTGGATCCCTCAACATCTTTGGTAGTGTCCACGAAGTCGAGCATAAGAAAGCTATTTCAGCTAGTTACAATTCCTGTCTAACGTCAAAACTCCAAATTCGGACTCGAACATGGTCAAAATTAGATTCCAAAAGCGATCACGAAAATACATACTACAGTTCGAGGACGTGAATGGGCATCAAGAAACATGCACAAAAACACTCACTAGAAAAGATACGCACATAAGTAAAAGTACAAAGGCATGCACGCAAAATTGCATTCGCAAATAGGATCATGAAAACACAAACTACAATCTTATGACATTAATACAAATCAACAAACATGCATAAACACACTCGCTCAAATGGACATGCACAAACGTACGTGTAAATAAGCATGCGCATAACTGCATTCGCAACAACGTTCTTAAAAACACGAACTACAACACTAGGACTTTAATACGCATAACCAAACAACAGCAAAATTACTAGAAATAAAAGATCCAGTGGAGTGTAGAAATAACACTCTACAGTTACGTTTACGTGGATTTTTTTTGACTTAATTTTTCTTTTTGTTTTAATTGGTGGATTTAGTATCTTATAGGTACAAATTTAAAATTAGGTGTCCATGAAGCAAAAATGATCAAAGAGTAACAACAGAATTGCAATTAGGAAAATAAAATCAAATTAGAAGAGAGAATCCCTCAACATCTATGGTAGTGTCCACGAAGTGGAGCTTAATATTCTCATCCGAACTCCAAAACAACTAGTTCCGGCGGCATTAGAAAGCTATTTCAGCTGGCTACAATTCCTGTCTAACGTCAAATTTCAAAATTCGGACTCGAACATGGTCAAAATTGGATTCCAAAAGCGATCACGAAAATACGTACTACAGTTCGAGGACATGAATGCGCATCCTGAAACATGCACAAAAACACTCGCTATAAAATATACGCACATAAGTAAAAGTACATAAGCATGCATGCAAAAGTGCATTCGCAAAAAGGATCATGAAAACACAAACTACAATCCTGGGACATGAATACAAATCAACAAACATGCACAAACACACTCGCTTAAATAGACATGCACAAACGTACATGTAGAAAAACATGCGCAAAAGTGCATTCGCAACAACGTTCTTTAAAACATTACAACACTAGGACTTTAATACGCATAACCAAACAACAGCAAAACCACTAGATACAAAAGATACAGTGGGGTGTAGAAATAACACTCTTCATTTACGTTTACGTGGATTTGTTTTTGGATTAATTTATATTTCTGTTTTAATTGGTGGATTTAGTATCTTATAGGTAAAAATTAAAAATTAGGTGTCCATGAAGAAAAAATTATCAAAGAGTAACAAAAGAGTTGCAATTAGTAAAATAAAATAAAATTAGAAGAGTGGATCCCTCAACATCTTTGGCAGTGTCCCCGAAGTCGAGCATAACTTTCTCATCCGGACACCAAGTCAATTGGTTCCGGCATTATAAGAAAGCAATTTCAGTTGGCTACAATTCCTGTCTAATGTCAAAATTCCAAATTTGGAATCGAACATGGTCAAAATTGGATTCCTTAAGCGATCACGAGAATACGTACTACAGTTCGAGGACATGAATGCGCATCAAGAAACATGCACAAAAACACTCGCTAGAAAAGGTACGCACATAAGTAAAAGTACAAAAGCATGCACGCAAAAGTGCTCACGCAAAGGTGCATTCGCAAAAAGGATCATGAAAACACAAACTACAATCCTAGGTCATCAATACAAATCTACAAACATGCACTAACACATCGCTCAAATAGACATGCGCAAATGTATATGTAGAAAAACATGCACAAAAGTGCATTCGCAACAACGTTCTTAAAAACATACAACACTAGGACTTTAATAGGCATAACCAAACAAAAGCAAAACCACTAGATACAAAAGATACTGTGGAGTGTAGAAATAACACTATACGTTTACGTTTACGTGGAGTTTTTTTTGGATTAATTTATATTTCTGTTTTAATTGGTGGATTTAGTATGTTATAGGTACAAATCGAAAATTAGGTGTCCATGAAGCAAAAATGATCAAAGAGTAACAAAAGAGTTCCAATTAGGAAAATAAAATCAAATTAGAAGAGAGAATCCCTCAACATCTTTGGTAGTGTCCACGAAGTGGAGCTTAACTTTCTGATACGAACCCCGTAGAACTCGTTACGAGACCCAAAACCCTACGCGGAAGCAAGATCGAAGACACCCAAAAAAACAAAGATTCAAGTTTGGCGGAAGCAAGGAACAATGACCCCATAGCTATAAAGAGCTAGAAAGCATTATTATCAAGGTGAAATATAATATTGACCCCGTGGTTATAGAGAACCAGAAACCAATACTATGGCGCTAAGAAAGTTACAAGAATCCACTTGTTTTATCCCGAAGAATGCTGTACAACAGCGAAGCAGAATTAACTCTCAAAATACTCAAATATTCATTAAAATTCGTCTTTTTAAATAAGCCAAATTGGCAACCTATTTATAAGGTCTAAAAAGACTCCTTTTTCACAAGGAAAAGGACTCCTACCTAAACTATAATAAGGAAATAAATAAATAAGCAAATCCTAACCATAAAAGACTCTAAAATAATAAAAACATAATAAAATCTAAATTAAAAACGTGAATAAGTAAACTAAATAACTTGATCTTCAAGTCGGCTTCTCGATCACCCTTCTAATCTCGCGACATTGGGCTGTGCACGTGCATGCAATTAAAGCTCAATTTCGACCCTGTTCCACTTCGAATATCTCTTCGCTCAAAACATGAAAGTTGTAGATCTTTCAGTTAGCTTTCCGAATCATTTTGAATCATCTCAATTGGACTTCGGATGCGTGAGTTATAACCCGAATGGTAAACTCTGGCAGAATAGGCGAGAATCTCGGATGCATGGAATTCGACTTGTCCAACGACTTCTTCTCTTTCTTTTCTTCCAATTCCAAGCCACGAACTCTTCAATAGTCTTATTCAGCCCTTTACTCTCCATGGACAGCTCGAATAATGTCTTTAAACTCGTACGCTTTCGCGTCTTCCAATTCTTTGTCATGGAGCATCTCTAGATCGTTCATTCTCCCCCTCTTTAAAAGGATTCGTCCTCGAATCCGGACAAATATCACAAGGAGTATAAACAAAATTGACTTCATGATCAACCTCCCTCTTTGGCAGCATACTAACACATCGTTGCACCACATCGCAGAACACACCATCTTGCAGCCATTGAAATGTGTACGAACATGGATATTTTGTAGCTCGAGTTCCCAATGTGTCCAACCTCTGTATAGAGAATGGATGAAGCATCTCTCTAGGCACCGCCATCTCATCAACATTCACACTGAGAGTTTGCACTTTGTTTAGCTCGACATTAACTTCATTGCATGGCTGACTCATATCATTCTCCACCTCTTCAAAAGGATTCGTCCTCGAATCCGAATCTTCAATTTCTTCTTCGAGTGGTGGGGCGGTTTTGCACTTTTCATCCTCCTTGGGCTGCAACTCAACAATCTCATCTTGCATCAATTCAATTTTTGCACCAATGCTTTCCACGATGTCTAGATCATTTTCCTCCATGGGAAACTCAATGCTATCATTCCTCTGAGGCGGTGACACGTAAACAATCTTTTTCTCCTTTGTAGCATCCTCAATATTGGACCACAAGTTCACGAATTGCTTGCTCGGACACTCTCCTCTCTTAGTCTTGAATTGCTGCTCGGTTTTTGATTTCTCTCTTTTAGGCTTTTGCTCCGATTCTCTCACCATGCTCGCTGGATAACTCCTTTGCGATTCCCAACTCGGCGAACTCCGTTCTTCTGACTTAGTAACTTGCCTCGAGCTTTGCATCTTCAATTCCCTATAATAAAGGGCAGGAACGAACCTCTTCCTCATCACTACCTTCATGGACTCCCAATCATCAATTGGTGGTTCACCACAGTGGCGACTAGTTAAGACAAATTGGTCCCACCATCTAATTGCATAGTCAATCAACGCTTCGACGGCGAGCTTCACCTTCTTCTTCTCGGAATAATAATGATAATCGAATACGAGCTCAAGCTTTCTTTCCCATTGAATGTACACATCAGGATCACTCTTGCCTTGGAAAGATGGTATTGTCAACTTGAGTGAGCTGAAGTTTTTATCTACGCCATCTCTTTCTCGAACAAAATATCCTTGGCTCGATCTATCCAATCTAGACCCTCGTCCCATACTCTCCTTCCTTGATTTTGTAGCGTTCGCAACAAAATTTCCATCACGATGTACCTCTTTATCAGGATAAGGTATAACTGGTTGGTGAACATCACGTCGTACGTATGGCCCTCGAACATGTTGATTTTTGCGTAGTTCCTTTAGTTGGGTAACAATTCCTTCCATCCGATCTTGAAGTTCTTGGAAGCGTTTGTCCATTGACGTCCTACGCTGCTCAATTCTTTCTCCGTAAAAACCGGCCTTCTCGGACATGATCAAAGCAATATCTTTTTTTTTTTTGAGACACTAACAAACTCTAACTTAGACTCTAAGAGGCTTCAACATAAATAATTTCGAATTTTTTTTTTTTTTTTTTTTTACGAAGACTCAAGACAAAACCTAACTTAGACTCTAAGAAGCTTCAAACAAAAATAAATTTCGAATTTTTTTTTTTTTTTTGGACTCTAAATAAACAAAACGAAAGAGTAGAAGACTCAACAACAATACACACGAAACGAGAAAAACAAAACGAAAACACGAAAAAAAAGGACTGACTCAACAATCAAGATAAAGGATAGGCGAAACCTGTTTTGGATGTTGGCTCTGGTTACCAACTGATACGAACCACGTAGAACTCGTTACGAGACCCAATATCCTACGCGGAAGCAAGATCGAAGACACCCAAAAAAACAAAGATTCAAGTTTGGCGGAAGCAAGGAACAATGACCCCATAGCTATAAAGAGCTAGAAACCATTATTATCAAGGTGAAATATAATATTGACCCCGTGGTTATAGAGAACCAGAAA
Source organism: Erythranthe guttata (assembly GCF_000504015.1). Next base: position 249,268 of record NW_012193041.1, on the reverse strand, counting down.
CCAATACTATAGCGCTAAGAAAGTTACAAGAATCCACTTGTAAAATCCCGAAGAATGCTGTAGAATAGCGAAGGAGAATTAACTCTCAAAATACTCAAATATTCATTAAAATTCGTCTTTTTAAATAAGCCAAATTGGCAACCTATTTATAAGGTCTAAAAAGACTCATTTTTCACAAGGAAAAGGACTCCTACCTAAACTATAATAAGGAAATAAATAAATAAGCAAATCCTAACCATAAAAGACTCTAAAATAATAAAAACATAATAAAACCTAAATTAAAAACGTGAATAAGTAAACTAAATAACTTGATCTTCAAGTCGGCTTCTCGATCACCCTTCTAATCTCGCGACATTGGGCTGTGCACGTGCATGCAATTAAAGCTCAATTTCGACACAGTTCCACTTCGAATATCTCTTTGCTCAAAACATAAAAGTTGTAGATCCTTCAGTTAGCTTTCCGAATCATTTTGAATCATCTCAATTGGATTTCGGATGCGAGAGTTATAACCCGAATGGTAAACTCTGCCAGAATAGGCGAGAATCTCGGATGCATGGAATTCGACTTGTCCAACGACTTCTTCTCTTTCTTTACTTCCAATTCCAAGCCACGGACTCTTCAATAGTCTTATTCAGCCTTTACTCTCCATGGACAGCTCGAATAATGTCTTTAAACTCGTACGCTTTCGCGTCTTCCAATTCTTTGTCATGGAGCATCTCTGGATCGTATCACTTTCTCATCCAAACTCCAAATCAACTGGTTCTGGCGGCGTTAGAAAGCTATTTCAGCTGGCTACAATTCCTGTCTAACGTCAAATTTCAAAATTCGGACTCGAACATGGTCAAAATTGGATTCCAAAAGCGATCATGAAAATACGTACTACAGTTCGAGGACATGAATGCGCATCAAGAAACATGCACAAAAACACTTGCTTTAAAATATACGCACATAAGTAAAAGTACATAAGCATGCATGCAAAAGTGCATTCGCAAAAATGATCATGAAAACACAAACTAAAATCCTAGAACATTAATACAAATCAACAAACATGCACAAACACACTCGCTCAAATAGACATGCACAAACGTACATGTAGAAAAACATGCGCAAAAGTGCATTCACAACAACGTTCTTTAAAACATTACAACACTAGGACTTTAATACGCATAACCAAACAACAGCAAAACCACTAGATACAAAAGATACAGTGGAGTGTAGAAATAACACTCTATGTTTACGTTTACGTGGATTTGTTTTTGGATTAATTTATATTTCTGTTTTAATTGGTGGATTTAGTATCTTATAGGTGAAAATAAAAAATTAGGTGTCCATGAAGCAAAAACTATCAAAGAGTAACAAAAGAGTTGCAATTAGGAAAATAAAACAAAATTAGAAGAGTGGATCCCTCAACATCTTTGGCAGTGTCCACGAAGTCGAGCATAACTTTCTCATCCGGACTCCAAGTCAACTAGTTCCGGCATTATAAGAAAGCTATTTCAGCAAGCTACAATTCATGTCTAACGACAAAATTCCAAATTTGGAATCGAACATGGTCAAAATTGGATTCCAAAAGTGATCACGAGAATATGTACTACAGTTCGAGGACATGAATGCGCATCTAGAAACATGCACAAAAACACTCGCTAGAAAAGACACGCACATAAGTAAAAGTACAAAAGCATGCACGCAAAAGTGCATTCTCAAAAAGGATCATGAAAACACAAACTACAATCATAGAAGATTAATACAAATCAACAAACATGCATAAGCACACTCGCTCAAATTGACATGCACAAATGTACATGTAGAAAAACATGCACAAAAGTGCATTCGCAACAACGTTCTTAAAAACATTACAACACTAGGACTTTAATAGACAAAACCAAACAAAAGCAAAACCACTAGATACAAAACATACTGTGGAGTGTAGAAAGATGCGCGTGGCAGCAGCAGCGGCGGCGCATGAGTGGCGTAGGGGCGCGTGTGGCGGTGCAGCGGCGGTGCGTGGATTCGTCGGGGCAGTAGCTCCTCTCCAATTAGGTTTCACCTCGTATTTTCGACCCAATCGAACTACAGCACTAGATGTAAACGAGTTAGATAAACAACAAGTAAACGAAGGAGAAGAGAGGAGAAAACCGGCGGTGATCGCCGGTGGCGCGGCGGGGCAGCATCGGCCGAAGAGGTGCGCGGCTAGGGCTTGGGCGGCTAGGGCTTGGTGCAGAAAATATGATCTCAAACTCTTGTTTGAGGTCTATTTATACTTAGGGTTTTCAACCCTAGTGGGTTTAAGTCATTGGGCTTGACCCACTGATGTATTAAGCCCATTCCCTCGTAGGCCTCGTTTCTAATAAACGATCGTTCACAAAATTATAACAAAATTATATTTGTGACGAGCTCAAAGTCCTCGTCGATACGAGTGCCTCTTCGAAATTTCCAATTTCCAAAATTGGAAACTTCCACTTCAGTGTACTTGCTAAATCGGGAAACTTCCCAATTTAGAAAGTTCACTAAATTCCGCATGTCTCTCTTTCTCTACGTTTATTCCGATTCGCAGTCCACAGTTACGAATCTTGGATTCAATCATATCGACATCCAATCGTTCAAAGATTAACACATTAATCTATGCTTGTTGTTATCAAGGATCTATATTACACGAGAAGTGTGACCCTCAATGGTTCAGGTGTATGCTAGCCGTGGGCTCACAACTCTTTGTGATTCGAACAACACATTGTTCTTATACGAACTCGTCCCAAGAGTCCTGATTAGAGTAAAACTCATTTTAACTAACCCCCGATCAAATCGGTGCCCAACGAATCAAGACTGGCGTCTAGCAACTACGCATCATGATTCCCTACATACAAGTGAAGTGCCTGCAAGAACCATATGATATAGTTAGCGTACAGTACGATCCCTTCGCAGCACATGTCCCTATTGAACTAGAGGCATTGGTTCACCGAGACCTCTTATAAAGTTCAAGAACCGTGCGAACGTTCTAGGTATTATAAATCCGTTCGTGTGCGACTTAGGGAAACACATTTCCCTAATCACCCCACTATCAACTCTGGCCAGAGATTCCTTGGATTATAAATCGTCAGAACACACAGGACATCCATGACTAATCAAGCGCTCGAATCCCCTACTACAATGCACAGACTTCACACTAGATTTCGAATTGCACGAACGTTGGCCCTTGGAGTGGTCCGCGGTGGGACTCAGAGACAGGTCACGATACAATCGGTCCTCTAGTGAAGTCACGGTGATGTCTGGGTCTTAAGGACTAATGGTGTACAACTATATCTTAGAAACTTACTACTCGATGAATGAGAACCACTTATAGATTTCTAGGGCGAGGGAGTTCAGTGAACTCATCTAGTATGAGCACCCACTCAAGTATGCCGATGTCACAACACCGAGGACTGACGAGACACAGTACACATACACTTCTGATGAGCTCTTGGTTCCTTAGCTTGCGCTACGGATCCGTTGTTATCGTAGTACAGCCGTACTCGATCGCTAGCGTTCGGATATACACCCAACTCTTGGATGAATTTCCTAATCCATGACCCTTCCTTTGAAGCATCTGATGCTGCAATATATTCAGCCTCGGTGGTGGAATCAGCCGTCGTGCCTTGTTTGGAACTCTTCTAACACACGGCACCCCCGTTGACTTTGAATATATACCCCGAGTTTGACTTCGAATCATCCACGTCTGATTGAAAACTAGAATCCTTGAAGCCTTCTAATTTCAACTCGGTATCCCCATAGACCAAAAACAAATCTCGAGTTCTTCGCAAGTACTTGAGAATGTCCTTCACAGCCTTCCGATGGGCTAGGCCGGGGTCGGACCGATATCTGCTTGTGACGCTCACAGCATACGCAATATCAGGTCGTGTACACAGCATGCCATACATTATGCTTCCTATAGCGGATGCATAAGGTGTCCTTTTCTTCTCCTCAATTTCCATTTGCGTTTGAGGACGCATGGACTTCGAGAGACGAACCCCATGGGACATTGGCAAGAATCCCTTCTTGGATTCTTCCATGCTAAACCGTTTAAGAACGGTGTCAATGTACATGGATTGGGACAAGCCTAGTAATCTCCTCGATCTATCTCTATAGATTCGTATTCCTAATACGTAGGATGCTTCTCCCAAATCCTTCATCGAGAAACGTGTGGATAACCATACTTTAGTTGACTGCAACATCCCTACATCATTCCTAATGAGTAGTATGTCATCAACATAAAGTACAAGGAAAGTTTTTGCACTCCCACTAACCTTCTTGTAGACACAAGGTTCCTCCGGGTTTTTCACAAATTCAAACTCTTTGATAGTTATGTCGAACCTTTTATTCCAACTACGGGATGCTTGTTTCAATCCATAAATGGATCGCTGGAGTTTGCAAACCTTTTGCTCATCTCGAGAAGATATGAAGCCTTCCGGCTGCGCCATGTAAATTTCTTCCTCAATGTCCCCATTAAGGAAAGTGGTCTTCACATCCATTTGCCATATCTCGTAGTCATACCACGCAGAGATGGCCAGCAAAATCCTAATGGACTTAAGCATAGCAACAGGAGAGAAGGTTTCCTCATAGTCAACTCCTTGCTTTTGAGTATAACCATTCGCTACCAATCTAGCTTTGTAGGTCGATACCTTTCCATCTACTCCAATTTTCTTCTTATAGATCCACTTGCAGCCTATGGGAACGATTCCCTCGGGTGGATCTACCAAGGTCCATACCTTGTTGGAGTACATAGATTCCATTTCGGATTTTATGGGATTAAGCCAATGTCCCTTGTCTGTATCCGATACAGCTTCGTTGAAAGTTCTAGGATCACATCCTTGATCAACTTCATCAACGAAGAATAACCTATCGGGCGCTCTCCAAACGCTTTCGGATCTACGCAGCGACGGTTCAGGAGGTATATTAGTGGTTTGTTGAATTAGTTCATTATCTGATTGTTGTGCTTGAACTTCAGATTGTGGTTCTCGAACTTCTTCGAGATCAACTACACTGCCCTTTCTATCCGATAGAAATTCCTTCTCAAGGAACACGACATTTCACGAGACGAACACCTTTGCCTCAGAAACATAGTAGAATTCGTATCCCATGGAATCCTCAAGATACCCCACAAAATAGCATAAGTCGGATTTTCTATCCAACTTATCTCCCACTAGCCGCTTCACGTAAGCGGGACAACCCCATATCCTAATGTGTTTAAACGTGGGTTTCTTGGAGTGCCAAAGTTCATAAGGTGTGGAGTTAACTGCTTTGGTATTAACCCTATTGAGCAAATACACGGCAGTTAGGAGTGCATGACCCCACAGGTATGTCGGTAGCTCGGTGAACCCCATCATTGATCGAACCATGTCTAACAGTGTTCGATTCCGACGTTCGGAAACTCCATTAAGTTGAGGAGTTCCAGGAGGAGTCCATTGAGACAGAATCCCATTCTCTTTAAGATAGTCTATAAACTCAGTACTTAAGTATTCGCCACCACGATCGGATCGTAGTTTCTTAATACGTCTACCGAGTTGGTTTTCTACTTGGTGTCTAAAATCTTTGAACTTTTCAAAAATTTCAGACTTATACTTCATTAAGTACACGAAACCATACCTAGAATAATCGTCGGTGAAGGTAACCAAGTAGTTAATGTTGGGGATCGTGCATGTATACGCAGCGGAATTTAAAAAATTTATATCGAACTAGTTTCGATTACATGCATAAACTAATCACATAGTCAACGTACCTTAACGCTTCCGCCATACATATGGTAAATTTTCGATTTGATTGAAAATACGTATAATCGAAAATCACGAAACATGCTTATACATCATTTAATGAAATCGAAACACATAATCGCATATTACTCATAGTCATAAATTGCAATTCATACAAACATGTTCGAATTAATCTACGACAGTTTCGATTTGTTTACCTCTTGTAGCCTGAGATTTCAACGAATCGAAATCAAGAACCAATCACGTACAAGCTGCGATTACCAATCCTCGGGGCTGCAGGAACACCACCGAACGGCAGCTGGTCCGTAGGTAGAGCGACGGCGGCGCGTGCGTGACAACGGCGGCGGCGCGTGGGCGGTGCAGCGGCGCGTGCGGCGGTGTGGCAATTCCGTCGGGGCAGCAGCTCCTCTCCAATTAGGTTTCACCTCGAATAAACGGATCTCCCCCTACTGTAGCACTAGATACAAAGGGGTTAGATAACAAGGGAATACGATAGAGAAAGGAGAGGGAAAAACCGGCGGATTCCGGCGGCGGACGGCGGTGGTGCGGCGGTGCAGCAACGGCCGAGAGGGAGGACGGCTAGGGCTTGAGCGGCTAGGGTTTGTTGTGTAAAAAACTGATCTCAAACTCTTGTTTGAGGTCTATTTATAACTAGGGTTTTCAACCCTAGCGGGCTTAAGTCATTGGGCTTGACCCACTGATGCATTAAGCCCATTCCCTCGTTGGCCTCGTTTCTAATAAACGATCGTCCACAAAATTATAACAAAATTATATTTGTGACGAGCTCAAAGTCCTCGTCGATACGAGTGCCTCTTCGAAATTTCCAATTTCCAAAATTGGAAACTTCCACTTTAGTGGACTTGCTAAATCGGGAAACTTCCCAATTTAGAAAGTTCACTAAATTCTGCATTTCTCTTTCTCCACGTTTATTCCGACTCGTAATCCACAATCACGAATCTTGGACTCAATCATATTGACCTCCAACTTTGCAAAGATTAACACATTAATCTATGCTTGTTGTTATCAAGGATCTATATTACACGAGAAGTGTGACCCTCAATGGTTCAGTTGTATGCTAGCCGTGGGCTCACAACTCTTTGTGATTCGAACAACACATTGTTCTTATACGAACTCCTCCCAAGAGTCCCGATTAGGGTAAAACTCATTTTACCTAATCCCGATCAAATCGGTGCCCAACGAATCAAGATTGGCGTCTAGCAACTACGCATCATGATTCCCTAGATACAAATGAAGTGCCTGCAAGAACCTTATGATATAGTTAGCGTACAGTACGATCCCTTCGTAGCACATGTCCCGATTGAACTAGAGGCATTGGTTCACCGAGACCTCTTATAAAGTTCAATAACCGTGCGAACGTTCTAGGTATTATAAATCCGTTCGTGTGCGACTTAGGGAAACACATTTCCCTAATCACCCCACTATCAACTCTGGCCAGAGATTCCATGGATTATAAACCGTCAGAACACACAGGACATCCATGACTACTCAAGCGCTCGAATCCCCTACTACAATGCACAGACTTCACACTAGATTTCGGATTGCACGAACGTTGGCCCTTGGAGCGGTCCGCGGTGGGACTCAGGGACAGGTCACGATACAATCGGTCCTCTAGTGAAGTCACGGTGATGTCTGGGTCTTAAGGACTAATGGTGTACAACTATATCTTAGAAACCTATTACTCGATGAATGAGAACCACTTATAGATTTCTAGGGCGAGGGAGTTCAGTGAACTCATCCAGTATGAGCACCCACTCAAGTATGCCGATGTCACAACACCGAGGACTGATGAGACGCAGTACACATACACTAAGTGCTAGTCTCAAAAGGGAAAGGCCGGTATCCTCATTGTTGGCGTAACCCATCGACTAGGAACAAGGTTTAACAGTTACATTACATTGTTGAGTTATCTCACGATTCTACTAGATCAACTCACAGTAATAGAGTAACTCGTTAGGACTATATCTATGCTGCTTGCATGGGATAACAGATATAGAATGCCAAATATGATATTATATTATTACGAACGAAAAACGATTGTTTTATTACAAAGAAAAGAGAAAGACCACAGCCACAAGTTGGCTTGCCGGTCACTTACTCTAACAATCTCCCACTTGACCTTAAGCCAACTACTCATAAATCAAAGTCCCATCGACTCTCGATGTTTCTCGTGGACTGATCCTGACAATGGCTTGGTGAAGGGATCTGCAATATTGTCCTCCGAGGTGACTCTGTCTAGCTTGACTTCACCTCTCTCTATGATCTCTCGGATCACATGGTATTTTCTCAACACGTGCTTCGACTTCTGATGAGCTCTTGGTTCCTTAGCTTGTGCTACGGCTCCGTTGTTATCGCAGTACAGCCGTACTGGATCGCTAGCGTTCGGAAATACACCCAACTCTTGGATGAATTTCCTAATCCATGACCCTTCCTTTGAAGCATCTGATGCTGCAATATATTCAGCCTCGGTGGTGGAATCAGCCGTCGTGCCTTGTTTGGAACTCTTCCAACACACGGCACCTCCGTTGACTTTGAATATATACCCCGAGTTTGACTTCGAGTCATCCACATCCGATTGAAAACTAGAATCCGTGAAGCCTTCTATTTTCAACTCGGTATCCCCATAGACCAAAAACAAATCTCGAGTTCTTCGCAAGTACTTGAGAATGTCCTTCACAGCCTTCCAATGGGCTGGGCCGGGGTCGGACTGATATCTGCTTGTGACGCTTACAGCATACGCAATATCAGGTCGTGTACACAGCATGCCATACATTATGCTTCCTATAGCGGATGCATAAGGTGTCCATTTCATCTCCTCGATTTCCATTTGCGTTTGAGGACGCATGGATTTCGAGAGACGAACCCCATGGGACATTGGCAAGAATCCCTTCTTGGATTCTTCCATGCTAAACCGTTTAAGAACGGTGTCTATGTACATGGATTGGGACAAGCCAAGCAATCTCCTCGATCTATCTCTACAGATCCGTATTCCCAATACGTAGGATGCTTCTCCCAAATCCTTCATCGAGAAACGTGTGGATAACCATACTTTAGTCGACTGCAACATCCCTACATCATTCCCAATGAGTAGTATGTCATCAACATAAAGTACAAGAAAAGTCACTGCACTCCCACTAACCTTCTTGTAGACACAAGGTTCCTCCGGGTTTTTCACAAATTCAAACTCTTTGATAGTTGTGTCGAACCTTTTGTTCCAACTACGGGATGCTTGTTTCAATCCATAAATGGATCGCTGGAGTTTGCAAACCTTTTGCTCATCTCCAGAAGATATGAAGCCTTCCGGCTGCGCCATGTATATTTCTTCCTCAATGTCCCCATTAAGGAAAGCGGTCTTCACATCCATTTGCCATATCTCGTAGTCATACCACGCAGAAATGGCCAGCAAAATCCTAATGGACTTAAGCATAGCAACTGGAGAGAAGGTTTCCTCATAGTCAACTCCTTGCTTTTGAGTATAACCCTTCGCTACCAATCTAGCCTTGTAGGTCGACACCTTTCCATCTACTCCAATTTTCTTCTTATAGATCCACTTGCAGCCTATGGGAACAATTCCCTCGGGTGGATCTACCAAGGTCCATACCTTGTTGGAGTACATAGAGTCCATTTCGGATTTCATGGCATTAAGCCAATGTCCCTTGTCTGTATCCGATACAGCTTCGTTGAAAGTTCTAGGATCACATCCTTGGTCAACTTCATCAACGAGGAATAACCTATCGGGCGCTCTCCGAACTCTTTCGGATCTACGCAGCGACGGTTCAGGAGGTATGTTAGTGGTTTGTTGAATTGGTTCATTATCTGATTGTTGTGCTTGAACTTCAGATTGTGGTTCTCGAACTTCTTCGAGATCAACTACATTGCCCTTTCTATCCGATAGAAATTCCTTCTCAAGGAACACGGCATTTCTCGAGACGAACACCTTTGCCTCGGAAACATAGTAGAATTCGTATCCCATGGAATCCTCGGGATACCCCACAAAATAGCATAGGTCGGATTTTATATCCAACTTATCTCCCACTAGCCGCTTCACGTAAGCGGGACAACCCCATATCCTAATATGTTTAAACGTGGGTTTCTTGGAGTGCCAAAGTTCATAAGGTGTGGAGTTAACTGCTTTGGTATTAACCCTATTCAGCAAATACACGGCAGTTAGGAGTGCATGACCCCACTGGTATGCCGGTAGCTCGGTGAACCCCATCATAGATCGAACCATATCTAACAGTGTTCGATTCCGACGTTCGGAAACTCCATTAAGTTGAGGAGTTCCAGGAGGAGTCCATTGAGACAGAATCCCATTCTCTTTAAGATAGTCTATAAACTCAGTACTTAAGTATTCGCCACCACGATCGGATCGTAGTTTCTTAATACGTCTACCGAGTTGGTTTTCTACTTGGTGTCTAAAATCTTTGAACTTTTCAAAAATTTCAGACTTATACTTCATTAAGTACACGAAACCATACCTAGAATAATCGTCGGTGAAGGTAACCAAGTAGTTAATGTTGGGGATCGTGCATGTATACGCAGCGGAATTTAAAAAATTTATATCGAACTAGTTTCGATTACATGCATAAACTAATCACATAGTCAACGTACCTTAACGCTTCCGCCATACATATGGTAAATTTTCGATTTGATTGAAAATACGTATAATCGAAAATCACGAAACATGCTTATACATCATTTAATGAAATCGAAACACATAATCGCATATTACTCATAGTCATAAATTGCAATTCATACAAACATGTTCGAATTAATCTACGACAGTTTCGATTTGTTTACCTCTTGTAGCCTGAGATTTCAACGAATCGAAATCAAGAACCAATCACGTACAAGCTGCGATTACCAATCCTCGGGGCTGCAGGAACACCACCGAACGGCAGCTGGTCCGTAGGTGGAGCGACGGCGGCGCGTGCGTGACAACGGCGGCGGCGCGTGGGCGGTGCAGCGGCGCGTGCGGCGGTGTGGCAATTCCGTCGGGGCAGCAGCTCCTCTCCAATTAGGTTTCACCTCGAATAAACGGATCTCCCCCTACTGTAGCACTAGATACAAAGGGGTTAGATAACAAGGGAATACGATAGAGAAAGGAGAGGGAAAAACCGGCGGATTCCGGCGGCGGACGGCGGTGGTGCGGCGGTGCAGCAACGGCCGAGAGGGAGGACGGCTAGGGCTTGAGCGGCTAGGGTTTGTTGTGTAAAAAAATGATCTCAAACTCTTGTTTGAGGTCTATTTATACCTAGGGTTTTCAACCCTAGCGGGCTTAAGTCATTGGGCTTGACCCACTGATGCATTAAGCCCATTCCCTCGTTGGCCTCGTTTCTAATAAACGATCGTCCACAAAATTATAACAAAATTATATTTGTGACGAGCTCAAAGTCCTCGTCGATACGAGTGCCTCTTCGAAATTTCCAATTTCCAAAATTGGAAACTTCCACTTTAGTGGACTTGCTAAATCGGGAAACTTCCCAATTTAGAAAGTTCACTAAATTCTGCATTTCTCTTTCTCCACGTTTATTCCGACTCGTAATCCACAATCACGAATCTTGGACTCAATCATATTGACCTCCAACTTTGCAAAGATTAACATATTAATCTATGCTCATTGTTATCAAGGATCCATGTTACACGAGAAGTGTGACCCTCAATGGTTCAGGTGTATGCTAGCCGTGGGCTCACAACTCTTTGTGATTCGAACAACACATTGTTCTTATACGAACTCCTCCCAAGAGTCCCGATTAGGGTAAAACTCATTTTACCTAATCCCGATCAAATCGGTGCCCAACGAATCAAGATTGGCGTCTAGCAACTACGCATCATGATTCCCTAGATACAAATGAAGTGCCTGCAAGAACCTTATGATATAGTTAGCGTACAGTACGATCCCTTCGTAGCACATGTCCCGATTGAACTAGAGGCATTGGTTCACCGAGACCTCTTATAAAGTTCAATAACCGTGCGAACGTTCTAGGTATTATAAATCCGTTCGTGTGCGACTTAGGGAAACACATTTCCCTAATCACCCCACTATCAACTCTGGCCAGAGATTCCATGGATTATAAACCGTCAGAACACACAGGACATCCATGACTACTCAAGCGCTCGAATCCCCTACTACAATGCACAGACTTCACACTAGATTTCGGATTGCACGAACGTTGGCCCTTGGAGTGGTCCGCGGTGGGACTCAGGGACAGGTCACGATACAATCGGTCCTCTAGTGAAGTCACGGTGATGTCTGGGTCTTAAGGACTAATGGTGTACAACTATATCTTAGAAACCTATTACTCGATGAATGAGAACCACTTATAGATTTCTAGGGCGAGGGAGTTCAGTGAACTCATCCAGTATGAGCACCCACTCAAGTATGCCGATGTCACAACACCGAGGACTGATGAGACGCAGTACACATACACTAAGTGCTAGTCTCAAAAGGGAAAGGCCGGTATCCTCATTGTTGGCGTAACCCATCGACTAGGAACAAGGTTTAACAGTTACATTACATTGTTGAGTTATCTCACGATTCTACTAGATCAACTCACAGTAATAGAGTAACTCGTTAGGACTATATCTATGCTGCTTGCATGGGATAACAAATATAGAATGCCAAATATGATATTATATTATTACGAACGAAAAACGATTGTTTTATTACAAAGAAAAGAGAAAGACCACAGCCACAAGTTGGCTTGCCGGTCACTTACTCTAACAATCTCCCACTTGACCTTAAGCCAACTACTCATAAATCAAAGTCCCATCGACTCTCGATGTTTCTCGTGGACTGATCCTGACAATGGCTTGGTGAAGGGATCTGCAATATTGTCCTCCGAGGTGACTCTGTCTAGCTTGACTTCACCTCTCTCTATGATCTCTCGGATCACATGGTATTTTCTCAACACGTGCTTCGACTTCTGATGAGCTCTTGGTTCCTTAGCTTGTGCTACGGCTCCGTTGTTATCGCAGTACAGCCGTACTGGATCGCTAGCGTTCGGAAATACACCCAACTCTTGGATGAATTTCCTAATCCATGACCCTTCCTTTGAAGCATCTGATGCTGCAATATATTCAGCCTCGGTGGTGGAATCAGCCGTCGTGCCTTGTTTGGAACTCTTCCAACACACGGCACCTCCGTTGACTTTGAATATATACCCCGAGTTTGACTTTGAGTCATCCACGTCCGATTGAAAACTAGAATCCGTGAAGCCTTCTAATTTCAACTCGGTATCCCCATAGACCAAAAACAAATCTCGAGTTCTTCGCAAGTACTTGAGAATGTCCTTTACAGCCTTCCAATGGGCTGGGCCGGGGTCGGACTGATATCTGCTTGTGACGCTCACAGCATACGCAATATCAGGTCGTGTACACAGCATGCCATACATTATGCTTCCTATAGCGGATGCATAAGGTGTCCTTTTCATCTCCTCGATTTCCATTTGCGTTTGAGGACGAATGGATTTCGAGAGACGAACCCCATGGGACATTGGCAAGAATCCCTTCTTGGATTCTTCCATGCTAAACCGTTTAAGAACGGTGTCTATGTACATGGATTGGGACAAGCCAAGCAATCTCCTCGATCTATCTCTACAGATCCGTATTCCCAATACGTAGGATGCTTCTCCCAAATCCTTCATCGAGAAACGTGTGGATAACCATACTTTAGTCGACTGCAACATCCCTACATCATTCCCAATGAGTAGTATGTCATCAACATAAAGTACAAGAAAAGTCACTGCACTCCCACTAACCTTCTTGTAGACACAAGGTTCCTCCGGGTTTTTCACAAATTCAAACTCTTTGATAGTTGTGTCGAACCTTTTGTTCCAACTACGGGATGCTTGTTTCAATCCATAAATGGATCGCTGGAGTTTGCAAACCTTTTGCTCATCTCCAGAAGATATGAAGCCTTCCGGCTGCGCCATGTATATTTCTTCCTCAATGTCCCCATTAAGGAAAGCGGTCTTCACATCCATTTGCCATATCTCGTAGTCATACCACGCAGAAATGGCCAGCAAAATCCTAATGGACTTAAGCATAGCAACTGGAGAGAAGGTTTCCTCATAGTCAACTCCTTACTTTTGAGTATAACCCTTCGCTACCAATCTAGCCTTGTAGGTCGACACCTTTCCATCTACTCCAATTTTCTTCTTATAGATCCACTTGCAGCCTATGGGAACAATTCCCTCGGGTGGATCTACCAAGGTCCATACCTTGTTGGAGTACATAGAGTCCATTTCGGATTTCATGGCATTAAGCCAATGTCCCTTGTCTGTATCCGATACAGCTTCGTTGAAAGTTCTAGGATCACATCCTTGGTCAACTTCATCAACGAGGAATAACCTATCGGGCGCTCTCCGAACTCTTTCGGATCTACGCAGCGATGGTTCAGGAGGTATATTAGTGGTTTGTTGAATTGGTTCATTATCTGATTGTTGTGCTTGAACTTCAGATTGTGGTTCTCGAACTTCTTCAAGATCAACTACACTGCCCTTTCTATCCGATAGAAATTCCTTCTCAAGGAACACGGCATTTCTCGAGACGAACACCTTTGCCTCGGAAACATAGTAGAATTCGTATCCCATGGAATCATCGGGATATCCCACAAAATAGCAAAGGTCGGATTTTCTATCCAACTTATCTCCCACTAGCCGCTTCACGTAAGCGGGACAACCCCATATCCTAATATGTTTAAACGTGGGTTTCTTGGAGTGCCAAAGTTCATAAGGTGTGGAGTTAACTGCTTTGGTATTAACCCTATTCAGCAAATACACGGCAGTTAGGAGTGCATGACCCCACAGGTATGCCGGTAGCTCGGTGAACCCCATCATAGATCGAACCATATCTAACAGTGTTCGATTCCGACGTTCGGAAACTCCATTAAGTTGAGGAGTTCCAGGAGGAGTCCATTGAGACAGAATCCCATTCTCTTTAAGATAGTCTATAAACTCAGTACTTAAGTATTCGCCACCACGATCGGATCGTAGTTTCTTAATACGTCTACCGAGTTGGTTTTCTACTTGGTGTCTAAAATCTTTGAACCTTTCAAAAGTTTCAGACTTATACTTCATTAAGTACACGAAACCATACCTAGAATAATCATCGGTAAAGGTAACGAAGTAGTTAAAACCACCCCTAGCACTAACGCTTAGTGGACCACACACGTCTGAATGGATCAAATCGAAAAGACCCTCGGCCCGTTCCATCTTCCCTTTGAAGGGAGTCTTGGTCATTTTTCCTTTAAGGCAGGATACACAAGATTGAAGTGATTTAACGTCCTCCAAGGAGAACATTCTTTCACTAACAAACTTGTTCATCCTTCTCAAGGAAAAGTGACCTAGTCGAGCGTGCCAAAGTTGTGCGGGGTTAAGACTTATATCTTTTCGTTTTGCTGATATAACGTTAATAGGTATTTCACTTGGATTCAGTTCATATAAGTTGTTTATAAGTTGTCCCTTACAAATCATATTTTGTTCCTTTTGTATAATGCAAATCGAATTTCCAAAAACAAAAGTAAAACCTTCATTATCCAAAACAGGAATTGAAATAAGGTTTCGAATAAGTGACGGAACAAATAAACAATTGTTCAAAACAATGGAAAAACTAGAATCCAAAACAGAAAGATAAATTGTCCCAATGGCTTCAGCAGCAACCCTTGCTCCGTTGCCCATTCTTAGGTAGGTCTCACCCACATTAAGCTTCCTACTTCTTGTCATGAGGTGCAAATCATTACAAAGATGTGAGCCACAACCAGTATCCAATACCCAAGCAGAAGATTTAACGGACAAGTTAACTTCAACTAAATACGTACCCTTTTCAGAACGTTTCTGATCGAGGTAAGCCTTGCAGTTGCGTCGCCAATGGCCCTTCTTTCCACAATGATGGCAAGCGTCATCAACTTGCTTGGTGACCTTGTCATTCTTCACTCCGCTCGACTCGCCCTTTTCAAGTTTCTTGCTCGGGCCGAAACTCCTTTCTTTCCTTTTCTTCTGGAAAGAACTTTTCTTCACAGAAGGAGCAACTAGGAGAACAGATTTCTCCTTCTTGATTGTGGACTCATAGCTGACCAACATGTTCAACAACTCATCCAATGGTGGATCGAGCTTGTTCATGTTGAAGTTCACTATGAACGATTCATAAGAACTAGGAAGGGACAGTAGGATCAAATCCACCGAGAGCTCGGCCGGGAGGGTGACATCAAGGTTCACCAACTTCTCAAGGAGAGTGATCATCTTGAGACCGTGTTCGTGGACCGAAGCCCCTTCACGCAGCCTCATGGTGATCAACTCCTTGGTAGCTGAGTACCTCGATGCCCTAGTATTCTCACTGTACATGCTTTCAAGATGATGCTTGATATCATAAGCATGCACGTGAGACTCATACTTCCTCGCGAGCTCTGGCACCATGGATGCTAGCATGTAGCACCTTTCATGGAGGTCGTCCTTCTTCCATGCCTCGAAAGTGGCAGTCTCGTCAGCAGTAGCAGTCGCAGGAAGAGCAGCGGGGGGACGTTCATTGAGCACATAGAGACGCTCCTCGACTTGGAGCACAAGTTTCAGATTTCGAAACCAATCCAAATAGTTTGGACCGGTGAGTTTGTTTTGGTCGAGGATTGAGGAAAGGGGATGTTTGGACATTGTTGCTGAGAAAATTTTAAGAAGACAATAATTAGAGTTTAGTTCGTAATAATCGTTACAATTAAAATTTTGGACTTTTATGTATTAATTGTTCTCCCACTAATTTTATCGAATTCCACCACCCTCTAGCAGACAATCGAGAAAACTTATTTTTCTTTAATGGGCTTTAGGTCCAATAGCGCTAATGTAACCCGTAGTTAATCTATCCCGATTACATAAGCCTAAAGGTAGAGTACTATCAATCACATCACTATGTGACCCTAAAGATCGATTTACCTCACACTTGATAATGACCTAAGTTAATCTAGCGAATATCAAAATCTTCGTGTGTCAAGTCTAGCCTACCAATATGAGATGTCATGGATCCAACTATATCAAACTAATGCAATCCCTAGTTAATCTAGCCGACCACATTAATCCAACATAATTTTATCTATGACCGTATCTCCATCTAATGTCAATTAAATTACAGCTTATCCCACAATAGCACTCCCCGCTAACACGGCTTACTGCACTATTATGAGAGGCTACACATAATCTAATTGTTGGTAGAAGGAAAGAAAAATTCAACAATTTGGTTTTTCTTTATAGCTTGATAATTATTCTTAATTAAGAATGAGGGATTTTATTTATTAAATCTTATTAGCTCATCGGAAGTTTTAGGTTATGATCGTTTGTGATTCCTACAACTATGTTCTCTAGGTATGTGGAAACGCATATTGATCCTAAGAGAGACATACGATCATCATCGTACTTAATCACAATTATTCATCTCATGAATTAATTAATAAATACGATAAATTGCAAATATAATTAACGGACTTCCTTCATTCATAAATCATTCAAATAAGAATGAAGTCCATTAATTATTTGCCATCTAATTTGTGTTCCATTAATTAAACTAATTTAACGATTAAATTAAATAATTAATCCAACACTATTCTTTGAATTCAAATTAAATTAATGGATCAATTATCTAATTGGGTTTAATTGATAAATAATTTCAAAAATTAAAAATTAATTAATTTTAATATTAATCTCAGAAAATCAATAAAAGAAATTTTTTTTTTTTTTTGCTGACCGGACCGGTTGGACTGATCCGACCGGACCGGTTCGGTCAGCTGGGGAAAAACAGCAGAAAAACGAGTTTTCAAAATTTTATATTTTCTGAAATATTCAAAATATTTAATTAATATTAAACCACCCAATTTGATAACACCAAAAATTCAACAATTCAACAAATCGAAGCATGCTTTCGAAAACGATAAACACGTTGACAAATAAACGATTTACCCGTGGCTCTGATACCACTGTTGGGGATCGTGCATGTATACGCAGCGGAATTTAAAAAATTTATATCGAACTAGTTTCGATTACATGCATAAACTAATCACATAGTCAACGTACCTTAACGCTTCCGCCATACATATGGTAAATTTTCGATTTGATTGAAAATACGTATAATCGAAAATCACGAAACATGCTTATACATCATTTAATGAAATCGAAACACATAATCGCATATTACTCATAGTCATAAATTGCAATTCATACAAACATGTTCGAATTAATCTACGACAGTTTCGATTTGTTTACCTCTTGTAGCGTGAGATTTCAACGAATCGAAATCAAGAACCAATCACGTACAAGCTGCGATTACCAATCCTCGGGGCTGCAGGAACACCACCGAACGGCAGCTGGTCCGTAGGTGGAGCGACGGCGGCGCGTGCGTGACAACGGCGGCGGCGCGTGGGCGGTGCAGCGGCGCGTGCGGCGGTGTGGCAATTCCGTCGGGGCAGCAGCTCCTCTCCAATTAGGTTTCACCTCGAATAAACGGATCTCCCCCTACTGTAGCACTAGATACAAAGGGGTTAGATAACAAGGGAATACGATAGAGAAAGGAGAGGGAAAAACCGGCGGATTCCGGCGGCGGACGGCGGTGGTGCGGCGGTGCAGCAACGGCCGAGAGGGAGGACGGCTAGGGCTTGAGCGGCTAGGGTTTGTTGTGTAAAAAACTGATCTCAAACTCTTGTTTGAGGTCTATTTATACCTAGGGTTTTCAACCCTAGCGGGCTTAAGTCATTGGGCTTGACCCACTGATGCATTAAGCCCATTCCCTCGTCGGCCTCGTTTCTAATAAACGATCGTCCACAAAATTATAACAAAATTATATTTGTGACGAGCTCAAAGTCCTCGTCGATACGAGTGCCTCTTCGAAATTTCCAATTTCCAAAATTGGAAACTTCCACTTTAGTGGACTTGCTAAATCGGGAAACTTCCCAATTTAGAAAGTTCACTAAATTCCGAATTTCTCTTTCTCCACGTTTATTCCGACTCGTAATCCACAATCACGAATCTTGGACTCAATCATATTGACCTCCAACTTTGCAAAGATTAACATATTAATCTATGCTCATTGTTATCAAGGATCCATGTTACACGAGAAGTGTGACCCTCAATGGTTCAGGTGTATGCTAGCCGTGGGCTCACAACTCTTTGTGATTCGAACAACACATTGTTCTTATACGAACTCCTCCCAAGAGTCCCGATTAGGGTAAAACTCATTTTACCTAATCCCGATCAAATCGGTGCCCAACGAATCAAGATTGGCGTCTAGCAACTACGCATAATGATTCCCTAGATTCAAATGAAGTTCCTGCAAGAACCTTATGATATAGTTAGCGTACAGTACGATCCCTTCATAGCACATGTCCCGATTGAACTAGAGGCATTGGTTCACCGAGACCTCTTATAAAGTTCAATAACCGTGCGAACGTTCTAGGTATTATAAATCCGTTCGTGTGCGACTTAGGGAAACACATTTCCCTAATCACCCCACTATCAACTCTGGCCAGAGATTCCATGGATTATAAACCGTCAGAACACACAGGACATCCATGACTACTCAAGCGCTCGAATCCCCTACTACAATGCACAGACTTCACACTAGATTTCGGATTGCACGAACGTTGGCCCTTGGAGTGGTCCGCGGTGGGACTCAGGGACAGGTCACGATACAATCGGTCCTCTAGTGAAGTCACGGTGATGTCTGGGTCTTAAGGACTAATGGTGTACAACTATATCTTAGAAACCTATTACTCGATGAATGAGAACCACTTATAGATTTCTAGGGCGAGGGAGTTCAGTGAACTCATCCAGTATGAGCACCCACTCAAGTATGCCGATGTCACAACACCGAGGACTGATGAGACGCAGTACACATACACTAAGTGCTAGTCTCAAAAGGGAAAGGCCGGTATCCTCATTGTTGGCGTAACCCATCGACTAGGAACAAGGTTTAACAGTTACATTACATTGCTGAGTTATCTCACGATTCTACTAGATCAACTCACAGTAATAGAGTAACTCGTTAGGACTATATCTATGCTGCTTGCATGGGATAACATATATAGAATGCCAAATATGATATTTTATTATTACGAACGAAAAACGATTGTTTTATTACAAAGAAAAGAGAAAGACCACAGCCACAAGTTGGCTTGCCGGTCACTTACTCTAACAGTTAAAACCACCCCTAGCACTAACGCTTAGTGGACCACACACGTCTGAATGGATCAAATCCAAAAGACCCTCGGCTCGTTCCATCTTCCCTTTGAATAGAGTCTTGGTCATTTTTCCTTTAAGGCAGGACACACAAGTTTGAAGTGATTTCACGTCCTCCAAGGAGAACATTCCTTCACTTACAAACTTGTTCATCCTTCTCAAGGAAATGTGACCCAGTAGAGCGTGCCAAAGTTGTGCGGGGTTAAGACTTATATCTTTTCATTTTGCAGATATAACGTTAATAGGTATTTCATTTGGATTTAGTTCATATAAGTTTTTTATAAGTTGTCCCTTACAAATCATATTTTGATCCTTTTGTATAATGCAAATCGAATTTCCAAAAACCAAAGTAAAACCTTCATTATCCAAAACAGGAATAGAAACAAGCTTTCGAATAAGTGACGGAACAAATAAACAATTGTTCAAAACAATGCAAAAACTAGAATCCAAAACAGAAAGATAAATTGTCCCAATGGCTTCAGCAGCAACCCTTGCTTCGTTGCCCATTCTTAGGTAGGTCTCACCCACATTAAGTCTCCTACTTCTTGTCATGAGTTGCAAATCATTACAAAGATGTGAGCCACAACCAGTATCCAATACCCAAGAAGAAGATTTAACGGACAAATTAACTTCTATTAAATACGTACCCTTTTCAGAACGTTTCTGATCGAGGTAAGCCTTGTAGTTGCATCGCCAATGGCCCTTCTTTCCAAAATGATGGCAAGAGTCATCAACTTGCTTGGTGACCTTGTCATTCTTCACTCCGCTCGACTCGCCCTTCTCAAGTTTCTTGCTCGGGCCGAAACTTCTTTCTTTCCTTTTCTTCTGGAAATAACCTTTCTTTACAGAAGGAGCAACTAGGAGAACAGATTTCTCCTTCTTGATCATGGACCCATAGGTGACCAACATGTTTAACAACTCATCCAATGGTGGATCAAGCTTGTTCATGTTGAAGTTCACTCTGAACGATTCATAAGAACTAGGAAGGGACAGTAGGATCAAATCCACCGAGAGCTCGGTCGGGAGGGTGACATCAAGGCTCACCAACTTCTCAAGGAGAGTGATCATCTTGATGGACCGAAGCCCCTTCACGCAGCCTCATGGTGATCAACTCCTTGGTAGCTGACTACCTCGATTCCCTAGTATTCTCACTGTACATACTTTCAAGTTGATGCTTGATATCATAAGCATGCACATGAGACTCATACTTCCTCGCGAGCTCTGGCACCATGGATGCTAGCATGTAGCACCTCGCATGGAGGTCGTCCTTCTTCCATGCCTCAAAAGTGGCAGTCTCGTCAGCAGTAGCAGTCGCAGGAAGATCAACGGGGGGACGTTCATTGAGCACATAGAGACGCTCCTCGACTTGGAGCACAAGTTTCAGATTTCGAAGCCAATCCAAATAGTTTGGGCCGGTGAGTTTGTTTTGGTCGAGGATAGAGGAAAGGGGATGTTTGGACATTGATGCTGAGAAATTTTTAAGAAGACAATAATTAGAGTTTAGTTCGTAATAATCGTGAGATTTCGACGAATCGAAACCTAGAACCAATCAAGTACAAGCTGGAAATAACCAATCCTCGGCGGTGCGTGGATTCGTCGGGGCAGCAGCTCCTCTCCAATTAGGTTTCACCTCGTATTTTTGACCCACTCGAACTACAACACTAGATGTAAACGAGTTAGATAAACGACAAGTAAACGAAGGAGAAGAGAGGAGAAAACCGACGGTGATCGCCGGTGGCGCGGCGGGGCAGCAACGGCCGAAGAGATGCGCGGCTAGGGCTTGGGCGGCTAGGGTTTGGTGCAGAAAATCTGATCTCCAACTCTTGTTTGAGGTCTATTTAAACTTAGGGTTTTCAACCCTAGTGGGTTTAAGTCATAAGGCTTGACCCACTGATGTATTAAGCCCATTCCCTCGTTGGCCTCGTTTCTAATAAATGATCGTTCACAAAATTATAACAAAATTATATTTGTGACGAGCTCAAAGTCCTCGTCGATACGAGTGCCTCTTCTAAATTTCCAATTTCCAAAATTGGAAACTTCCACTTCAGTGGACATGCTACATCGGGAAACTTCCCAATTTAGAAAGTTCACTAAATTCCGCATGTCTCTCTTCCTCTACGTTTATTCCGATTCGCAATCCAAAATTACGAATCTTGGATTCAATCCTATCGACATCCAATCGTTCAAATATTAACACATTAATCTATGCTTGTTGTTATCAAGGATCTATATTACACGAGAAGTGTGACCCTCAATGGTTCAGGTGTATGCTAGCCGTGGGCACACAACTCTTTGTGATTCGAACAACACATTGTTCTTATACGAACTCCTCCCAAGAGTCCTGATTAGAGTAAAACTAATTTTACCTAATCCCCAATCAAATCGGTGCCCAACGAATCAAGATTGGCGTCTAGCAACTACGCATCATGATTCCCTAGATACAAGTCGAGTGCTTGCAAGAACCTTATGATATAGTTAGCGTACAGTACGATCCCTTCGCATAACATGTCCCGATTGAACTAGAGGCATTGGTTCACCGAGACCTCTTATAAAGTTCAATAACCGTGCGAACGTTCTAGGTATTATAAATCTGTTCGTGTGCGACTTAGGGAAACACATTTCCCTAATCACCCCGCTATCAACTCTGGCCAGAGATTCCTTGGATTATAAACCGTCAGAACACACAGGACATCCATGACTACTCAAGCGCTCGAATGCCCTACTACAATGCACAGACTTCACACTAGATTTCGGATTGCACGAACGTTGGCCCTTGGAGTGGTCCGCGGTGGGACTTAGAGACAAGTCACGATACAATCGGTCCTCTAGTGAAGTCACGGTGATGTCTGGGTCTTAAGGACTAATGGTGTACAACTATATCTTAGAAACCTATTACTCGATGAATGAGAACCACTTATAGATTTCTAGGGCGAGGGAGTTCTATGAACTCATCTAGTATGAGCACCCACTCAAGTATGCCGATGTCACAACATTAAGGACTGATGAGACGCAGTACACATACACTAAGTTCTAGTCTCAAAAGGGAAAGGCCGGTATCCTCATTATTGGCGTAACCCATCGGCTAGGAACAAGGTTTAACAGTTACATTACATTACTGAGTTATCTCATGATTCTACTAGATCAACTCACAGTAATAGAGTAACTCGTTAGGACTATATCTATGCTGCTTGCATGGGATAAGAGATATAGAATGCCAAATGAAATGTTTTATTATTACGAACGAAAAACGATTGTTTTATTACAAGATAAAAGGAAAGACCACAGCCACAAGTTGGCTTGTTGGTCACCTACTCCAACATCCCTGAGTTCCACCGAGGACCATCCCAAGGGCCAGTGTTCGTGCAGTCCGAAATCTAGTGGGAGGTATGTGATTGTAGTCGGGGATTCGACCTCTAGAAACGTCTTGGATGTCCTGTGTGTTCTGAAAGTTTGTTATCATTCTAAGTCTCTGGCCAGAGCTGACCAAGTGATGATTACATAATTCGATTCTCTAAGTCATGCACGTAACGATTACAACACTTAGAACGATCGCACCGTCATTGAACATATAAAGAGGTCTCGACAAACAAATGCCTCTAGTTCAATCAGGACATATGTATCAAAGGGACCGTACTGTACGTTAACTATATTTAAAGGTTCTTGCAGGCACTTCTATTGTATCTAGGGAATCATGACGCGTAGTTGCTAGACGCCAATCTTGATTCGTTGGGTGATTAAGGTGAATTGAGCTTCATCTTAATCATAACTCTAAGGGACGAGTTTTGCCCACAAAGGGTTGTGGGCCCACGGCTAGCTTACACCTGAACCATCGAGGGTCACACTGCTCGTGCACATGAGATCTTTGAATAAACGGTCAGAGATAAAATAGTTTATCTTTGCATTATTGGAAGTGAATATGATTGGATCCAACATTCGTAATTTGGAATTATGAATGAGAATAAGAAAAAGGAAAAGAATAGGCGACCATCTTAGTTCACTTTCTAAATCGGGAAGTTTCCAAATTTAGAAAGTGCACTGAACTAGGGTTTCCACTTTTGGAAAGTTGGAAATTGAGAGTTGGCACTCGTAATGACGATGATATTATAATCATTCCGAAAATGTAATCGTTGCAATTTTCCGATCATTGAATTGAGAGAGACGAGCAAGTAAATGAACTAACGAGCTTAAGCTGTTGGGCCCGGTCCAACTTAAGCCCGTTAGGGTTTTATGCAAGGGACTATAAATACTTGATTTATAGGCCTTGCACAAAAACACAAGACCTAACCTAACCCTAGCCGCTCCCCCTCTCTCTCTCGGCCTCTCTCCCGCGGCCATCACCGGCGCCGTCGCCGGAACCTAGCCGGAATCGGTCGTTCATTGGCCGATTGCTTTCGGTAGTTTCTTTCCTTCTTTTTTTCTTCCGTTTTTCTAACTATTACGTGTCTAGTGCCACGTGTTTAGTAGATCAAAGTATACGAGGTGAAATCCAAGAGGAGGAAGATCGAAGATCGAAGAATCGAGGAGCAGCACACGAGCCAAAGCCGCACGCAACCCCACGCGCCGCCCGAAGACTGCGCGTGAGTTACACGCGCCGCCGTGGCCGTCTCACCGCTGCTGCCGCTGCACCGCTGCTGCCCCGGATTGTACGGATTGGTTTCTTTAGCAATCTCGACTTGCTTAGCGCTCCTACCTCACGCTTCAAGAGGTAAACACACGAATCTCTTGTTTTGATTCGTTTACGTTTAAACTGTATATTCATATTTGCTTTCGTATGATTTTATGTGATTACGTGTAATCGTTTTAATCGTTGCGAGCATGTATGTTGGTTTTAAATTAGCTGGAAGCGCAAAGGTACGCAATTATTTGATATTATTTAATTTATCGGGCATGTGTTTATGTGCTTTAAAGTTGTTTAAATCACATAAAATTTTTGTTTTTCCGCTGCGTACACGTGCTTTTATCCCAACAATTCTTGCCAATGTCCCATGGGGTTCGTCTCTCGAAATCTATGTGTCCTCAAACACCTAGTGATATCAAGGAGATGAAAAGGACGCCTTATGCTTCTGCGATAGGAAGCATAATGTATGGCATGCTATGTACGAGACCCGATATTGCGTATGTTGTGAGTGTCACAAGCAGATATCAGTCTAACCCCAGGCCTGCTCACTGGAAGGCCGTGAAAGATATCCTCAAGTACTTACAAAGGACAAAGGATATATTTTTGGTTTATGGGGGTGCCGAGTTGAAATTAGAGGGCTTTACCGACTCTAGTTTTCAATCAGATGTGGACGACTCAAAGTCGAACTCTGGATTTAATTTCACGCTTAATGGTGGTGCCGTGTGTTGGAAGAGTTCCAAGCAAAGCACGACGGCTGATTCCACTACCGAAGCGGAATACATTGCAGCGTCTCAAGCTACAAAGGAAGGGACTTGGATAAGGAAGTTCATCCAAGATTCCTAGTGCTAGTGATCCAGTACTGTTGTACTGTGATAAAACCGGAGCCTTGGCGCAAGCTAAGGAGCCGAGATCTCATCAGAAGTCCAAGCATATTCTAAGAAAGTATCATGTGATCCGAGAGATCATTGATAGAGGTGAAGTTAAAGTAGAACAAGTCACCTCGGAAGAGAACGTTGCAGACCCCGTCACGAAGCCTTTATCGACATCGGTCCACGAGAAACATCGAGAGTCGATGAGATTACGATTCATGGGTAGTTGGCTTTAAGTCAAGTGGGAGATTGTTAGAGTAGGTGACAAACAAGCCAACATGTGGTTGTGGTCTCTCGTATTTATTATGGTAATAAACGAACCTTTATTCGTATTAATGATAAAACACCTTGGCATTTTATATCTTTGTCCCTTTGTCACAAGCATAGATATAGTCCTTACAGTTATTCCAAGTACAAGTCATTGATCGTTAGGATCGTGAGATATTTACTTAAGTATTATAACTATTAAACATGTTCCTAGTCGAAGGGTTACGCCACCAATGAGGATATCGGCCTTTCCCATTAAGAGACTAGCACTTAGTGTATGTGTACTGCATCTCATCAGTAAACGGTATTGTGATATCGGCATGCATAAGTGGGTGCTCGTAAGTTGACGAGTTCACTGAACTCCCTCACCCTAGAAATCTCTAAGTGGTTCCCAATAATCGAGTAGAGATATCTATGGTATAGTTGTACACCATTAGTCCTTATGACTTAGACATAACCGTGACTTCATTAGAGGACCAGTTGTATCTTGACCTGTCCCTGAGTTCCACTGAGGACCATCCCAAAAGCCAGTGTTCGTGCAGTCCGTCATCTAGTGGGAGGTCTGTGCATTGTAGTCGGGGATTCGATCGCTAGAATAGTCTTGGATGTCCTGTGTGTTTTGAAAGTTTGTAATGATTCTAAGTCTCTGGCCAGAGCTGACTAAGTGGGGATTAGATAATTCGATTATCTAAGTCATGCACGTAACGATTACAACACTTAGAACGATCGCACCGTCATTGAACATATAAAGAGGTCTCGACGAACCAATGCCTCTAGTTCAATCGGGACATATGAATCGAAGGGACCGTACTGTACGTTAACTATATCTGAAGGTTCTTGCAGGCACTTCATTTGTATCTAGGAATCATGACGCGTAGTTGCTAGACGCCAATCTTGATTCGTTGGATGATTAAGGTGAAGCGAGCTTCATCTTAATCGTAACTCTAAGGGACGAGTTTTGACCACAAAGGGTTGTGGGCCCACAGCTAGCTTACACCTGAACCATCGAGGGTCACACTGCTCGTGCACATGAGATCTTTGAATAAACGATAAGAGATAAAATGGTTTATCTTTGCATGATTGGAAGTCAAAATGATTGGGTCCAAGATTCGTAATTTGGAATTACGAATGAGAATAAGAAAAGATGGTAAGATAACTGGGTTGAAAAGTCATGATTGTCATGTTCTATTACAACGTTTGCTTCCTGTAGGATTGCGTGGTTACCTACAAAAAGATGTTCTTAATGCTATTACCGAGTTGGCAAGTTTCTTCAGACAGTTATGTTCTAGAAAATTAAGCTTGGATGTCCTTGACAATTTGGAAAAAATAATTCCTATAATATTAAGCAAGTTAGAAATGATATTTCCACCTGCTTTCTTTGACGTGATGGTCCATCTAGCAATTCATTTGGCACAAGAAGCAAAGATTGGTGGACCTGTTCACTATAGATGGATGTACCCTATTGAAAGGTAACAAATTTAGATGTTTTACTTTTTCTTTAGTTTGCTAAAGTTGAATAGCTTATCTTTTTTCATTTGTGTCATGTGTCTCATGTATATGTATTTTGATATTACTATAGGTATCTTGGTAGTTTAAAAGGAATGGTTCGAAATAGAGCTCGTCCTGAAGGCTCAATTGCGGAGGCTTATATCGTGAAAGAGTGTTTGAGTTTTTGTTCATTGTATCTCCATGACATTGAGACTAAATACAATAGAGATCAAAGAAATTATGATGGGGAGGAACATCCAAATGCAACATTATCTGTTTTTCAAAGTAAAATTCGAACTTTTGGAGAAACAGATTTTGTACAGTTGACCCCTCAACAATATAGTTCTTTGCATTGGTTTGTCTTGAATAACTGCGTGGAGTTAGATTCATATTTGAGGTAAGAAAAAATATTTTAATAATATAATAGCACTTTAACATTATTTGATGGGTTATTTTTGCATTATTCAGAGAGCATGAAGAAGAACTAAAACAACAACATCCAATTGGTTGGGAGGCTAGACAAAAGAAAGAGTTTGCTGCATGGTTTGATAATCGAGTAAGATTTACAAATTATATTTTTATTTTATTCATTAATTAATAGTTTCTTTTTTAAACACAAGTTAACTCGCATTATTTTGTAAAATTAGATTAAAAAGTTGAGGAGCATTAAATCCCCTGAAGCTACAGATGAACTTATTGCACTTGCCTGTGGGCCTGATTATCGTATTAATAAGTGTGGTGGGTGCATAGTAGAAGGTGTCAAGTATCTAACAAGCAAAAGAGATTCTAGACGTGTGACACAAAATAGTGGTGTTTGTACACACTCTCTTCATAAAGGTAAAATGATCAAATTTTATGGTGTTTTAGAAGATGTGATCGAGTTGAGCTATACTTATGGTTACCGATGCGTACTATTCAGTTGCAAATGGTTTAATTTGGACCGAAACAAAATTATAAAGATAGATAGTGATCTTACAAGCGTAAATGTGGGTAATTTGTGGTATGAAAGTGAACCTTATATTTTAGCAAATCAAGTATCCCAGGTGTTCTATGTTAGTGATACAAAATTAGGTGGGAATTGGAAAGTTGTTCAACATGTACAACATCGACATCTTTTTGACCCATCATTCATTCGATTTACCGATGGGAATGAACCCGACGTGAATGACGCATATCAACAAGAAAATTGTGCTCTAATTGACGTTCAAGATAGTGCTCCAGAGATTGGATCGATTGACCGTAATGATGAAGCTCCATTGGAGATCGAAATTCTTGAAAAAATAATCCATCCACGTGTTCGTGATGATAAAGATGAAGAAGAAGATGATGATGGAGAAGACGAGACTCTAGTCGAATATTGGAGCAGCGACGATGAAGTTGCATCTCACGCTAACATAGATAGCGACTTGGAATAGTAAAAATATATAGGTATAAAGAGTTTCAAATAACTTTTGCTCTATAATTGTTTATATTTATCCATTTTGATTAAATTTCTTGATCTACTTATACTGTACCACCCCCTACCCTTTGCAGTTATGAGAAGATTTCAAGACATGGGTGCCTTCGATTTTATTCCATATCTTAGAGACATGCTCGGTGGACTAGTGCAGGCATAATTACAAACTACGAAAATGTTGTTGTCCAAGAATTAATGTCACTCACCCGGCGGAAAAGGTATAGTTTTTATGTTTTTCTTTTTGGCATTATTTGTTTTCTCTCAAGTGATTTGACTCTTTTATCCCCAAAAAAAATGCTAATTTGACAGTAATTTACAGTTATATTATACTCTGTTGCATTCTATGACCATATATTTCATTAAGTTTATATTACTTGATTGTTTTTTGACATATTTGCCTTTTGTGTATGATGGGAGTCAATGATTGAACTAAGCGGAACTCAGGATGAGGATGTAAGAGATGAGAAAACATATTTCATTGTCCTTGGTATGTATTCAATATTAGATTTATTTTCAATCGAAAAAGTTGGTACTTGTACTATTGTTCAATTGTATGTATGTCTAGTACATATGAATGATCAATGTATTTATGTGCATCTTCTATTGATTGGACATGCTTTTATTTGTTGAAATTAAATTATGTGTATACATTTTTTCTTATTGGTGCAATGTGAAAACATTAATTGGTAGTCAGTTCAAATTTCATGTTTGAAGATCTTTACTTTTTTGTTAGTCATGTTCTAGGTAAATGAACTTCATAGCCATTTCATTCTGCTTGTTCAGGTAAATAGATTTCATAGCCATTTGCTAAGTTAGTCAAACTGATGATGTAATAACTCAAGTTAGTCTTAAACATGTCTTATGATGAATAATTTTAATGGATTATAGTTTAATTCGTTTCATTATTTATCAAGTCCTTATTCTTGTAATTTTCACATTTGGTAGATACGAAAATGTCACGAGTTGTATTAGGACAAAATTTATAAGCCTATTTTGGGATATGATCATTGTAAGTATCTCCTTCGCTGATTTTTCTTGTGTGTAACAATTTTGTCTCATCCTCCACAATTGTCATGCTATTGCCCTATTTCTTTTTTGAATTTTCAGCTGTATTATTTGATGATTATGATAATTGTGGTTGTTGGATGAATGGAGTATTTCTTAATGTTAACGTTGGAAAATATGCATGAGGTGGGCAATGTTTGGGTTAGATTGAATTTGGACCGTTTTTTGGGATAATTTTTTAGTAATTGTTTAGTAAAAATTGATTATACAAGAATTGCGGTTTTAGTAAGTTCTATTTTATTTTTGTATCGCAGTGGTTTAAAAGTCAGCCTACCATGAATCGTAAAGTAATTTATTTTTTAAGTGAATTTTTATTTTCTTCTTGCACATACTAAAGTCGTAAAATCGAACCCAATTTCAAACATGCCTCAGCATATCATGCACCTGTGTGTTATTATTTTTCTTCCTTATTGTTCTAAATAAATCTTATGTCTCATATGATGTACTATAATTTGTATATATATATATATATATATATATATATATATGTGTGTGTGTGTATATCAATTTTATTTTTCAAGTTTTTGTAATCAGATTTAACTGTAGAAGCTGCAAAGAAAGCTCTCCAGATGGCGCAGAGGTTGCCCGAATGAAGTGAACCTTGTTTTGCTCTGCACTTCAACCCCCGAAAATTTATTTGCCAGTGCTCCTCAGGTATCTTTTTCTTTATTTTTAATGCCATATATCTTAGTAATGGTGATGTTTTTTTTCTCTTTTTTTTCTTTTTATAGAATTTGCAAGTTTTTCTTGTAATTGTTTCTAGATTCGAAAAACGCTTGGATGCAAAAACAATTCATTACCTTACGATGTTACAGTCGCGTGTTGTGGTTTTTTATTGGGCCTAATGTCACCTGGTTGCTACATTTGAGGTAATATATATATATATATATATATATATATATATATATATATATATATATATATATATAGATATATGATATATATATAATATATATCGAAAAGTATACTAATTAGGTGGAAGCGTTAATTGTATTAATCTAAACTATGTACATTTTTCGTACTTTAGGGGGTGGCTTCAATAATGTTCTTGTGATCGGGGCTGGTGCTCTATCTCGCTATATTGATCGGACTGACGGAGGATCTTGTATTCTCTTTAGTGATGTGCTGGTGTCGTCTTATTATAAGGTAATATACGTGTTATCTCTTATATATATATATATATATATATATATATATATATATGTGTGTGTGTGTGTGTGTGTGTGTGTGTGTGTGTGTGTGTGTGCGCGCGCGCATGTGTGTATGATCTTTGTGGCTTGTCGGGATTTCATCGTGAAGAAGATAGTTTAACCAGTATACTGAATTTTGATGCACATACTTCGACTATTTAGTTGAGTCCGGGACAGGGGTGAGGTGAAATGCCCGGTTTGTATTTATAGTACAAACATATTATTGTATTTTGGAAATAGATGAAATTGCAAGGATAATGTTCATATGTTTACCCTTTATATATCTATGCTATTAAAATTTGTTTTACATGTACACATCCATCATTTATTTTGACACTAGGCTTTATTATTTTTAATGCAGACATTTATTCTAATGGGTCTTGTGGTATCTGGTAAGTTCCAACCATGTACATTAGCTATTTTGATTCCATATGCCTTATCTAAATTAAGTAATTGAGAATCATACCAACATTTTTGTTTTACCATTAACTTATATATAATTTGTTATAAAATGTGAAATTTTGTTTATTATACTTG
Organism: Erythranthe guttata; assembly: GCF_000504015.1. Next base: position 217,809 of record NW_012193041.1, on the reverse strand, counting down.
TTGACCTTATTACGTGGTGTGGATATGCTTTAACTTTGTTCCCTGAATTTGAATATATATATGCACTAGATTTTCTTATAGTGATGTTACTGGTCTGTGTTGTCAGGTTTGCAAATGCTACTCATTGGCCTAAAAAAACATGTAGATGGTTATATTTCTTTCACCATATTTACCCGTCAAGGCAGGCCCGACTTTAGATCCCAATGAGCCAATTACAATTACGATCGACGGCTCTCGAGACAATCATGAAGAGTAGTTTGTTTCCTCCATTATACGAGTAAGGTTTCGTGTGAAGTGCATCACTATCTTGGCTACTAAATGAGGTTAATGTATATGTTTTTATAGTCATTTAGCACTTTATAATAATTAGTAACTAGTTAAATTATTTTTTTCAAAAATATTTGTATTATTTTGTCACCATTTCTTGGTCTTTAATATATATGATTTCGCAACTAGTTATTATTTTACAGTCACTGAATATGGTAGATTTTGCGATGCTAGATTGGTTTATCTCGTTATTGAAACATCTGAAATATGAAAATTATTGCAACCGTGCAATGATTTTTACAACCATCTAATTGGTTGGTAATCATATATTCATTTACCACCAAAAATAAATGGTCATTGTATGTACACATCTATTGCAACTATTATTTACCACAAAAAAACAATGGTCGTTGTGTGTGTATCTATAGAGACGATCCTTTTAACAACCAAAACGATATGGTTATTATGTGTGTATTTATAGTGACTATTCTTTTAACAACCAAAACCATATGGTCATTATATGTGTATTTACAACGACTATTATTTTAACAACCAAAATAACATGGTCATTGTAAGTGTATCTACTGCTACTATTGTTTACCAACTAAAAACAAATGGTCGTTGTATATGTATCTATAGCAACTATTCTTTTAACAACCAAATCGATATGGTCATTATGTGTGTATTTATAGCGACTATTCTTTTAACAACCAAAATGATATGGTCATTATATGTGTATTTACAACGACTATTCTTTTAACAACCAAAATAGTATGGTCATTGTATGTGTATCTACTGCGACTATTGTTTACCAACCAAAAACCAATGGTCGTTGTATATGTATCTATAGCGACTATTCTTTTAACAACCAAAATCATATGGTCATTGTATGTATACTTATAGCGACGATGTTAACACTACAACGACAATAAATATTCATATGAGCGAGTGAAAATGTGTCGCTGATGATTACATCTTTAGCGACCACAAAATATTTGGTCGATGTATGTGTATCTATAGCGACAATGTTCATACTACAACAACCATAAATCGTCATACTAGCGAGTAGAAATTTGTCGGTGATGATTACATCTTCAGTGACGATTATTAAATGGTCACAAAATATATGCTTTTACAGACCAACTAAATAAGTCGTCACTGGATACTTTTAGTAGCTAACCTGTCGTGGCCATTTTTATTTGGTCACTATATATTTTAACGACCATTTTTGAACTTTCAGCGACCATACCTTAGGGTCGCTAAAACCAAATTCTCTTGTAGTGTTACCATAATAAATACGAAAGACCACAACGACAAGTTGGCTTGTTGGTCACCTACTCTAACAATCTCCCACTTGACCTAAAGCCAACTACCCATGAATCGCAATCCCATCGACTATCGATGTTTCTCATGGACCGATCTTGGTAAAGGCTTCGTAAAGGGGTCTGCAACGTTCTCTTCCGAGGTGACTCATTCTACTTTAACTTCACCTCTATCTATGATCTCTCGGATCACATGATACTTTCTCAGAATATGCTTCGACTTCTGATGAGATCTCGGCTCCCTAGCTTGCGCCAAGGCTCTGGTGTTATAAGAGTACAACGGTACTGGATCACTAGCACAAGGAACGACACCAACTCTTGGATGAACTTCCTTATCCAAGTCCCATCTTTTGTAGCTTCGGACGCTGCAATGTATTCCGCTTCGGTAGTGGAATCGGCCGTCGTGCTTTGCTTGGAACTCTTCCAACACACGGCACCACCATTAAGCGTGAATATAAATCCAGAGTTCGACTTTGAGTCGTCCACATCCGATTGAAAACTAGAGTCGGTAAAACCCTCTAATTTCAATTCGGCACCCCCATAAACCAAAAATATATCCTTAGTCCTTCATAAGTACTTGAGGATATCTTTCACGGCTTTCCAGTGAGCCGGGCCGGGGTAAGACTGATATCTGCTTGTGACACTCACAGCATACGCAATATCGGGTCTCGTACACAGCATGCCATACATTATGCTTCCTATATCAGAAGCATAGGGCGTCCTTTTGATCTCCTCGATTTCACTAGGTGTTTGCGGACACATAGATTTCGAGAGACGAACCCCATGGGAGATTGGCAAGAATCCCTTCTTGGATTCTTCCATGCTAAACCGTTTCATAACGGTGTCTATATATAGGCTTTGGGATAAGCCAAACATCTTTCTCGCTCTATCTCCATAGATGCGTATTCCTAATACATAAGATGCTTCTCCCAAATCCTTCATTGAGAAACGTGTGGACAACCATGCTTTCGGTTGCTGCAACATTCCTACGTCATTCCCAATGAGTAGAATGTCATCAACGTAAAGCACTAAAAATATCAATGCCCTCCCACTAACCTTCTTGTATACACAAGGTTCCTCCGGGTTCTTCTCAAAATCAAACTCTTTGATAGTTAGTCGAACCTAATGTTCCAACTACGGGATGCTTGTTTCAATCCATAAATGGATCACAGGAGTTTGCAAACCTTTTGCTCACTTCCAGAAGATATGAAGCCTTCCGGCTGTGCCATGTTAATTTCTTCGTCAATATCTCCATTAAGGAAGGCGGTCGTACCACGCAACTATGGCCAGCAAAATCCTAATGGACTTCAGCATCGCGACTGGCGAAAAGGTTTCCTCATAGTCAACGCCTTGCCTTTGAGTGTATCATTTCGCTACCAATCTAACTTTATAGGTCGATACCTTTTCATCCACTCCAATTTTCTTCTTATAGATCCACTTGCAGCCAATAGGAACAATTCCCTTAGGTGGATCTACCAAGGTCCACACCTTGTTGGAGAACATGGAGTCCATTTCGGATTTCATGGCAGTTAGCCAATGTCCCATGTCCGCATCCGATACGGCCTCATTGTATGTTCTTGGATCTTGTCCAAGATCAACATGATCTTCATCATTCTCGAGGAGGAATAACCTATCCGGCATTTTCCTAACTCTTTCGGATCTACGTACCGTAGGTTCATGAGGTATATTAGTGGATTGTTGTATTGGTTCGATTACTTGTTCTTGCGCTTGAACTTCACTTTGTGGTTATAGAACTACTTCAAGTTCTATCATGCTGCCTTTTCTATCGGATAGAAACTCCCTTTCCAAAAAGGTGGCATTTCTTGAAACAAACGTCTTTGCTTCATTGACATAATAGAATTCGTATCCCATTGAATCTTCGGGATACCCCACAAAATAGCACAAGTCGAATTTACTATCCAACTTATCTCCCACTAATCGCTTCACATAAGCGGGAAAACCCCATATCCTAATATGTTTGTAGTTGGGTTTCCGGGAATGCCAAAGTTCTTTATCATTAATATCTCACTACGTTTTGTTGAATTTCGCCTTAGGGGCCCCCACTACCTTCACCCACTTCGAACTTGCTGTTTGGAAAGGGAACTATTTCCTTTATCTTCTTTTGGGGAGAACTATTCTTTCCACAAGTAACAGCAATGAGAACAGACTTCTCTTTCTTAATGGTGGACTCGAAACTGACCAACATGTTCATTAAGTAATCCAAGGGAGGATCTAGTTTGTTCATGTTGAAGTTCACTATGAACAATTCATAGGAACTAGGAAGAGACAACAGGATCAAATCCAACGAGAGCTCGGCCGGGAGGGTGACATCGAGATGTACTAGCTTTTCAAGGAGAGTGATCATTTTGAGACAGTGCTCGTGGACCGAAGTCCCTTCGCGCAGTCTCGCTGTGATCAACTCCTTTGTAGCAGCGTACCTCGATGCCCTAATATTCTCACTATACATGCTATCGAGATGAGCCTTTATATCGAAAGCATGCATGTGAGACTCATATTTCCTCGCAAACGAGGGCTCCATGGCGGCTATTATATAGCACCTAGCATGTGTGTCATCTTTCTTCCTCGCTTCATAAGTTTCCTTTTCAGCATCAGTCGCTGTGGCAGGTATAGTGGCGGGAAGTCTCTCATTTAAAACATAGAGACGCCCCTCAACGGTTAGCACAAGCTTAAGACTACGCAACCAATCTAGGTAATTAGGGCCATTGAGTTTATTGTCGAGGATTGACATTATGGGATTCTTTGACATGATTATCTGAGAGGTATAGGGAAGAGGATTATTAGAGATTCGCGTTAAATGATTATTACAATTAAATGTTTGGCCTTATGTTATTTAATTGTTCTCCCACTAATTTTATCGAGTTCCACTTCATGGACACCTAATTATCAATTTGTACCTATAAGATACTAAATCCACCAATTAAAACAGAAATATAAGTTAATCCATAAAATAATCCACGTAAACGTAAACGTTGAGTGCTATTTCTACACTCCACTGTATCTTTTGTATTTAGTGTTTTTGCTATTGTTTGGTTATGCGTGTTAAAGTCCTAGTGTTGTATTTCTTGTTTTTAAGAACGTTTTTGCGAATGTACTTTTGTGCATATTTTTACATGTACGTTTGTGCATGTCCATTTGAGCGAGTGTGTTTGTGCATGTTTGTTGATTTGTATTAATGTCGTAGGATTGTAGTTTGTGTTTTCGTGATCCTTTTTGCGAATGCACTTTTGCGTGAGTACTTTTGTGCATGCTTTTGTACCTTTACATATGTGCGTATATTTTGTAGCGAGTGTTTTTGTGCACGTTTTTTGATGCACATTCGTGTCCTCGAACTGTAGCACGTATTTTCATGATCGCTTTTCGAATCCAATTTTGACCATGTTCGAACGCGAATATGGAAATTTTACATTAGACAGGAATTGTAGCCATCTAAAATAGCTTTCTAATGCCGCCAAAATCAGTTGATTTGGAGTCCGGATGAGAAAGTTATGCTCGACTTCGTGGACACTACCGAAGATGTTGAGGGATCCTCTCTTCTAATTTGATTTTATTTTCCTAATTGCAACTCTGTTCTTACTCTTTGATCATTTTTGCTTCCTGGACACCTAATTATCAAGTTGTACCTATAAGATACTAAATCCACCAATTAAAACAAAAATATAAATTAATCCATAAAAAAATCCACGTAAACGTAAACGTTGAGTGTTATTTCTACACTCCATTGTATCTTTTGTATTTAGTGGTTTTGCTATTGTTTGGTTATACGTGTTAAAGTTCTAGTGTTGTAATTCGTGTTTTCAAGATCATTTTTGCTTCATGGACACCTAATTATCAAGTTGTACCTATATGATACTTAATCCACCAATTAAAACAAAATAAAAAAATAATCCATAAAAAAATCCACGTAAACGTAAACGTTGAGTGTTATTTCTACACTCCACTGTATCTTTTGTATTTAGTGTTTTTGCTATTGTTTGGTTAGGCGTGTTAAAGTTCTAGTGTTTTATTTCGTGGTTACTCTTTGATCATTTTTGCTTCATGGACACCTAATTATCAAGTTGTACCTATATGATACTAAATCCACCAATTAAAACAAAAAAATAAATTAATCCATAAAAAAATCCACGTAAACGTAAACGTTGAGTGTTATTTCTACACTCCTCTGTATCTTTTGTATTTAGTGTTTTTGCTATTGTTTGGTTATGCGTGTTAAAGTTCTAGTGTTGTATTTCGTGTTTTCAAGATTGTTGTTGCGAATGTACTTTTGAGCATATTTTTTTACATGTACGTTTGTGCATGTCTATTTGAGCGAGTGTGTTTGTGCATGTTTCTTGATTTGTATTAATGTCCTAGGATTGTCGTTTGTGTTTTCGTGATCCTTTTTGCGAATGCACTTTTGCGTGAGTACTTTTGTGCATGCTTTTGTACTTTTACATATGTGCGTATATTTTGTAGCGAGTGTTTTGGTGCACGTTTCTTGATGCGCATTCGTGTCCTCGAAGTGTAGCACGTATTTTCATGATCGCTTTTGGAATCCAATTTTGACCATGTTCGAGTCCGAATTTGGAAATTTGACATTAGACAAGAATTGTAGCCAGCTAAAATAGCTTTCTAATGCCGCCAGAACCAGTTGATTTGGTGTCCAGATGAGAATGTTATGCTCGACTTCGTGGACACTACCGAAGATGTTGAGGGATGATCTCTTCTAATTTGATTTTATTTTCCTAATTGCAACTCTTTTCTTACTCTTTGATCATTCTTGCTTCATGGACACCTAATTATCAATTTGTAGCTATAAGATAGTAAATCCACCAATTAAAACAAAAATATAAGTTAATCCATAAAAAAATCCACGTAAACGTAAACGTTGAGTGTTATTTCTACACTCAACTGTATCTTTTGTATTTGGTGTTTTTGCTATTGTTTGGTTATGCGTGTTAAAGTCCTAGTGTTGTATTTCTTGTTTTTAAGAACGTTGTTGCGAATGTACTTTTGTGCATATTTTTTTACATGTACGTTTGTGCATGTCCATTTGAGCGAGTGTGTTTGTGCATGTTTGTTGATTTGTATTAATGTCCTAGGATTGTAGTTTGTGTTTTTTTGATCCTTTTTGCGAATGCACTTTTGCGTGAGTACTTTTGTGCATGCTTTTGTACTTTTACATATGTGGAGTATATTTTGTAGCGAGCGTTTTGGTGCACGTTTCTTGATGCACATTCGTGTCCTCGAACTGTAGCACGTATTTTCATGATCGCTTTTAGAATCCAATTTTGACCATGTTCGAGTCCGAATTTGGAAATTTGACATTAGACAGGAATTGTAGCCAGCTAAAATAGCTTTGTAATGCTGCCGGAACTAGTTGATTTGGAGTCCGTATGAGAAAGTTATGCTCGACTTCGCGGACACTACCGAAGATGTTGAGGGATCCTCTCTTCTAATTTGATTTTATTTTCCTAATTGCAACTCTTTTCTTACTCTTTGATATTTTTTGCTTCATGGACACCTAATTATCAATTTGTACTTATAAGATACTAAATCCACCAATTAAAACAGAAATATTAGTTAATCCATAAAAAAATCCACGTAAACGTAAACGTTGAGTGTTATTCTACACTCCACTGTATCTTTTGTATTTAGTGTTTTTGCTATTGTTTGGTTATACGTGTTAAAGTCCTAGTGTTGTATTTCGTGGTTTTAAGAACGTTGTTGCGAATGTACTTTTGTACATATTTTTTTACATGTACCTTTGTGCATGTCCATTTGAGCGAGTGTGTTTGTGCATGTTTGTTGATTTGAATTAATGTCCTAGGATTGTAGTGTGTGTTTTCGTGATCCTTTTTGCAAATGCACTTTTGCGTGAGTACTTTTGTGCATGCTTTTGTACTTTTACATATGTGCGTATATTTTGTAGCGAGTGTTTTTGTGCACGTTTTTTGATGCACATTCCTGTCCTCGAACTGTAGCACGTATTTTCATGATCGCTTTTGGAATCCAATTTTGACCATGTTCAAATCCGAATATGTAAATTTGACATTAGACAGGAATTGTAGCCAGCTAAAATAGCTTTCTAATGCCGCCGAAACCAGTTGATTTGGAGTTCGGATGAGAAAGTTATGCTCGACTTCGTGGACACTACCGAAGATGTTGAGGGATCATCTCTTCTAATTTGATTTTATTTTCCTAATTGCAACCCTGTTCTTACTCTTTGATCATTTTTGCTTCATGGACACCTCATTATCAAGTTGTACCTATAAGATACTAAATCCACCAATGAAAACAAAAAAATAAATTAATCCATAAAAAAATCAACGTAAACGTAAAGGTTTAGTGTTATTTCTACACTCCACTGTATCTTTGGTATTTAGTGTTTTTCCTATTGTTTGGTTATGCGTGTTAAAGTTATAGTGTTGTATTTCGTGTTTTCAAGATTGTTGTTGCGAATGTACTTTTGCGCATATTTTTTTACATGTACGTTTGTGCATGTCCATTTGAGCGAGTGTGTTTGTGCATGTTTGTTGATTTGTATTAATGTCCTACGATTGTTGTTTGTGTTTTCGTGATCCTTTTTGCGAATGCACTTTTGCGTCAGTACTTTTGTGCATGCTTTTTTACTTTTACATATGTGCGTATATTTTGTAGCGAGTGTTTTGGTGGACGTTTCTTGATGCGCATTCGTGTCCTCGAACTGTGGCACGTATTTTCATGATCGCTTTTTGAATCCATCTTTGACCATGTTCGAGTCCTAATATGGAAATTTGACATTAGACAGGAATTGTAGCCAGCTAAAATAGCTTTATAATGCCGCCGGAACCAGTTGATTTGGAGTCCGGATGAGAAAGTTATGCTGGACTTCGTGGACACTACCGAAGATGTTGAGGGATCATCTCTTCTAATTTGATTTTATTTTCCTAATTGCAACTCTTTTCTTACTCTTTGATCATTCTTGCTTCATGGACACCTAATTATCAATTTGTACCTATAAGATAGTAAATCCACCAATTAAAACAAAAATATAAATTAATCCATAAAAAAATCCACGTAAACGTAAACGTTGAGTGTTATTTCTACACTCCACTGTATCTTTTGTATTTCTTGTTTTTAAGAACGTTGTTGCGAATGTACTTTTGTGCATATTTTTTTACATGTACGTTTGTGCATGTCCATTTGAGCGAGTGTGTTTGTGCATGTTTGTTGATTTGTATTAATGTCCTAGGATTGTAGTTTGTGTTTTTTTGATCCTTTTTGCGAATGCACTTTTGCGTGAGTACTTTTGTGCATGCTTTTGTACTTTTACATATGTGGAGTATATTTTGTAGCGAGCGTTTTGGTGCACGTTTCTTGATGCACATTCGTGTCCTCGAACTGTAGCACGTATTTTCATGATCGCTTTTGGAATCCAATTTTGACCATGTTCGAGTCCGAATTTGGAAATTTGACATTAGATAGGAATTGTAGCCAGGTGACCGGCAAGCCAACTTGTGGCTGTGGTCTTTCTCTTTTCTTTGTAATAAAACAATCGTTTTTCGTTCGTAATAATAAAATATCATATTTGGCATTCTATATCTGTTATCCCATGCAAGCAGCATAGATATAGTCCTAACGAGTTACTCTATTACTGTGAGTTGATCTAGTAGAATCGTGAGATAACTCAGCAATGTAATGTAACTGTTAAACCTTGTTCCTAGTCGATGGGTTACGCCAATAATGAGGATACCGGCCTTTCCCTTTTGAGACTAGCACTTAGTGTATGTGTACTGCGTCTCATCAGTCCTCGGTGTTGTGACATCGGCATACTTGAGTGGGTGCTCATACTAGATGAGTTCACTGAACTCCCTCGCCCTAGAAATCTATAAGTGGTTCTCATTCATCGAGTAATAGGTTTCTAAGATATAGTTGTACACCATTAGTCCTTAAGACCCAGACATCACCGTGACTTCACTAGAGGACCGATTGTATCGTGACCTGTTCTGAGTCCCACCGCGGACCGCACCAAGGGCCAACGTTCGTGCAATCCGAAATCTAGTGTGAAGTCTGTGTATTGTAGTAGGGGATTCGAGCGCTTGAGTAGTCATGGATGTCCTGTGTGTTCTGACGGTTTATAATCCATGGAATCTCTGGCCAGAGTTGATAGTGGGGTGATTAGGGAAATGTGTTTCCCTAAGTCGCACACGAACGGATTTATAATACCTAGAACGTTCGCACGGTTATTGAACTTTATAAGAGGTCTCGGTGAACCAATGCCTCTAGTTCAATCGGGACATGTGCTACGAAGGGATCGTACTGTACGCTAACTATATCATAAGGTTCTTGCAGGCACTTCATTTGTATCTAGGGAATCATGATGCGTAGTTGCTAGACGCCAATCTTGATTCGTTGGGCACCGATTTGATCGGGATTAGGTAAAATGAGTTTTACCCTAATCGGGACTCTTGGGAGGAGTTCGTATAAGAACAATGTGTTGTTCGAATCACAAAGAGTTGTGAGCCCACGGCTAGCATACACCTGAACCATTGAGGGTCACACTTCTCGTGTAACATGGATCCTTGATAACAATGAGCATAGATTAATATGTTAATCTTTGCAAAGTTGGAGGTCAATATGATTGAGTCCAAGATTCGTGATTGTGGATTACGAGTCGCAATAAACGTGGAGAAAGAGAAATGCGGAATTTAGTGAACTTTCTAAATTGGGAAGTTTCCCGATTTAGCAAGTCCACTAAAGTGGAAGTTTCCAATTTTGGAAATTGGAAATTTCGAAGAGGCACTCGTATCGACGAGGACTTTGAGCTCGTCACAAATATAATTTTGTTATAATTTTGTGGACGATCGTTTATTAGAAACGAGGCCGACGAGGGAATGGGCTTAATGCATCAGTGGGTCAAGCCCAATGACTTAAGCCCGCTAGGGTTGAAAACCCTAGGTATAAATAGACCTCAAACAAGAGTTTGAGATCAGATTTTTACACAACAAACCCTAGCCGCTCAAGCCCTAGCCGTCCTCCCTCTCGGCCGTTGCTGCACCGCCGCACCACCGCCGTCCGCCGCCGGAATCCGCCGGTTTTTCCCTCTCCTTTCTCTATCGTATTCCCTTGTTATCTAACCCCTTTGTATCTAGTGCTACAGTAGGGGGAGATCCGTTTATTCGAGGTGAAACCTAATTGGAGAGGAGCTGCTGCCCCGACGGAATTGCCACACCGCCGCACGCGCCGCTGCACCGCCCACGCGCCGCCGCCGTTGTCACGCACGCGCCGCCGTCGCTCCACCTACGGACCAGCTGCCGTTCGGTGGTGTTCCTGCAGCCCCGAGGATTGGTAATCGCAGCTTGTACGTGATTGGTTCTTGATTTCGATTCGTTGAAATCTCACGCTACAAGAGGTAAACAAATCGAAACTGTCGTAGAGTAATTCGAACATGTTTGTATGAATTGCAATTTATGACTATGAGTAATATGCGATTATGTGTTTCGATTTCATTAAATGATGTATAAGCATGTTTCGTGATTTTCGATTATACGTATTTTCAATTAAATCGAAAATTTACCATATGTATGGCGGAAGCGTTAAGGTACGTTGACTATGTGATTAGTTTATGCATGTAATCGAAACTAGTTCGATATAAATTTTTTAAATTCCGCTTCGTATACATGCACGATCCCCAACAGTGGTATCAGAGCCACGGGTAAATCGTTTATTTGTCAACGTGTTTATCGTTTTCGAAAGCATGCTTCGATTTGTTGAATTGTTGAATTTTTGGTGTTATCAAATTGGGTGGTTTAATATTAATTAAATATTTTGAATATTTCAGAAAATATAAAATTTTGAAAACTCGTTTTTCTGCTGTTTTTCCCCAGCTGACCGAACCGGTCCGGTCAGCAACAACAAAAAAAAAAAAAAAAAAAAAAAAAAAAAAAAAAAAATTCTTTAATTGATTTTCTGAGATTAATATTAAAATTAATTGATTTTTAATTTTTGAAATTATTTATCAATTAAACCCAATTAGATAATTGATCCATTAATTTAATTTGAATTCAAAGAATAGTGTTGGATTAATTATTTAATTTAATCGTTAAATTAGTTTAATTAATGGAACACAAATTAGATGGCAAATAATTAATGGACTTCATTCTTATTTGAATGATTTATGAATGAAGGAAGTCCGTTAATTATATTTGCAATTTATCGTATTTATTAATTAATTCATGAGATGAATAATTGTGATTAAGTACGATGATGATCGTATGTCTCTCTTAGGATCAATATGCGTTTCCACATACCTAGAGAACATAGTTGTAGGAATCACAAACGATCATAACCTAAAACTTCCGATGAGCTAATAAGATTTAATAAATAAAATCCCTCATTCTTAATTAAGAATAATTATCAAGCTATAAAGAAAAACCAAATTGTTGAATTTTTCTTTCCTTCTACCAACAATTAAATTATGTGTAGCCTCTCATAATAGTGCAGTAAGCCGTGTTAGCGGGGAGTGCTATTGTGGGATAAGCTGTAATTTAATTGACATTAGATGGAGATACGGTCATAGATAAAATTATGTTGGATTAATGTGGTCGGCTAGATTAACTAGGGATTGCATTAGTTTGATATAGTTGGATCTATGACATCTCATATTGGTAGGATAGACTTGACACACGAAGATTTTGATATTCGCTAGATTAACTTAGGTCGTTATCAAGTGTGAGGTAAATCGAACTTTAGGGTCACATAGTGATGTGATTGATAGTACTCTACCTTTAGGCTTATGTAATCGGGATAGATTAACTACGGGTTACATTAGCGCTATTGGACCTAAAGCCCATTAAAGAAAAATAAGTTTTCTCGATTGTCTGCTAGAGGGTGGTGGAATTCGATAAAATTAGTGGGAGAACAATTAAAACATAAAAGTCCAAAATTTTAATTGTAACGATTATTACGAACTAAACTCTAATTATTGTCTTCTTAAAATTTTCTCAACAACAATGTCCAAACATCCCCTTTCCTCAATCCTCGACCAAAACAAACTCACCGGTCCAAACTATTTGGATTGGCTTCGCAATCTGAAACTTGTGCTCCAAGTAGAGGAGGCGCAACTGCAAGGCTTACCTCGATCAGAAACGTTCAGAAAAGGGTACGTATTTAGTTGAAGTTAACTTGTCCGTTAAATCTTCTGCTTGGGTATTGGATACTGGTTGTGGCTCACATCTTTGTAATGATTTGCAGCTCATGACAAGAAGTAGGAAGCTTAATGTGGGTGAGACCTACCTAAGAATGGGCAACGGAGCAAGGGTTGCTGCTGAAGCCATTGGGACAATTTATCTTTCTGTTTTGGATTCTAGTTTTTCCATTGTTTTGAACAATTGTTTATTTGTTCCGTCACTTATTCGAAACCTTATTTATATTCCTGTTTTGGATAATGAAGGTTTTACTTTTGTTTTTGGAAATTCGATTTGCATTATACAAAAGGAACAAAATATGATTTGTAAGGGACAACTTATAAACAACTTATATGAACTGAATCCAAGTGAAATACCTATTAACTTTATATCAGCAAAACGAAAAGATATAAGTCTTAACCCCGCACAACTTTGGCACGCTCGACTAGGTCACATTTCCTTAAGAAGGATGAACAAGTTTGTTAGTGAAGGAATGTTCTCCTTGGAGGACGTTAAATCACTTCAAACTTGTGTATCCTGCCTTAAAGGAAAAATGACCAAGACTCCCTTCAAAGGGAAGATGGAACGAGCCGAGGGTCTTTTGGATTTGATCCATTCAGACGTGTGTGGTCCACTAAGCGTTAGTGCTAGGGGTGGTTTTAACTACTTCGTTACCTTTACCGATGATTATTCTAGGTATGGTTTCGTACACTTAATGAAGTATAAGTCTGAAACTTTTGAAAAGTTCAAAGATTTTAGACACCAAGTAGAAAACCAACTCGGTAGACGTATTAAGAAACTACGATCCGATCGTGGTGGCGAATACTTAAGTACTGAGTTTATAGACTATCTTAAAGAGAATGGGATTCTGTCTCAATGGACTCCTCCTGGAACTCCTCAACTCAATGGAGTTTCCGAACGTCGGAATCGAACACTGTTAGACATGGTTCGATCTATGATGGGGTTCACCGAGCTACCGGCATACCTGTGGGGTCATCCACTCCTAACTGCCGTGTATTTGCTGAATAGGGTTAATACCAAAGCATTTGACTCCACACCTTATGAACTTTGGCACTCCAAGAAACCCACGTTTAAACATATTAGGATATGGGGTTGTCCCGCTTACGTAAAGCGGCTAGTGGGAGATAAGTTGGATACAAAATCCGACCTATGCTATTTTGTGGGGTATCCCGAGGATTCCATGGGATACGAATTCTACTATGTTTCCGAGGCAAAGGTGTTCGTCTCGAGAAATGCCGTGTTCCTTGAGAAGGAATTTCTATCGGATAGAAAGGGCAATGTAGTTGATCTCGAAGAAGTTCGAGAACCACAATCTGAAGTTCAAGCACAACAATCAGATAATGAACCAATTCAACAAACCACTAACATACCTCCTGAACCGTCGCTGCGTAGATCCGAAAGAGTTCGGAGAGCGCCCGATAGGTTATTCCTCGTTGATGAAGTTGACCAAGGATGTGATCCTAGAACTTTCAACGAAGCTGTATCGGATACAGACAAGGGACATTGGCTTAATGCCATGAAATCCGAAATGGACTCTATGTACTCCAACAAGGTATGGAGCTTGGTAGATCCACCCGAGGGAATTGTTCCCATAGGCTGCAAGTGGATCTATAAGAAGAAAATTGGAGTAGATGGAAAGGTGTCGACCTACAAGGCTAGATTAGTAGCGAAGGGTTATACTCAAAAGCAAGGAGTTGACTATGAGGAAACCTTCTCTCCAGTTGCTATGCTTAAGTCCATTAGGATTTTGCTGGCCATTTCTGCGTGGTATGACTACGAGATATGGCAAATGGATGTGAAGACCTCTTTCCTTAATGGGAACATTGAGGAAGAAATATACATGGCGCAGCCGGAAGGCTTCATATCTTCTGGAGATGAGCAAAAGGTTTGCAAACTCCAGCGATCCATTTATGGATTGAAACAAGCATCCCGTAGTTGGAACAAAAGGTTCGACACAACTATCAAAGAGTTTGAATTTGTGAAAAACCCGGAGGAACCTTGTGTCTACAAGAAGGTTAGTGGGAGTGCAGTGACTTTTCTTGTACTTTATGTTGATGACATACTACTCATTGGGAATGATGTAGGGATGTTGCAGTCGACTAAAGTATGGTTATCCACACGTTTCTCGATGAAGGATTTGGGAGAAGCATCCTACGTATTGGGAATACGGATCTGTAGAGATAGATCGAGGAGATTGCTTGGCTTGTCCCAATCCATGTACATAGACACCGTTCTTAAACGGTTTAGCATGGAAGAATCCAAGAAGGGATTCTTGCCAATGTCCCATGGGGTTCGTCTCTCGAAATCCATGCGTCCTCAAACGCAAATGGAAATCGAGGAGATGAAAAGGACACCTTATGCATCCGCTATAGGAAGCATAATGTATGGCATGCTGTGTACACGACCTGATATTGCGTATGATGTAAGCGTCACAAGCAGATATCAGTCCGACCCCGGCCCAGCCCATTGGAAGGCTGTGAAGGACATTCTCAAGTACTTGCGAAGAACTCGAGATTTGTTTTTGGTCTATGGGGATACCGAGTTGAAAATAGAAGGCTTCACGGATTCTAGTTTTCAATCGGATGTGGATGACTCGAAGTCAAACTCGGGGTATATATTCAAAGTCAACGGAGGTGCCGTGTGTTGGAAGAGTTCCAAACAAGGCACGACGGCTGATTCCACCACCGAGGCTGAATATATTGCAGCATCAGATGCTTCAAAGGAAGGGTCATGGATTAGGAAATTCATCCAAGAGTTGGGTGTATTTCCGAACGCTAGCGATCTAGTACGGCTGTACTGCGATAACAACGGAGCCGTAGCACAAGCTAAGGAACCAAGAGCTCATCAGAAGTCGAAGCACGTGTTGAGAAAATACCATGTGATCCGAGAGATCATAGAGAGAGGTGAAGTCAAGCTAGACAGAGTCACCTCGGAGGACAATATTGCAGATCCCTTCACCAAGCCATTGTCAGGATCAGTCCACGAGAAACATCGAGAGTCGATGGGACTTAGATTTATGAGTAGTTGGCTTTAGGTCAAGTGGGAGATTGTTAGAGTAAGTGACCGGCAAGCCAACTTGTGGCTGTGGTCTTTCTCTTTTCTTTGTAATAAAACAATCGTTTTTCGTTCGTAATAATAAAATATCATATTTGGCATTCTATATCTGTTATCCCATGCAAGCAGCATAGATATAGTCCTAACGAGTTACTCTATTACTGTGAGTTGATCTAGTAGAATCGTGAGATAACTCAGCAATGTAATGTAACTGTTAAACCTTGTTCCTAGTCGATGGGTTACGCCAATAATGAGGATACCGGCCTTTCCCTTTTGAGACTAGCACTTAGTGTATGTGTACTGCGTCTCATCAGTCCTCGGTGTTGTGACATCGGCATACTTGAGTGGGTGCTCATACTGGATGAGTTCACTGAACTCCCTCGCCCTAGAAATCTATAAGTGGTTCTCATTCATCGAGTAATAGGTTTCTAAGATATAGTTGTACACCATTAGTCCTTAAGACCCAGACATCACCGTGACTTCACTAGAGGACCGATTGTATCGTGACCTGTCCCTGAGTCCCACCGCGGACCGCACCAAGGGCCAACGTTCGTGCAATCCGAAATCTAGTGTGAAGTCTGTGTATTGTAGTAGGGGATTCGAGCGCTTGAGTAGTCATGGATGTCCTGTGTGTTCTGACGGTTTATAATCCATGGAATCTCTGGCCAGAGTTGATAGTGGGGTGATTAGGGAAATGTGTTTCCCTAAGTCGCACACGAACGGATTTATAATACCTAGAACGTTCGCACGGTTATTGAACTTTATAAGAGGTCTCGGTGAACCAATGCCTCTAGTTCAATCGGGACATGTGCTACGAAGGGATCGTACTGTACGCTAACTATATCATAAGGTTCTTGCAGGCACTTCATTTGTATCTAGGGAATCATGATGCGTAGTTGCTAGACGCCAATCTTGATTCGTTGGGCACCGATTTGATCGGGATTAGGTAAAATGAGTTTTACCCTAATCGGGACTCTTGGGAGGAGTTCGTATAAGAACAATGTGTTGTTCGAATCACAAAGAGTTGTGAGCCCACGGCTAGCATACACCTGAACCATTGAGGGTCACACTTCTCGTGTAACATGGATCCTTGATAACAATGAGCATAGATTAATATGTTAATCTTTGCAAAGTTGGAGGTCAATATGATTGAGTCCAAGATTCGTGATTGTGGATTACGAGTCGGAATAAACGTGGAGAAAGAGAAATGCGGAATTTAGTGAACTTTCTAAATTGGGAAGTTTCCCGATTTAGCAAGTCCACTAAAGTGGAAGTTTCCAATTTTGGAAATTGGAAATTTCGAAGAGGCACTCGTATCGACGAGGACTTTGAGCTCGTCACAAATATAATTTTGTTATAATTTTGTGGACGATCGTTTATTAGAAACGAGGCCGACGAGGGAATGGGCTTAATGCATCAGTGGGTCAAGCCCAATGACTTAAGCCCGCTAGGGTTGAAAACCCTAGGTATAAATAGACCTCAAACAAGAGTTTGAGATCAGATTTTTACACAACAAACCCTAGCCGCTCAAGCCCTAGCCGTCCTCCCTCTCGGCCGTTGCTGCACCACCGCACCACCGCGTCCGCCGCCGGAATCCGCCGGTTTTTCCCTCTCCTTTCTCTATCGTATTCCCTTGTTATCTAACCCCTTTGTATCTAGTGCTACAGTAGGGGGAGATCCGTTTATTCGAGGTGAAACCTAATTGGAGAGGAGCTGCTGCCCCGACGGAATTGCCACACCACCGCACGCGCCGCTGCACCGCCCACGCGCCGCCGCCGTTGTCACGCACGCGCCGCCGTCGCTCCACCTACGGACCAGCTGCCATTCGGTGGTGTTCCTGCAGCCCCGAGGAGTGGTAATCGCAGCTTGTACGTGATTGGTTCTTGATTTCGATTCGTTGAAATCTCACGCTACAAGAGGTAAACAAATCGAAACTGTCGTGGATTAATTCGAACATGTTTGTATGAATTGCAATTTATGACTATGAGTAATATGCGATTATGTGTTTCGATTTCATTAAATGATGTATAAGCATGTTTCGTGATTTTCGATTATACGTATTTTCAATTAAATCGAAAATTTACCATATGTATGGCGGAAGCGTTAATGTACGTTGACTATGTGATTAGTTTATGCATGTAATCGAAACTAGTTCGATATAAATTTTTTAAATTCCGCTGCGTATACATGCACGATCCCCAACACGAACATTACACACATTATGTCTATTAATGCCGATGGTGAATTACTTCAACCAAACGACATGACGGGCAAAACTTATTTATAGCAAGTTGATCATCAAGGACGAATTCTTGTAGTTGTTCGTTCACATCTTACAAAGAGAAGTGAAATCCTCTACAGTGTTATTGACATTGGTGTTGTACTTTAAACACCTTCTCCACATAGCACTTAGCTCTTGATATTAACCAAATAGAATTGCAAAAACAGATAATCCAATGTCAAGATATAGCTGACTTATCGGATACTAGGGACTCTAGAGGTGGCTCATGCAAGATTAAGAGGTGGCTCCCGTTGGGTAGCACTTTGCCCTGCACAACACTTAGCTCCCTGTACCCTGACGGTTAGAATCAAGAATTCAAAATGCTCAAGATACCTTAAGAGTCAACAAACTCTATAGAATTTCTAAGTCGTGATAACTACATAATCGTTTTACGTCGAGTAAGATAATCGTCGAAATTATTCCAGGTCGAATCCACAAGATGATATAACAATAGATGCATACATCTGTAGTCATATTACATGACATTGCCGAAACAAGGTCTATACCTTTAACCCTGAATTAACAATAATCATGGCCTATGAGTGAGAGGGAACAACAAGAAGCGATATGAAGAAGTCGAATCACAAGGTTTCAAAGGAATAAGAAACCTCACATAATAGGCTACCCAAATCGAGAAGTATTAAATAAGATGAGGAATCTCAAAAGAGAATGGAACAAGGAAATCCAGGCATTCAAACGAGATCAAATACCTCACTCGTGATCAATAGTGGGAGGAAGTAAGATAGTCAAGCAATATTGTATACAAAGAATCAAATACCTGAAAAAGTAGGTAAGCGAGATGCCGAAGTATTGAAATGAGATAAAGAGTTTTGAAATGAGATATGGGAGTTCCATTGTGATCAATAATAACAATGGAACAATACATGTACAAGAATTGAATTTTGATGCCAAAGAACAAGAATCTCAAAAATAGGTAGAAGGATTGATCCGACATGAGAATAATGACAATGGTATAGCCAAATCAAACGAGAATAGGGACCTCAAAGGCACTTAAACAAAATCACGAGATTTTCAAGAAAATTGGAACACGGAAAAATGAAGTAGTATAGATTAAGTAAAGCAATATTCAAGAAACAAAAAGTCTCGACAAATAGATTCGCCGAAACTATAGAGTGTTCAAAGAGATACAAAACCTCACAATCAGGTAGATGATTAAACCAGGCAGATGATCAAAGCAGATGGTAACATAATGAAGTAAGAAGCCTCACAAGAAAATGACCAAAGTCATGACGTATTCAAAATGAGCGAACGGGAAAAGAAGTCTCGGCAAATAGATAAGCCAAAACCATAGAATATTTAAAAAGGAAAGAAGGTGGAGATGGTAGCACAATAAGGTAAGGGGCTTCAAAAGAAGGGATAATTCAAACCATGTGGAATTTGAAGGGGTAGGAAACCTCACAACATTGGTAACCAAGACTATGAGGTATTACAATGAGATAAGAAAATTTATTACGATCCACAAATGAAATTAGACAGTATAGGCCAGCGAAGCAAAATTGAATTCATTGGAATGATAAGGAGTGAACAAAAGAACTCCCGAATATTTGGTTCACCGTAAATCAATACTCAAAACGAGATAATATGGTTTCGATAAGGAAGTCAAGTTATGAAGAAAAAAGGAATGGGATATCTGCAAGAAAAGGTGTTACCAAATTCAAGTGAGACTAGAAACCTCACTCGTGATCAACATTGGAGAATTGGGAGAATTGGAAGTCAATTGAAGTAACCAAAAGAACCGATAATCTCAAACTGCGTCTCAGGTTGTTTATGATAGATATTTCTACGGGGTATTCCTCACTATCTATATCAGTAATAGACGCTAAAGAATTATATCAATGCCTTTAATACTCGATTACTACCTATCTTCTCATTTTCCCAAGATTAAATTCATAGCTCTACAATTCTCAAAGATCCCTTTTCATCATCGCTCGGGCATCCAACCCAAAGCTTTACCAACCGAAAGCTCTACCAACCCAAAGCTCTGATACCACCTGTAGCGCCCCGCCCCGAGTAGCAGGCACCTCGTGGCGGAACACAACTCAACATGCAGTACATTCAATGATCCCAAATATTCTCCTCAAAATTTCGACGATCAAAACATTAAACCCCCAATATCTATACCATCGTGTTTACAACAGGAGGTTTTATTACAAGTCGACTTCGACAGCACTCACTCTATTACAAAATTCTCGATCAAAGGATTCCTATACGGAACATAAATAGAGATACTTATCGACGAGACTAATCGGAGGCATACACGAGCTTTAACTCTTAGTATGAAAATTTAGGTATAAATCTTTCTTTTACCTGCGCATTAATATCAGAAAGGAGAAATGAATAAGTCCGAATGACTTAGTGAAAAACATATGATCCATGAGTATGATGAGAATCAACAGAACAGAACATATATCGAGAGACTTTACAAGAATTTCATTAACAGGAGTTGAACATGTACAAGAGTGTAACATGTACGGCTTGAGTTCAATATTTGGTAGGGTCTCCAACCTTGTAACTCCCAACAAATAAAATCATATCACATCCTTATCCCTCCACTCCGTCCCGAGTGGCCACTCGGTCGGAAACAAGCAAGAGGCACGACCAGAACGTGCCGATTCGGCTCAAGAACATTTAACTCCAAACGAACGTGAGTCCAAACCATCAGGAGGTACCATTCGGAGACCAGTCATCGTCAGCCCAATACTGCCCGATCGTCTTGCCGAAATGGTCCTAGGGCCCAGCTCCCCCAAGAGCGTCCTCAAGGGTGGGGACAATAGGTTCAAGAATCAATATCATTCCTTTTAGGAATATCAAGTCATTCATTTCAAGAATCAATTCAAGAATCAAGTCAATCATTCACAAGATAAGTCACGATCATGATAATTGAATATCAAGTCTCAGGATAATGAACATGTTCGAGAATTCAGTTCAAGTCAAGGAGTGAATGTTCATGAATATGAGAGTCAAGAAGAACCATAAGTTCAATATCGGATTCCAAGAACGAGTATATCAATATCTCAATGAATTCAATAAACATGAGATTCAAGTTCGAGCCAACGAAATATTTATTCTCGGAAAGCATTCAAGACAAGATTTTGAGAATAAATATAGTTCAATATCGATTCAAGGAAAATGTTCAGGCCAAGAATAAGTATAAGAATTAACCGTTAACATAGCAACCAAGAGAAATGACAAGTTGAAGATTTCAGGAAACAGGATCAAGGTTCCAAGTTCGAGCCAAGAAAACAATATGCTCGCAGAACATTAAGGATTATATTTCAAGAACAAATATAATCAAGGTATCGAAGGCTTCAATATATACAAAATATTCGGTTCAAACAAAGGAGATATTATGCGCAAGAAAGAAATTGGATAAGGAGTCATAGTTTCTCACCTGGAGTCCAACGCTAGTGTTATAGAAGTGCTATAGAAGCATCTTTAAGCTTAAACCTTGAGTGAGAGCTTTACTACGCTCAACACCTATGAAAATATAAGAACTAAATAAGATTCCAAACACTAATATAGCCATATTACCATCCACTATATGACATAGTCAATTTCTTAAACATATACTAAGAATTGCTTCTCGTGGCACTCTATTCAAATAATCACTGCGATCGTCGTACCTATCCGAATGACCTAAATAATATATATAGTTAAAGATAACATTTGTATCTACAAGTTCACTAAAGACACTAATCCCAAACTAACAACATAACCCGTCCATAACAACCCCGAAAGATAGACACATAAACCTGCCAGATTTTCGTATAATTTTGTTTACTGTCACAGCCCGTTTGAAAAATCATAACAAATTGTAAGGTTATCCAAATTGTCCAAATAATACATCAAATGAAACGTGGAAGTTTAATATACAAGTTTAATGAAGGCACATAGCCCAAATTATAATCCCAACATATCGAAAAAAGTCCCGCATGAAGATACTCAAAACTGCCCTGTTTCCGGCAGATTACTGTCATCGGATTCCGACCTCTAAAACACGTATATTGAATACTCTAATTCGGTACAATTGAACACTTACTTATAGTTTACGATGTCCTCTACGAGTTTTGTGAAGGAATTATTCCCAAATTCTTACTCCAAACCCTTCGATTTTGGCTCCGAAAACAGGTGCGGCAGCAGATTTCATTATAGGTCCAGCGAGCAGGCTGAACTTCTCGCCCGATTCCGGCAACCACCGCCGATTAATACTACCGAGCTCCAACACCAATGGAAAGCTAACATCTCGAGGTTTCTAACCGTGTGTCCTGATCGTCAATATTCAACCTTTAAGGCCTCCGAGCAATTTATTCTTCAAAGGACCAAAAGCTGAAATTCAGATTTTGGACAGCTTATCTTCTTTGTCGGATTCCAGCCACCACCGCCGGCGACTGCTGCTGGAGACCACCACCACTTTAAATTTGACTTCCCAATATTTCTAATCATATGAGCTGATCATTAATACCCTTTGCTAAAGCATCCACGCAGCCCCGATTATGCTGATAATATGAATTGGGTATTTCAGCCAAGAATCAATATAGAGACAGAGAGAGAGAAGAGAGGAAGATAGAGAGAAAGAGAGAGATGATAAGAGAGAGACGGTGAGGTAGAGAGACGGTGAGGGAGAGAGAAGAGTTGGGGAGAAAAGAAGAAACGTGGCTGCCAAAGGAGTATTGTGAATTGACGATGTACACGTCAATTCCTATCTCAAATATAAATTCTGAAAATTGGCTATAAGGCCAAATTGTTTTCTTAATTACTAAATAGATGCCACAACTTTAGATAATTACAATTCTACACTTCCCATCAAATTCGAGATATATTATAATCTCATATCGACACATATTAACTAATTAAATTCAATTATCCCCAGACTTAAACAACTTACATATTTACGGGGTGTTACACAAATAATGCTATAACTAGTTTTCGTTAAATTAAATAACAATCAATAACCCTATAAAAACGATGTAGAATTGACAACTCTTTTTATGTTGGTTTTTTTAACTTAAAATTCATGGTCTGTAAATGTGAAGTAGAAAAAAGGGGGAAAGCCAATCCCGCAAAATGTTTCCTCCGTCATCCGAGTCTCTCGCCTCCACCATCGAAGTAATTCTCTCCTCTACATCGTCCAACCATATCTCAAAATTCTCGCTCATTTCTTTGTATTGGAAGAATAAATGAAACCTTCATCCAATAATTTTTACAGTCAGCTCTCTCTCTCGCTCGACCAGTCGGCGCCATCTTGCTGATACTCTTTCCTTCTTGGCCTAATTGAATAATTGGTAATTTTCGTTCTCTATTTATCTGATTTTATGTTGATTTTTCTTTATTTAGTTTTTTTTTCTTTTCAATGAACCCTAATTCTACTAAATTGATTTGTTCTTTACTCTGTTTCTACAACAGAATATGGAGCCCTCTTCATTTTAATTTATTGGTGCAATTATGACTGTATAGAGATTGTTCTTGTACTCCTTTGCAGTAAATATAATCGGCTTGACGGTGAAAAAAGGTTGTGGCCTTCACCCAATTATTTTCTGCAACATACATATGATGTTTTTTTTTTCTTTTTCTCTTCGATTTTGGGTTCCATAATTTCTCTTTATCGGTGTACTTGTATTGTAACTACATTGGTATAATTCATAAAAAAAATTATGATCGATCGTCGATCTCCTTTGTAGTCTGTATTAACAATCTAAGTCATTACTACAACATGAATGGTCATTTTTAATCTCATAAGAAACTAGAATGGGAAACAAAAAGTGATTAAGGTATGTCCGATGTATGAATATCATCATTTGCATTGTGGATTCTAATGTAGAAGAAACACTTTTGTGCTTTCTTGCAGGACATTTTTTTAAATATTGGGATTCAATGTTAAATATCTATAACATAGGCTTTCACGTGTCTTTCTACTTTATAATTGTTTAGATGATATGCACTAATTCTTAATATATGATTCTGTTACAAAACTTGATATCTATTAAAATTGTTTGGTTTTCTATGTATTGTATTTTGAAGTTTGACTTTGTAGGCCATAGATGTATTGATGAAAATAGATCTTATTTTCAATGGGAGAAGATATACTAATTTTTTTTTTTACTTTGTGAAGAGTGATAACAGATAATTGTCAATTCACATTCTTAATAAAATTTCTTCAATTCTATTATTTTAAGTGCAAATATTTGTACATAGATACATCTGAATAGATGAGTATATGAAATCTTTTGATGAACACAATCTATAAATTTCGAAATCCCTTTTAGTTAAGTACATATATTATTCTAACATGACATCTTTAGCCAACATGTGATGAGAAATAGCTTAATGTTTGTATCTGAAGCTAGTTTTGGTCTTAGTTTTCAGGTTTGTTCTTTAATCTTAATTACTTATACATTCCTATAATTATTGATTATTTTGGTAGTGGTATGACTGAAAGCCCCCTAATATTTCCTGATATTTATTTTATATACTTTGCTGATGTAAATACTAATGACTTTTGCAGGGAAATTGTACGACCTTAACTATTTTTTTTACTCCAACTTTAAAAGAGGGGATGTAGTTAAATTTGAACTTGTTGCATATCAAGTCTTGAAAGCTAAGTGTATATCACTTTTTGATAATATTCTTGTTTTCCTTTAGCTTTCCATTTGTTGTTTAATGATACTGCATGTTTGGCTTCATTAGATTATTACTTTTTTTTGTCCTTGTAGATATGCTATAATACTTTTTTATTACTTGATTTCATTGATTGTTATCATGAAATGACGGTTATTGGAGAAATACAACAAAAGTCAGTGGTTCTATAAGTTAGGATGGTGCCGGGTTGAACACTTCACGAACGAATATATGGTGTTGGACTGACTGTGTAATTGTTAGTAACTTAGTTTAATCTGATGATTAAATTTAGGGATTAATATATGAGATTGAATATTTTGTCTTACAATTAGCTGAGTTCTATGTTTCTACTGTAACTTTCAAATATCACGTACCAAGTTTATTGGTTATTCTTAACAGGTAAATGAAGGAAACATGAGAGTCGATATCAGCGGAAGCTTGTTCTAGGGGTGTTTGAACGTGCAATTTTTATGGTTCCTGCTATTATTATGTCTTATTTCAAATAACTAGCAAAGATTATGGTAAGGATATTTACCATTTGGTGAATGGCATTAAATAACCAAAATGTAAATATTTTGTTTTTATTATCAATGCAAATTTTGGTTATGCTCCATATGATTTTATCTTTAGTATATTTATTGTTGTCCATATAATGTCATGTCGAAAATAATTATAACGTGAAGAAATAATAGCAAATTAAAATGCTGCAAAAGAAATTAAATAAAAGGTGTATAATTTGCACCAATTGAATGAAATTGCTATTACAAAATTAAATGTATAACATAAACACATTGCTATTACAAAATTAACTATAGCGTTTGGCTAAACGCCACAACAAGTGAATAATAGCGTCCGGTTATTAGCCATGAAAGTTAAACTACATCAATTGAAAAATGCTATGAAAACATATTATAGCGTTTAACCAACGCTAATAAAAATTCAATAATAGCACACAAAAAACGCTATCATAAAGTTCTCTACAATAGCGCTTCACCAACGCTATAAAAACTCCGGAGTCTATTATAGCTCCGGCAGACATAGCGTTTGTAAAAGCGCTATTAAAACCTACGATAGCATTTTTTGAGCGCTATAGATTACGCTTTATCTTGTAGTGTGAGCGAGTGTGTTTGTGCATGTTTGTTGATTTGTATTAATGTCCTAGGATTGTAGTTTGTGTTTTCTTGATCCTTTTTGCGAATGCACTTTTGCGTGAGTACTTTTGTGCATGCTTTTGTACTTTTACATATGTGCGTATATTTTGTAGCGAGTGTTTTGGTGCACGTTTCTTGATGCGCATTCGTGTCCTCGAACTGTAGCACGTATTTTCATGATCGCTTTTGGAATCCAATTTTGACCATGTTCGAACCCGAATTTGGAAATTTGACATTAGACAGGAATTGAAGCCAGCTAAAATAGCTTTCTAATGCCGCTGGAACCAGTTTATTTGGAGTCCGGATGAGAAAGTTATGCTCGACTTCGTGGACACTACCGAAGATGTTGAGGGATCATCTCTTCTAATTTGATTTTATTTTCCTAATTGCAACTCTGTTCTTACTCTTTGATCATTTTTGCTTCATGGACACCTAATTATCAAGTTTTACCTATAAGATACTAAATCCACCAATTAAAACAAAAAAATAAATTAAGCCATAAAAAAATCCACGTAAACGTAAAAACGTTGAGTGTAATTTCTACACTCTCCACTGTATCTTTTGTATTTAGTGTTTTTGCTATTGTGTGGTTATGCGTGTTAGAGTTGTAGTGTTGTATTTCGTGTTTTCAAGATTGTTGTTGCGAATGTACATTTGCGCATGTTTTTTTACATGTACGTTTGTGCATGTCCATTTGAGCGAGTGTGTTTGTGCATGTATGTTGATTTGTATTAATGTCCTAGGATTGCCGTTTGTGTTTTCGTGATCCTTTTTGCGAATGCACTTTTGCGTGAGTACTTTTGTGCATGCTTTTGTACTTTTACATATGTGCGTATATTTTGTAGCGAGTGTTTTGGTGCACGTTTCTTGATGCGCATTCGTGTCCTACAACTGTAGCACGTATTTTCATGATCGCTTTTGGAATCGAATTTTGACCATGTTCGAGTCCGAATTTGGAAATTTCACATTAGACAGGAATTGTAGCCAGCTAAAATAGCTTTCTAATGCCACCGGAACCAGTTGATTTGGAGCCCGGATAAGAAAGTTATGCTCGACTTCGTGGACACTACCAAAGATGTTGAGGGATCATCACTTCTAATTTGATTTTATTTTCCTAATTGCAACTCTTTTCTTACTCTTTGATCATTCTTGCTTCATGGACACCTAATTATCAATTTGTACCTATAAGATAGTAAATCCACCATTTAAAACAAAAATATAAATTAATCCATAAAAAAATCCACGTAAACGTAAACGTTGAGTGCTATTTCTACACTCCACTGTATCTTTTGTATTTAGTGTTTTTGCTATTGTTTGGTTATGCGTGTTAAAGTCCTAGTGTTGTATTTCTTGTTTTTAAGAACGTTGTTGCGAATGTACTTTTGTGCATATTTTTTTACATGTACGTTTGTGCATGTCCATTTGAGCGAGTGTGTTTGTGCATGTTTGTTGATTTGTATTAATGTCCTAGGATTGTAGTTTGTGTTTTCTTGATCCTTTTTGCGAATGCTCTTTTGCGTGGGTACTTTTGTGCATGCTTTTGTACTTTTACTTATGTGCGTATATTTTGTAGCGAGTGTTTTGGTGCACGTTTCTTGATGCGCATTCGTGTCCTCGAACTATAGCACGTATTTTCATGATCGCTTTTGGAATCCAATTTTGACCATGTTCGAGTCCGAATATGGAAATATGACATTAGACAGGAATTGTAGCCAGCTAAAATAGCTTTCTAATGCTGCCGGAACCAGTTGATTTGGAGTCCGGATGAGAATGTTATGCTCGACTTCGTGGAAACTACCGAAGATGTTGAGGGATCCTCTCTTCTAATTTGATTTTATTTTCCTAATTGCAACTCTTTTCTTACTCTTTGAGCATTTTTGCTTCATGGACACCTAATTTTAATTTGTACCTATAAGATACTAAATCCACCAATTAATATAGAAATAAGTTAATCCATAAAAAAATCCACGTAAAGGTAAACGTTGAGTGTTATTCTACACTCCACTGTATCTTTTTTATTTAGTGTTTTTGCTATTGTTTGGTTATGCGGGTTAAAGTCCTAGTGTTGTATTTCGTGTTTTTAAGAACGTTGTTAAGAATGTACTTTTGTGCATATTTTTTTACATGTACAATTGTGCATGTCCATTTGAACGAGTGTGTTTGTGCATGTTTGTTGATTTGTATTAATGTCCTAGGATTGTAGTTTGTGTTTTCGTGATCCTTTTTGCGAATGCACTTTTGCGTGAGTACTTTTGTGCATGCTTTTGTACTTTTACATATGTGCGTATATTTTGTAGCGAGTGTTTTTGTGCACGTTTCTTGATGCGCATTCGTGTCCTCGAACTGTAGCACGTATTTTCATGATCGGTTTTGGAATCCAATTTTGACCATGTTCGAACCCGAATTTGGAAATTTGACATTAGACACATACTGTAGCCAGCTAAAATAGCTTCCTAATGCCGCCGGAACCAGTTGATTTGGAGTCCGGATGAGAAAGTTATGCTCGACTTCGTGGACACTACCGAAGATGTTGAGGGATCATCTCTTCTAATTTGATTTTATTTTCCTAATTGCAACTCTGTTCTTACTCTTTGATCATTTTTGCTTCATGGACACCTAATTATCAAGTTGTACCTATATGATACTAAATCCGCCAATTAAAAAAAAAAATTAATCCATAAAAATATCCACGTAAACATAAACGTTGAGTCTAATTTCTACACTCCACTGTATCTTTTGTATTTAGTGTTTTTGCTATTGTTTGGTTATGCGTGTTAAAGTTCTAGTGTTGTATTTCGTGTTTTCAAGATTGTTGGTGCGAATGTACTTTTGCGCATATTTTTGTACATGTACGTTTGTGCATGTCCATTTGAGCGAGTGTGTTTGTGCATGTTTGTTGATTTGTATTAATGTCCTACGATTGTTGATACGATCCAGCCTATTACGCGAGGTAGTGCCGAGCTGGATGAAGGAGTTGATGACTTGGACGAGCTGCATGTGCCAAGAGGACCGATTACCCGAGCTCGGGCCAACCGCATTGAAGCAGCCATGCTTAACTTAGTAGAACACGAGCTCCAAAAGGAAGAATTGACGAAGTCTAGTTCGATCCCAACTGAGCTTAATTGGAGCGAATTATCGGGCCAGATTGTGAAGCAAGCCGAGCTCAAGGACTTGAGCCCGTCTAGTCATCCAGCCGAGAAGACGTGACTTGGAAAAGATGATTATTATTAATTTTCGTATTTTATTATTGGACAATTTATTTCTTGTTATTTAGAGTCCTATTTGGACTAGATTTAGTTTATTTCGTTATTTCCTTATAATAGATAAGTTAGGATTTATTTTCCTTGTTAGATTAGGTCTCTTTGACACTTATAAATAGGTTGTTTTAGGGTCATTATTATTTGGACGTTTTTAAGTATTATTTTGAGAGATTAAAATTCTCCTTCGTTGTTCTTCAACAACTCTTCGGGATATTTTGCGAGTGGATTCTTGTGAATTATTCTTAGCAATATAGTATTGGTTTCTGATTCATTATAATCACGGGGTCAATACTTCCATCTTGATAATATTGGTTTCTAGCTCTCTATAGCTACGGGGTCAATATTCCGAATTCCGCCAATCGAATCCTTTATTTTTGGACGTTCCGTTCTTGCTTCCGCATAAGATTATTGGGTCCCGTAACAAGTTCTACGGGGTTCGTATCAGTTGGTAACCAGAGCCAATTTCCAAGAAAAGGTTTCACCTATCCTTTTTTTTCGTGTCTTTGTTTTGTTTCCGTTCTTCGTGTCTTTGTTTTGTTTCCGTTCTTCGTGTCTTCTCTATCTCATCTTTTCTTGAATTCTGTTGTCTAGTGTCTTCGTCAAAAAAAAAATATCGAATTTTGCTTTTCTTTAAAGTTACTTGCAGCCCACGTTAGGGTTTGTTAGTAAAATAAAAAAAAAAAAACAAGAAAAAAAAAAAAAGAAAAAAAAAATCCGAAAAATATCTTAGAAAAACCGGATTCAGCCAAAAAAAAAAAAAAAAAAAAAAAAAAAAAAAAAAAAGCAAAATTCGAAATTCAACCAAGGAAAATTCCTTGTAAGGAGTTTTAATAGATTTGGGCAACACAAATCAAGTTTTAATAGACTTGGGCAACTCCTTCAATATCTTGTTTCCTTGTCTACCTTTCTCCTAATTGAATTCCACGTTGTTTCTTTGTTTCCTATTCCTTTTGTTTCCTTTTACCATTAAATTCGAAATTCCTTTTATTTGCCTCCACATAATTTCTGAATTGATAAAATACTATTTAGCTTTGAATAAAAAAACGAAAATCCACTTAATATTTTCTCGATTAGTTTCTTTAGAACTTCGAAGGGAGTTTACGAGTGGAAAAAGGCAAGAGAGTGTGAGATCAAAAGAGGGTAAAAGCCGAATTGTGTGAAACACGAGTGAATTGAGTGAACATCATCTTGAGTGATACACGTGAGAGAGTGGTGAGGAAAATCTTTTTTTTTTTTTCTTTAACAATATTTTGCAGTTCAAACATCATGTCAAGGAATGGGAGTGGTGATGAAACGGGCGAAACCACGGAGCAGCAACTCCAACGTTTGCATATAACCCTTCAAAGGATGCAAAATCAAATCGATGAGTTGAGTAGGGTAAGACCTGCACCGGCGCCACAACTGCGGCCACCTATTCGTCAACCTGTTGTACGCCAACGTGACGAATTGGAGTTCGATGAACAATTCTTTGATGAACAATCTGAGGCAGAGTCTAATACTTCTAGACGAGGGCATAGAGGACGAGGGAACAGAGGTGGCAGATTTGACATACCAAGGCGAGGTAATGTGGGGCGAGAAAGAGATGAGGTTGATCGAAACCTCAGCTCGATCAAATTGAGTATACCGTCTTTCCAAGGGAAGAGTGATCCCGAGGGAAAGAAAGGTTGAGCTCGTTTTCGATTGCCACAATTATTCCGAGGAAAAGAAGGTGAAGCTTGCAGCTGTAGCGTTCACCGATTATGCTATCATTTGGTGGGATCAATTGGTAGTGACTAGACGCAGAACAGGCGAACCACCAATTGTTGATTGGGAGTCTATGAAGGCACTTATGAGACGGAGGTTCGTGCCCTCACATTATTATAGAGACTTACATCTGAAATTGCAAAGCTTGAAGCAAGGTACTAAATCAGTCGAGGAGTACCATAAGGAGATGGAGATTGCAATGATTCGAGCCAATATTGAGGAGGATCGAGAGGCCACGATGGCCAGATTTATTTGCGGGCTGAACCGGGAGATCGCTAATGTAGTGGAGTTGCAGCACTACGTTGAGATTGAAGAGGTCGTTCATATGGCCATGAAGGTTGAGAGGCAGCTCAAGCGAGGAGGGAGAACTACAGCTCGGGCCGAGGCATCAAGCTGGAAACCGCGATGGAATCCTACTTCGAAGCCCGAGAAGAAATCGACAACGAAACCTTCCAATGAAAATCCAATCAACCGAGCACCACCTGAGAGAGGTAATAATTCATCACACCCACAACGAACACGTGACATTAAATGCCATAGATGTCATGGAGCAGGTCATATCGCCATGGACTGCCCTAACCGGCGAGATATGATTTTATTGGATAATGGCGAGCTGGAGTCCGAGGAGGAGGAAGAGTCAACTTCAAAAACAGCACCTATTGAAGATGATGTGGTACAAGCTGTTGATGGACTTGCACTTGTTGTACTTCGAACTCTTCATGTGCAAGCTGAAGAAGATGGTGATGTAATACAGCGAGAGAACATCTTCTATACACGCTGTCATGTTCAAAACCGAGTATGTGGATTGATAATTGATGGAGGAAGTTGCGTGAATGTAGCGAGCAAGCTAATGGTAGACAAGCTAGGGCTGCAAGTCATCAAACATCCGAGACCTTACAAACTTCAGTGGCTGAATGAAAGTGGTGAGTTGAGAGTGACGAAACAAGTACTGATTTCATTTAGTATTGGACAATACAAAGATGAGGTGATGTGCGATGTTGTGCCCATGCAAGCAAGTCATATCTTACTTGGGCGACCTTGGCAATTTGATCGACGAACAGTCCATGATGGTTACAAAAATCGCTACACTTTTACTAAGGATGGCAGGCGAATCACACTTGCACCTTTACCACCTCATCAGGTGTTTGAGGAGCAAAATCAGATTAAGAAGTCCATTGCTGCAAGTTCGAAACAAAATGAGAATGAACGTGTTAGTAGTAGTGGAGAGGTAAAACAAGAGAGTTTAGCCGAAGTGAGAAAAGAAAAAGAAGAGAGTGCAGACTTAATAAAGAGAGATGAGAGAAAAGTGAGCTTTTATGCAAAAGAAAGAGAGATTAAGAGTGCATGTAAGGGTGAAAGAACAATGATGTTGTTAGTGTTTAGGGAGTCCTATTTTTCTAATGCTAACCTTAATTCTTCTTTGCCTAGTATTGTTATTTCTCTTTTGCAGGAGTTTGATGATGTCTTTCTGGACGAGATACCAACGGGGTTGCCACCAATTCGAGGGATCGAGCACCAAATTGATTTTATTCCAGGGTCCCAAATTCCAAATAGACCAGCTTACCGAAGTAGTCCCGAGGAGACGAAGGAGTTACAACGGCAAGTGGACGACCTGTTAGCTAAAGGACATGTTCGAGAAAGCATGAGTCCTTGTGCAGTGCCGGTTTTACTAGTACCAAAGAAGGATGGGAGTTGGAGAATGTGTGTTGATTGTCGAGCCATCAACAAAATTACGGTAAAGTATCGACACCCCATTCCTCGATTAGATGACATATTAGATGAACTACATGGTTCCATTATCTTCTCTAAAATTGATTTGAAAAGTGGTTATCATCAAATTCGCATGAAAGAGGGAGATGAGTGGAAAACTGCATTTAAAACTAAGCACGGATTGTATGAATGGTTAGTGATGCCTTTTGGTTTATCTAATGCACCAAGTACGTTTATGCGACTTATGAATTATGTTCTGCGATCTTACATAGGAAAATTTGTTGTTGTTTACTTTGATGATATCTTAGTATATAGCAATAATTTGCATGATCATATTGAGCATTTGAGGTGTGTCTTGGAGTCCTTACGGCGAGAACAATTATATGCTAATTTAAAGAAATGTGATTTCTGCCTAGATAGGATAGTTTTCCTTGGTTTTGTTGTGAGTTCTAGGGGCGTTGAAGTGGACGAGGAAAAGGTTAAAGCAATTCGTGAATGGCCAACACCCAAGAATGCATCCGAGGTGCGAAGCTTCCATGGCCTAGCGGGATTCTACAGGAGATTTGTACCGAACTTCAGCACAATTGCAGCACCTTTGACCGAGGTGATCAAGAAGGAGGTTGGCTTCAAGTGGGGCGAGGCGCAAGAGACTGCATTTCACACTTTGAAAGATAAGCTAAGTTCCGCTCCTTTATTACTTTTACCAGACTTTTCTAAAACTTTTGAAATCGAATGTGATGCTTCTGGAATTGGTATTGGTGCAGTGCTTATGCAAGACAAGCGACCTATCGCTTATTTCAGCGAGAAGCTCAATGGCGCAGCCTTGAATTACTCGACCTATGACAAAGAGCTCTACGCGTTGGTGCGAGCTTTGGAGACTTGGCAACATTACTTGTGGTCTAAGGAATTCGTTATACATACAGATCACGAATCGCTAAAGCATCTTAAGGGCCAAGGCAAGCTGAACCGAAGACATGCTCGGTGGGTGGAGTTTATCGAGTTTATCGAGATGTTTCCTTTTGTGATACAGTACAAACAAGGTAAAGATAATGTCGTAGCTGATACATGTATGTTCTCGTGTCGACCCTTAGTTCTAAATTCTTAGGTTTTGAGCATGTTAAGGAGCTGTACGTGAACGATCATGATTTTGCTACTATATTTGCTGCATGTCAAAAAGGAACTTTTGAAAAATTCTACAAGCATGATGATTATTTGTTTCGGGAGAACAAACTTTGCATGCCTAATTGTTCGCTTCGTGAATTACTTGTGCGAGAATCACATGGAGGTGGTTTAATGGGACATTTTGGCGTTTCTAAGACATTAGATATTTTAAAAGAACATTTCTTTTGGCCGCGTATGAAGCGAGATGTTGAGAGGATTTGTTCGAAGTGTCTAACATGTAGGCGAGCTAAATCTAGGGTTAAGCCACATGGATTATATATGCCATTACCTGTTCCTACTCACCCTTGGACCGATGTATCAATGGATTTTGTTTTAGGGTTGCCGAGGTCTAGTAAAGGTCGAGATGCTATTTTTGTTGTAGTAGATCGTTTTTCTAAAATGGCACACTTCATTCCATGTCATAAAACTGATGATGCTACGCATGTAGCAAATTTATTCTTTAGCGAAGTAGTGCGATTGCATGGGGTACCTCGTACTATTGTTAGTGATAGGGATGTTAAATTCCTTAGTCATTTTTGGCGTGTTTTGTGGGGTAAGTTAGGTACGACTTTACTCTTTTCAACTACTTGTCATCCACAAACCGATGGTCAAACCGAGGTGGTTAATCGAACTTTAGGTATGTTATTGCGAGCTGTTCTTAAAAGAAACCTAAAGTCATGGGAGGAATGTATTCCTTTTATTGAGTTCGCGTATAATAGATCGGTGCATTCTTCTACAAAGTTTTCACCTTTTGAGATTGTTTATGGTTTTTATCCGCTAACTCCTTTGGATTTGTTGCCTTTACCTGTTAATGAGATTTCAAGTCTTGATGGGAAGCGTAAGGCTGAGTTAGTGAAGAAAATTCATGAAGAAGCACGCGAGCACATTGTGAAAAGGAATGAGCAAGTAGCGAACCAAGCTAATAAGGGGCGAAAGCACCTTACCTTTCAGCAAGGAGATTGGGTTTGGGTTCATTTTCGAAAGGAACGGTTTCCCAATCAGCGAAGTTCAAAACTTAAGCCACGAGGAGATGGACCTTTCCAAGTGCTGGAAAAGATTAACGATAATGCCTATAAGATTGACCTTCCAAGTGAGTATCAAGTTAGTTCGACATTTAATGTTTCTGACCTATCTCCGTTTGATGTAGGTTCAGATTCGAGGACGAATCATTTTCAAGAGGGGGAGGATGATACGATCCAGCCTATTACGCGAGGTAGTGCCGAGCTGGATGAAGGAGTTGATGACTTGGACGAGCTGCATGTGCCAAGAGGACCGATTACCCAAGCTCGGACCAACCGCATTGAAGCAGCCATGCTTAACTTAGTAGAACACGAGCTCCAAAAGGAAGAATTGACGAAGTCTAGTTCGATCCCAACTGAGCTTAATTGGAGCGAATTATCGGGCCAGATTGTGAAGCAAGCCGAGCTCAAGGACTTGAGCCCGTCTAGTCATCCAGCCGAGAAGACGTGACTTGGAAAAGATGATTATTATTAATTTTCGTATTTTATTATTGGACAATTTATTTCTTGTTATTTAGAGTCCTATTTGGACTAGATTTAGTTTATTTCGTTATTTCCTTATAATAGATAAGTTAGGATTTATTTTCCTTGTTAGATTAGGTCTCTTTGACACTTATAAATAGGTTGTTTTAGGGTCATTATTATTTGGACGTTTTTAAGTATTATTTTGAGAGATTAAAATTCTCCTTCGTTGTTCTTCAACAACTCTTCGGGATATTTTGCGAGTGGATTCTTGTGAATTATTCTTAGCAATATAGTATTGGTTTCTGATTCATTATATTCACGGGGTCAATACTTCCATCTTGATAATATTGGTTTCTAGATCTCTATAGCTACGGGGTCAATATTCCGAATTCCGCCAATCGAATCCTTTATTTTGGGACGTTCCGTTCTTGCTTCCGCATAAGATTATTGGGTCCCGTAACAAGTTCTACGGGGTTCGTATCAATTGTAGTGTGTGTTTTCGTGATTCTTTTTGCGAATGCACTTTTGCGTGAGTACTTTTGTGCATGCTTTTGTACTTTTACATATGTGCGTATATTTTGAAGCGAGTGTTTTTGTGCACGTTTCTTGATGCACATTCGTGTCCTCGAACTGTAGCACGTATTTTCATGATCGCTTTTGGAATCCAATTTTGACCATGTTCGAACCCGAATATGGAAATTTGACGTGAGACAGGAATTGTAGCCAGCTAAAATAGCTTTCTAATGCTGCCGAAACCAGTTGATTTGGAGTCCGGATGAGAAAGTTATGCTCGACTTAGCGGACACTACAGAAGATGTTGAGAGATCATCTCTCTAATTTGATTTTATTTTCCTAATTGCAACTCTGTTCTTACTCTTTGATCATTTTTTGCTTCATGGACACCTAATTGTCAAGTTGTACCTATAAGATACTAAATCCACCAATTAAAACAAAAAAAATAAAGTAATCCCTAAAAAAATCCATGTAAACGTAAACGTTGAGTGTTATTTCTACACTCCACTGTATCTTTTGTATTTAGTGTTTTTGCTATTGTTTGGTTATGCGTGTTAATGTTCTAGTGTTGTATTTCGTGTTTTCAATATTGTTGTTGCGAATGTACATTTGCGCATATTTTTTTACATGTACGTTTGTGCATGTCCATTTGAGTGAGTGTGTTTGTGCATCTTTGTTGATTTGTATTAATGCCCTAGGATTGCCGTTTGTGTTTTCGTGATCCTTTTTGCGAATGCACTTTTGCGTGAGTACTTTTGTGCATGCTTTTGTACTTTTACATATGTGCGTATATTTTGTAGCGAGTGTTTTGGTGCACGTTTCTTGATGCGCATTCGTGTCCTCGAACTGTGGCACGTATTTTCACGATCGCTTTTTGAATCCAATTTTGACCATGTTCGAGTCCGAATTTGGAAATTTGACATTAGACAGGAATTCTAGCCAGCTAAAATAGCTTTCTAATGCCGCCGGAACCAGTTGATTTGGAGTCCGGATGAGAAAGTTATGCTCGACTTCGTGGACACTACCGAAGATGTTGAGGGATCATCTCTTCTAATTTGATTTTATTTTCCTAATTGCAACTCTGTTCTTACTCTTTGATCATTTTTGCTTCATGGACACCTAATTGTCAAGTTGTACCTATAAGATAATAAATCCACCAATTAAAACAAAAAAATAAATTAATCCATAAAAAAATCCACGTAAACGTAAACGTTGAGTGTTATTTCTACACTCTCCACTATATCTTTTGTATTTAGTGTTTTTGCTATTGTTTGGTTATGCGTGTTAAAGTTCTAGTGTTGTATTTCGTGTTTTCAAGATTGTTGTTGCGAATGTACTTTTGCGCATATTTTTTTACATGTACGTTTGTGCATGTCCATTTGAGCGAGTGTGTTTGTGCATGTTTGTTGATTTGTATTAATGTCCTAGGATTGTCGTTTGTGTTTTCGTGATCCTTTTTGCGAATGCACTTTCGCGTGAGTACTTTTGTGCATGCTTTTGTACTTTTACATATGTGCGTATATTTTGTAGCGAGTGTTTTGGTGCACGTTTCTTGATGCGCATTCGTGTCCTAGAACTGTAGCACGTATTTTCATGATCGCTTTTGGAATCGAATTTTGACCATGTTCGAGTCTGAATTTGGAAATTTGACATTAGACAGGAATTGTAGCCAGCTAAAATAGCTTTCTAATGCCGCCGGAACCAGTTGATTTGGAGTCCGGATAAGAAAGTTATGCTCGACTTCGTGGACACTACCGAAGATGTTGAGGGATCATCTCTTCTAATTTGATTTTATTTTCCTAATTGCAACTCTTTTCTTACTCTTTGATCATTCTTGCTTCATGGACACCTAATGATCAATTTGTACCTATAAGATAGTAAATCCACCATTTAAAACAAAAATATAAATTAATCCGTAAAGAAATCCACGTAAACGTAAACGTTGAGTGCTATTTCTACACTCCACTGTATCTTTTGTATTTAGTGTTTTTGCTATTGTTTGGTTATGCGTGTTAAAGTCCTAGTGTTGTATTTCTTGTTTTTAAGAACGTTGTTGCGAATGTACTTTTGTGCATATTTTTTTACATGTACGTTTGTGCATGTCCATTTGAGCGAGTGTGTTTGTGCATGTTTGTTGATTTGTATTAATGTCCTAGGATTGTAGTTTGTGTTTTCTTGATCCTTTTTGCGAATGCACTTTTGCGTGAGTACTTTTGTGCATGCTTTTGTACTTTTACTTATGTGCGTATATTTTGTAGCGAGTGTTTTGGTGCACGTTTCTTGATGCGCATTCGTGTCCTCGAACTGTAGCACGTATTTTCATGATCGCTTTTGGAATCCAATTTTGACCATGTTCGAGTCCGAATTTGGAAATTTGACATTAGACAGGAATTTTAGCCAGCTAAAATAGCTTTCTAATGATGCCTGAACCAGTCGATTTGGTGTCCGGATGAGAAAGTTATGCTCGACTTTGTGGACACTGTTGGGTTTCGGGCACGTGTACGCAGCGGAAAACAAAAATTTTATGCGATTTAAACAACTTTAAAACACATAAGCACATGCCCGATGATTTAAATCAATTAATTGCGTACCTTTGCGCTTCCAGCGAAATTAAAAACAATATACATTGCGTACCTTTGCGCTTCCAGCGAAATTAAAACAACATACATGCTTAATTACTTAATCGAAATTAAATCAATTAGCATGCTCGCGTTTAAACCAATTAACATGCTTGCAAAGATTAAAACGATTACATATAATCACATAAAATCATACGATAGCAAACATGAAATCATAGTTTAAACATAAACGAATCGAAACTAGGGTTCCGTGTATTTACCTCTTGAAGCGCGAGGTAGAAGCGTTTAGCAAGTCGAGATTGCTACGGAAACCAATCCGTACAATCGGGGCAGCAGCGGTGCAGCGGCAGCAGCAGCAGATCGGCCCACGGCGGCGCGTGAGGTACACGCGCGGTCTTCCGGGGCGGCGCGTGGGGCAGCGTGCAGCTTCGGCTCGTGCGTTGCTCCTCGATTCTTCGATCTACAGTCTTCCTCCTCTCGGATTTCACCTCGTATACTTCGATCTACTAAACACGTGGCACTAGACACGTAATAGTTAGAAAAACGGAAGAAAAAGAGAAGGAAAAACAATACCGAAACAATCGGCCAATGAATGGCCGATTCCGGTGAAGCTCCGGCGACGGCGGCGCGGTGACCGAGGAGAGAGGGCCGAGAGAGAGAGTGTGTGAGCGGCTAGGGTTAGGGTTGTGTTGTGTGTTTTTGTGCAAGACCTATAAATCAAGTATTTATATGTCTTGCATAAAAACCCTAGCGGGCTTAAGTTGGACCGGGCCCAACAGCTTAAGTCCGTTAGTATCTTTACTTGCTCGTTTCTCTTAATTCAATGACCGAAAAATTGCAACTATTACATTTTCGGATTCATTATAACTTCCTCGTCATTACGAGTGCCATCTCTCATTTTCCAACTTTCCAAAAGTGGAAACCCTAGTTCAGTGCACTTTCTAAATTTGGAAACTTCCCGATTTAGAAAGTTCACTAATACGTTCGCCTATTCTTTTTCTTTTCTTATTCTCATTCATAATTCCAAATTACGAATGTTGGACTCAATCATATTGACTTCCAATCATGCAAAGACAAACTATTTTATCTCTGACCGTTTATTCAAAGATCTCATGTGCACGAGCAGTGTGACCCTCGATGGTTCAGGTGTAAGCTAGCCGTGGGCCCACAACCCTTTGTGGTCAAAACTCGTCCCCTTCGAGTTACGATTAAGATGAAGCTCGTTTCACCTTAATCACCCAACGAATCAAGATTGGCATCTAGCAACTACGCGTCATGATTCCCTAGATACAAATGAAGTGCCTGCAAGAACCTTCAGATATAGTTAACGTACAGTACGGTCCCTTCGATACATATGTCCCGATCGAACTAGAGGCATTGGTTCATCGAGACCTCTTTATATGTTCGATGACGGTGTGATCGTTCCAAGTATTGTAATCCTTACGTGCATGACTTAGAGAATCGAATTCTCTAATCATCACTTAGTCAGCTCTGGCCAGAGACTTAGAATGATTACAAACTTTCAGAACACACAGGACATCCAAGACTTTTCTAGCAATCGAATCCCCGACTACAATGCACAAACCTCCCACTAGATTTCGGACTGCACGAACACTGGCCCTTGGGATGGTCCTCGGTGGAACTCAGGGACAGGTCACGATACAGTTGGTCCTCTAGTGAAGTCACGGTGATGTCTAGGTCATAAGGACTAATGGTGTACAACTATACCATAAATATCTCTACTCGATTATTGGGAACCACTTAGAGATTTCTAGGGTGAGGGAGTTCAGTGAACTCGTCAACTTACGAGCACCCACTTATGCATGCCGATATCACAATACCGTTTACTGATGAGATGCAGTACACATACACTAAGTGCTAGTCTTAATGGGAAAGGCCGATATCCTCATTAGTGGCGTAACCCTTCGACTAGGAACACGTTTAACAGTTATAATACTTAAGTAAATATCTCACGATCCTAACGATCAATTACTAGTACTTGTAATAACTGTAAGGACTATATCTATGCTTGTGACAAAGGGACAAAGATATAGAATGCCAATGTGTTTTATCATTAATACGAATAAAGGTTCGTTTATTACAATAATAAATACGAAAGACCACAGCCACAGGTTGGCTTGTTGGTCACCTACTCTAACAATCTCCCACTTGACCTAAAGCCAACTACCCATAAACCGCAATCCCATCGACTCTCGATGTTTCTCATGGACCGATCTTGGTAAAGGCTTCGTGAAGGGGTCTGCAACGTTCTCTTCCGAGGTGACTCGTTCTACCTTAACTTCACCTCTATCAATGATCTCTCGGATCACGTGATACTTCCTCAGAATATGCTTCGACTTCTGATGAGATCGTGGCTCTTTAGCTTGCGCCACGGCTCCGGTGTTATCACAGTACGATGGTACTGGATCACTAGCATCAGGAATGACACCCAACTCTTGGATGAACTTCCTTATCCAAGTCCCTTCTTTTGCAGCTTCAGACGCTGCAATGTATTCCGCTTCGGTAGTGGAATCGGCCGTCGTGCTTTGCTTGGAACTCTTCCAACACACGGCACCACCATTAAGCGTGAATATAAATCCAGAATTCGACTTTGAGTCGTCCACGTCCGATTGAAAACTAGAGTCAGTGAAACCCTCTAATTTAAACTCGGCACCCCCATAGACCAAAAATATATCCTTAGTCCTTCGCAAGTACTTGAGGATATCTTTCACGGCTTTCCAGTGAGCCGGGCCGGGGTTAGACTGATATCTGCTTGTGACACTCACAGCATACGCAATATCGGGTCTCGTACATAGCATGCCATACATTATGCTTCCTATAGCAGAAGCATAGGGCGTCCTCTTAATCTCCTCGATTTCACTAGGTGTTTGCGGACACATAGATTTCGAGAGACGAACCCCATGGGACATTGGCAAGAATCCCTTCTTGGATTCTTCCATGCTAAACCGTTTCATAACGGTGTCTATGTACAGGCTTTGGGATAAACCAAGCATCTTTCTCGCTCTATCTCTATAGATGCGTATTCCTAATGTTAGAGTAGGTGACCGGCAAGCCAACTTGTGGCTGTGGTCTTTCTCTTTTCTATGTAATAAAACAATAGATTTTCGTTCGTAATAATAAAATATCTTATTTGGCATTCTATATCTGTTATCCCATGCAAGCAGCATAGATATAGTCCTAACGAGTTACTCTATTACTGTGAGTTGATCTAGTAGAATCGTGAGATAACTCAGCAATGTAATGTAACTGTTAAACCTTGTTCCTAGTCGATGGGTTACGCCAATAATGAGGATACCGGCCTTTCCCTTTTGAGACTAGCACTTAGTGTATGTGTACTGCGTCTCATCAGTCCTCGGTGTTGTGACATCGGCATACTTGAGTGGGTGCTCATACTGGATGAGTTCACTGAACTCCCTCGCCCTAGAAATCTATAAGTGGTTCTCATTCATCGAGTAATAGGTTTCTAAGATATAGTTGTACACCATTAGTCCTTAAGACCCAGACATCACCGTGACTTCACTAGAGGACCGATTGTATCGTGACCTGTCCCTGAGTCCCACCGCGGACCGCTCCAAGGGCCAACGTTCGTGCAATCCGAAATCTAGTGTGAAGTCTGTGCATTGTAGTAGGGGATTCGAGCGCTTGAGTAGTCATGGATGTCCTGTGTGTTCTGACGGTTTATAATCCATGGAATCTCTGGCCAGAGTTGATAGTGGGGTGATTAGGGAAATGTGTTTCCCTAAGTCGCACACGAACGGATTTATAATACCTAGAACGTGCGCACGGTTATTGAACTTTATAAGAGGTCTCGGTGAACCAATGCCTCTAGTTCAATCGGGACATGTGCTACGAAGGGATCGTACTGTACGCTAACTATATCATAAGGTTCTTGCAGGCACTTCATTTGTATCTAGGGAATCATGATGCGTAGTTGCTAGACGCCAATCTTGATTCGTTGGGCACCGATTTGATCGGGATTAGGTAAAATGAGTTTTACTCTAATCGGGACTCTTGGGAGGAGTTCGTATAAGAACAAAGTGTTGTTCGAATCACAAAGAGTTGTGAGCCCACGGCTAGCATACACCTGAACCATTGAGGGTCACACTTCTCGTGTAATATAGATCCTTGATAACAACAAGCATAGATTAATGTGTTAATCTTTGAACGATTGGATGTCGATATGATTGAATCCAAGATTCGTAATTGTGAATTGCGAATTGGAATAAACGTAGAGAAAGAGAGACATGCGGAATTTAGTGAACTTTCTAAATTGGGAAGCTTCCCGATTTAGCAAGTCCACTGAAGTGGAAGTTTCCAATTTTGGAAATTGGAAATTTCGAAGAGGCACTCGTATCGACGAGGACTTTGAGCTCGTCACAAATATAATT
Organism: Erythranthe guttata; assembly: GCF_000504015.1. Next base: position 175,053 of record NW_012193041.1, on the reverse strand, counting down.
TTGTTATAATTTTGTGGACGATCGTTTATTAGAAACGAGGTCGACAAGGGGATGGGCTTAATGCATCAGTGGGTCAAGCCCAATGACTTAAGCCCGCTAGGGTTGAAAACCCTAGGTATAAATAGACCTCAAAAGGAGTTTTGAGATCAGATTTTTCAGCAACAAAACCCTAGCCGCTCAGCCCCTCCTCTCGGCCGTTGCATCTCCGCCGCGCCACCGCCGATCTTCGCCGGAAACCGCCGGTTTTCTCCCTTTTATTCCTTCGTTTATTCTTGTTGTTTATCTAACTCGTTTACATCTAGTGCTGTAGTTCGAGTGGGTCAAATTATTCGAGGTGAAACCTAATTGGAGAGGAGCTGCTGCCCCGACGGAGTCACCGCGCCGCCGTTGCACCGCCGCACGCGCCGCTGCACCGCCCACGCGCCGCCGCCGCTGACTTCCACGCGCCGCCGTCGCCTCACCTTCGGACCAGCTGCCGTTTGGTGGTGTTTCCGCAGCCCTAGGAGTGGTATAACGCAGCTTGTACGTGTTTGAGTTTGGATTTCGATTCGTCGAAATCTCACGCTACAAGAGGTAATTAAATCGGAACTATCGTAAATTAATTCGAACGTATTTGTATGAATTGAAATTTATGATTATGAGTAATATGTGATTACATGTTTCGATTTCATTAAATGATGAATAAGCATGTTTCGTGATTTTTCGGTTTTATGTATTTTTAATTAAATCGAAAATTACCATATGTATGGCGGAAGCGTTAAGGTACGTTGACTATGTGATTAGTTATGCATGTAATCGAAACTAGTTCGATGAAAAAATTTTAAATTCCGCTGCGTATACATGCACGATCCCCAACAGTGGTATCAGAGCCACGGGTTAATCGTTTATTTGTCAACGTGTTTATCGTTTTCGAAAGCATGCTTCGATTTGTTGAATTGTTGAATTTTTGGTGTTATCAAATTGGGTGGTTTAATATTAATTAATATTTTGAATATTTCAGAAAATATAAAATTTTAAAATTCGTTTTTCTGCTGTTTTTCCAGCTGACCGAACCGGTCCGGTCGGACCGGTCCGACCGGTCCGGTCAGCGCAAACAAAAAAAAAAAAAAAAAAAAAATTTTATTTGATTTTCTGAGAATTAATATTAAAATTAATTGATTTTTAATTTTTGAAATTATTTATCAATTAAACCCAATTAGATAATTGATCCATTAATTTAATTTGAATTCAAAGAATAGTGTTGGATTAATTATTTAATTTAATCGTTAAATTAGTTTAATTAATGGAACACAAATTAGATGGCAAATAATTAATGGACTTCATTCTTATTTGTTTGATTTATGAATGAAGGGAGTCCGTTAATTATATTTGCAATTTATCGTATTAATTAAATAATTCATGAGATGAATAATTGTGATTAAGTACGATGATGATCGTATGTCTCTCTTAGGATCAATATGCGTTTCCACATACCTAGAGAACATAGTTGTAGGAATCACAAACGATCATAACCTAAAACTTCCGATGAGCTAATAAAATTTAAAATTAAATCCCTCATTCTTAATTAAGAATAATTATCAAGCTATAAAGAAAAACCAAATTGTTGAATTTTTCTTTCCTTCTACCAACAATTAAATTATGTGTAGCCTCTCATAATAGTGCAGTAAGCCGTGTTAGCGGGGAGTGCTATTGTGGGATAAGCTGTAATTTAATTGACATTAGATGGAGATACGGTCATAGATAAAATTATGTTGGATTAATGTGGTCGGCTAGATTAACTAGGGATTGCATTAGTTTGATATAGTTGGATCTATGACATCTCATATTGGTAGGCTAGACTTGACACACGAAGATTTTGATATTCGCTAGATTAACTTAGGTCATTATCAAGTGTGAGGTAAATCGATCTTTAGGGTCACATAGTGATGTGATTGATAGTACTCTACCTTTAGGCTTATGTAATCGGGATAGATTAACTACGGGTTACATTTGCGCTATTGGACCTAAAGCCCATTAAAGAAAAACAAGTTTTCTCGATTGTCTGCTAGAGGGTGGTGGAATTCGATAAAATTAGTGGGAGAACAATTAAAACATAAAAGTCCAAAATTTTAATTGTAACGATTATTACGAACTAAACTCTAATTATTGTCTTCTTAAAATTTTCTCAGCAACAATGTCCAAACATCCCCTTTCCTCAATCCTCGACCAAAACAAACTCACCGGTCCAAACTATTTGGATTGGCTTCGCAATTTGAAACTTGTGCTCCAAGTCGAGGAGCGTCTCTATGTGCTCAATGAACGTCCCCCCGCTGCTCTTCCTGCGACTGCTACTGCTGACGAGACTGCCACTTTCGAGGCATGGAAGAAGGACGACCTCCATGCGAGGTGCTACATGCTAGCATCCATGGTGCCAGAGCTCGCGAGGAAGTATGAGTATCACGTGCATGCTTATGATATCAAGCATCATCTTGAAAGCATGTACAGTGAGAATACTAGGGCATCGAGGTACTCAGCTACCAAGGAGTTGATCACCATGAGGCTGCGTGAAGGGGCTTCGGTCCACGAGCACGGTCTCAAGATGATCACTCTCCTTGAGAAGCTGGTGAACCTTGATGTCACCCTCCCGGCCGAGCTCTCGGTGGATTTGATCCTACTGTCCCTTCCTAGTTCTTATGAATCGTTCATAGTGAACTTCAACATGAACAAGCTCGATCCACCATTGGATGAGTTGTTGAACATGTTGGTCAGCTATGAGTCCACAATCAAGAAGGAGAAATTTGTTCTCCTAGTTGCTCCTTCTGTGAAGAAAGGTTATTTCCAGAAGAAAAGGAAAGAAAGGAGTTTCGGCCCGAGCAAGAAACTTGAGAAGGGCGAGTCGAGCGGAGTGAAGAATGACAAGGTCACCAAGCAAGTTGATGACGCTTGCCATCATTGTGGAAAGAAGGGCCATTGGCGACGCAACTGCAAGGCTTACCTCGATCAGAAACGTTCTGAAAAGGGTACGTATTTAGTTGAAGTTAATTTGTCCGTTAAATCTTCTGCTTGGGTATTGGATACTGGTTGTGGCTCACATCTTTGTAATGATTTGCAGCTCATGACAAGAAGTAGGAAGCTTAATGTGGGTGAGACCTACCTAAGAATGGGCAACGAAGCAAGGGTTGCTGCTGAAGCCATTGGGACAATTTATCTTTCTGTTTTGGATTCTAGTTTTTCCATTGTTTTGAACAATTGTTTATTTGTCCCGTCACTTATTCGAAACCTTATTTCTATTCCTGTTTTGGATAATGAAGGTTTTACTTTTGTTTTTGGAAATTCGATTTGCATTATACAAAAGGAACAAAATATGATTTGTAAGGGACAACTTATAAACAACTTATATGAACAAAATCCAAGTGAAATACCCATTAACATTATATCAGCAAAACGAAAAGATATAAGTCTTAACCCCGCACAACTTTGGCACGCTCGACTTGGTCACATTTCCTTGAGAAGGATGAACAAGTTTGTTAGTGAAGGAATGTTCTCCTTGGAGGACGTTAAATCACTTCAAACTTGTGAATCCTGCCTTAAAGGAAAGATGACCAAGACTCCCTTCAAAGGGAAGATGGAACGGGCCGAGGGTCTTTTGGATTTGATCCATTCAGACGTGTGTGGTCCACTAAGCGTTAGTGCTAGGGGTGGTTTTAACTACTTCGTTACCTTTACCGATGATTATTCTAGGTATGGTTTCGTGTACTTAATGAAGTATAAGTCTGAAACTTTTGAAAAGTTCAAAGATTTTAGACACCAAGTAGAAAACCAACTCGGTAGACGTATTAAGAAACTACGATCCGATCGTGGTGGCGAATACTTAAGTACTGAGTTTATAGACTATCTTAAAGAGAATGGGATTCTGTCTCAATGGACTCCTCCTGGAACTCCTCAACTTAATGGAGTTTCCGAACGTCGGAATCGAACACTGTTAGACATGGTTCGATCTATGATGGGGTTCACCGAGCTACCGGCATACCTGTGGGGTCATGCACTCCTAACTGCCGTGTATTTGCTGAATAGGGTTAATACCAAAGCAGTTAACTCCACACCTTATGAACTTTGGCACTCCAAGAAACCCACGTTTAAACATATTAGGATATGGGGTTGTCCCGCTTACGTGAAGCGGCTAGTGGGAGACAAGTTGGATGGAAAATCCGACCTATGCTATTTTGTGGGGTATCCCGAGGATTCCATGGGGTACGAATTCTACTATGTTTCCGAGGCAAAGGTGTTCGTCTCGAGAAATGCCGTGTTCCTTGAGAAGGAATTTCTATCGGATAGAAAGGGCAGTGTAGTTGATCTCGAAGAAGTTCGAGAACCACAATCTGAAGTTCAAGCACAACAATCAGATAATGAACCAATTCAACAAACTACTAACATACCTCCTGAACCGTCGCTGCGTAGATCCGAAAGAGTTCGGAGAGCGCCCGATAGGTTATTCCTCGTTGATGAAGTTGACCAAGGATGTGATCCTAGAACTTTCAACGAAGCTGTATCGGATACAGACAAGGGACATTGGCTAAATGCCATGAAATCCGAAATGGACTCTATGTACTCCAACAAGGTATGGACCTTGGTAGATCCACCCGAGGGAATCGTTCCCATAGGCTGCAAGTGGATCTATAAGAAGAAAATTGGAGTAGATGGAAAGGTATCGACCTACAAGGCTAGATTGGTAGCGAAGGGTTATACTCAAAAGCAAGGAGTTGACTATGAGGAAACCTTCTCTCCAGTTGCTATGCTTAAGTCCATTAGGATTTTGCTGGCCATCTCTGCGTGGTATGACTACGAGATATGGCAAATGGATGTGAAGACCGCTTTCCTTAATGGGGACATTGAGGAAGAAATTTACATGGCGCAGCCGGAAGGCTTCATATCTTCTGGAGATGAGCAAAAGGTTTGCAAACTCCAGCGATCCATTTATGGATTGAAACAAGCATCCCGTAGTTGGAACAAAAGGTTTGACACAACTATCAAAGAGTTTGAATTTGTGAAAAACCCGGAGGAACCTTGTGTCTACAAGAAGGTTAGTGGGAGTGCAGTGACTTTCCTTGTACTTTATGTTGATGACATACTACTCATTGGGAATGATGTAGGGATGTTGCAGTCGACTAAAGTATGGTTATCCACACGTTTCTCGATGAAGGATTTGGGAGAAGCATCCTACGTATTGGGAATACGGATCTATAGAGATAGATCGAGGAGATTGCTTGGCTTGTCCCAATCCATGTACATAGACACCGTTCTCAAACGGTTTAGCATGGAAGAATCCAAGAAGGGATTCTTGCCAATGTCCCATGGGGTTCGTCTCTCGAAATCCATGCGTCCTCAAACGCAAATGGAAATCGAGGAGATGAAAAGGACACCTTATGCATCCGCTATAGGAAGCATAATGTATGGCATGCTATGTACACGACCTGATATTGCGTATGCTGTGAGCGTCACAAGCAGATATCAGTCCGACCCCGGCCCAGCCCATTGGAAGGCTGTGAAGGACATTCTCAAGTACTTGCGAAGAACTCGAGATTTGTTTTTGGTCTATGGGGATACCGAGTTGAAATTAGAAGGCTTCACGGATTCTAGTTTTCAATCGGACGTGGATGACTCGAAGTCAAACTCGGGGTATATATTCAAAGTCAACGGGGGTGCCGTGTGTTGGAAGAGTTCCAAACAAGGCACGACGGCTGATTCCACCACCGAGGCTGAATATATTGCAGCATCAGATGCTTCAAAGGAAGGGTCATGGATTAGGAAATTCATCCAAGAGTTGGGTGTATTTCCGAACGCTAGCGATCCAGTACGGCTGTACTGCGATAACAACGGAGCCGTAGCGCAAGCTAAGGAACCAAGAGCTCATCAGAAGTCGAAGCACGTGTTGAGAAAATACCATGTGATCCGAGAGATCATAGAGAGAGGTGAAGTCAAGCTGGACAGAGTCACCTCGGAGGACAATATTGCAGATCCCTTCACCAAGCCATTGTCAGGATCAGTCCACGAGAAACATCGAGAGTCGATGGGACTTAGATTTATGAGTAGTTGGCTTTAGGTCAAGTGGGAGATTGTTAGAGTAGGTGACCGGCAAGCCAACTTGTGGCTGTGGTCTTTCTCTTTTCTATGTAATAAAACAATAGATTTTCGTTCGTAATAATAAAATATCTTATTTGGCATTCTATATCTGTTATCCCATGCAAGCAGCATAGATATAGTCCTAACGAGTTACTCTATTACTGTGAGTTGATCTAGTAGAATCGTGAGATAACTCAGCAATGTAATGTAACTGTTAAACCTTGTTCCTAGTCGATGGGTTACGCCAATAATGAGGATACCGGCCTTTCCCTTTTGAGACTAGCACTTAGTGTATGTGTACTGCGTCTCATCAGTCCTCGGTGTTGTGACATCGGCATACTTGAGTGGGTGCTCATACTGGATGAGTTCACTGAACTCCCTCGCCCTAGAAATCTATAAGTGGTTCTCATTCATCGAGTAATAGGTTTCTAAGATATAGTTGTACACCATTAGTCCTTAAGACCCAGACATCACCGTGACTTCACTAGAGGACCGATTGTATCGTGACCTGTCCCTGAGTCCCACCGCGGACCGCTCCAAGGGCCAACGTTCGTGCAATCCGAAATCTAGTGTGAAGTCTGTGCATTGTAGTAGGGGATTCGAGCGCTTGAGTAGTCATGGATGTCCTGTGTGTTCTGACGGTTTATAATCCATGGAATCTCTGGCCAGAGTTGATAGTGGGGTGATTAGGGAAATGTGTTTCCCTAAGTCGCACACGAACGGATTTATAATACCTAGAACGTGCGCACGGTTATTGAACTTTATAAGAGGTCTCGGTGAACCAATGCCTCTAGTTTAATCGGGACATGTGCTACGAAGGGATCGTACTGTACGCTAACTATATCATAAGGTTCTTGCAGGCACTTCATTTGTATCTAGGGAATCATGATGCGTAGTTGCTAGACGCCAATCTTGATTCGTTGGGCACTGATTTGATCGGGATTAGGTAAAATGAGTTTTACTCTAATCGGGACTCTTGGGAGGAGTTCGTATAAGAACAATGTGTTGTTCGAATCACAAAGAGTTGTGAGCCCACGGCTAGCATACACCTGAACCATTGAGGGTCACACTTCTCGTGTAATATAGATCCTTGATAACAACAAGCATAGATTAATGTGTTAATCTTTGAACGATTGGATGTCGATATGATTGAATCCAAGATTCGTAATTGTGAATTGCGAATTGGAATAAACGTAGAGAAAGAGAGACATGCGGAATTTAGTGAACTTTCTAAATTGGGAAGCTTCCCGATTTAGCAAGTCCACTGAAGTGGAAGTTTCCAATTTTGGAAATTGGAAATTTCGAAGAGGCACTCGTATCGACGAGGACTTTGAGCTCGTCACAAATATAATTTTGTTATAATTTTGTGGACGATCGTTTATTAGAAACGAGGTCGACAAGGGGATGGGCTTAATGCATCAGTGGGTCAAGCCCAATGACTTAAGCCCGCTAGGGTTGAAAACCCTAGGTATAAATAGACCTCAAAAGGAGTTTTGAGATCAGATTTTTCAGCAACAAAACCCTAGCCGCTCAGCCCCTCCTCTCGGCCGTTGCATCTCCGCCGCGCCACCGCCGATCTTCGCCGGAAACCGCCGGTTTTCTCCCTTTTATTCCTTCGTTTATTCTTGTTGTTTATCTAACTCGTTTACATCTAGTGCTGTAGTTCGAGTGGGTCAAATTATTCGAGGTGAAACCTAATTGGAGAGGAGCTGCTGCCCCGACGGAGTCACCGCGCCGCCGTTGCACCGCCGCACGCGCCGCTGCACCGCCCACGCGCCGCCGCCGCTGACTTCCACGCGCCGCCGTCGCCTCACCTTCGGACCAGCTGCCGTTTGGTGGTGTTTCCGCAGCCCTAGGAGTGGTATAACGCAGCTTGTACGTGTTTGAGTTTGGATTTCGATTCGTCGAAATCTCACGCTACAAGAGGTAATTAAATCGGAACTATCGTAAATTAATTCGAACGTATTTGTATGAATTGAAATTTATGATTATGAGTAATATGTGATTACATGTTTCGATTTCATTAAATGATGAATAAGAATGTTTCGTGATTTTTCGGTTTTATGTATTTTTAATTAAATCGAAAATTACCATATGTATGGCGGAAGCGTTAAGGTACGTTGACTATGTGATTAGTTATGCATGTAATCGAAACTAGTTCGATGAAAAAATTTTAAATTCCGCTGCGTATACATGCACGATCCCCAACACCTAATACATAAGATGCTTCTCCCAAATCCTTCATTGAGAAACGTGTGGACAACCATGCTTTCGTTTGTTGTAACATTCCTATGTCATTCCCAATGAGTAGAATGTCGTCAACGTAAAACACTAAAAATATCACTGCCCTCCCACTAACCTTCTTGTATACACAAGGTTCCTCCGGATTCTTCTCAAAATCAAACTCTTTGATAGTTGAGTCGAACCTAATGTTCCAACTACGGGATGCTTGCTTCAATCCATAAATGGATCGCTGGAGCTTGCAAACCTTTTGCTCACTTCCAGAAGATATGAAGCCTTCCGGCTGCGCCATGTAAATTTCTTCCTCAATATCTCCATTAAGGAAGGCGGTCTTCACATCCATTTGCCATATCTCGTAGTCGTACCACGCAGCTATGGCCAGCAAAATCCTAATGGACTTCAGCATCGCGACTAGCGAAAAGGTTTCCTCATAGTCAACACCTTGCCTTTGAGTGTATCCTTTTGCTACCAATCTAGCTTTATAGGTCGATACCTTTCCATTAACTCCAATTTTCTTCTTATAGATCCACTTGCAGCCTATAGGAACAATTCCTTTGGGTGGATCTACCAAGGTCCATACCTTGTTGGAGTACATGGAGTCCATTTCGGATTTCATGGCAGTTAGCCAATGTCCCATGTCCGCATCCGATACGGCCTCATTGTATGTTCTTGGATCTCGTCCAAGATCAACATGATCTTCATCATTTTCGAGGAGGAATAACCTATCCGGCATTTTCCGAACTCTTTCGGATCTACGTACCGTAGGTTCAGGAGGTATATCAGTGGTTTGTTGTATTGGTTCGATTACTTGTTCTTGCGTTTGAACTTCACTTTGTGGTTCTTGAACTACTTCAAGTTCTATCATGCTGCCCTTTCTATCGGATAGAAACTCCCTTTCCAAAAAGGTGGCATTTCTCGAAACAAACGTCTTTGCTTCTTTGACATAGTAGAACTCGTATCCCATCGAGTCTTCGGGATACCCCACAAAATAGCACAAGTCGGATTTACTATCCAACTTATCTCCCACTAATCGCTTCACATAAGCGGGACAACCCGATATCCTAATATGTTTGTAATTGGGTTTCCGGGAATGCCAAAGTTCATAAGGTGTGGATTTAACTGCTTTGGTGTTAACTCTATTCAGCAAATACGCGGCAGTACGAAGTGCATGACCCCACAAGTATGCCGGTAAGTTTGTGAACCCCATCATTGATCGAACCATATCTAATAAAGTTCGATTCCGACGTTCGGATACTCCATTAAGTTGAGGAGTTCCCGGTGGAGTCCATTGGGACTGTATCCCATTTTCTTTTAGATAGTCAATGAACTCGATGCTCAAGTACTCTCCACCACGATCGGATCGCAGCTTCTTAATACTTCGTCCGAGTTGCTTTTCTACTTCATGTCTAAAATCTTTGAACCTTTCAAATGTTTCAGACTTGTACTTCATCAAGTACACATACCCATACCTAGAATAATCGTCGGTAAAGGTAGCGAAGTAGTTATATCCACCCTTCGCACTAACACTTAGTGGACCACATACGTCTGTATGGATCAAATCCAAAAGACCCTCGGCTCGTTCCATTTTCCCTTTGTAGGGTGACTTGGTCATTTTCCCTTTAAGGCAAGATTCACAAGTTTGTAGTGATTTCACGTCCTCCAAAGAGAACAATCCTTCACTAACAAAATCGTTCATCCTTCTTAAAGAGACATGACCTAATCTAGCGTGCCAAAGTTGTGCGGGGTTTTGATCTATCTCCTTACGTTTTGCTGATATAACATTAATAGGTATTTCACTTGGATTTAGTTCGTACAAGTTGTTTAATAGTCGTCCTTTGCAAATTAAATTCTCATTCTTTTGTATAATGCAAATCGAATTTCCAAAAACAAAAGTAAAACCTTCAATATCTAATACAGGAATAGAAATAAGGTTTCTAATGAGCGACGGAACAAATAAACAATCGTTCAAAACAATAGGAAAACTAGAATCCAAAACATTTAAGTAAATAGTGCCAATGGCTTCAGCGGCAACTCTTGCTCCATTCCCCATCCTTAGGTAGGTCTCACCCGCTCTAAGTCTTCGACTTCTTATCATTAGCTGCAAATCATTGCACAAATGTGAGCCACAGCCCGTATCCAATACCCAAGAAGAAGAGTTGACAGACAAATTTACGTCAATGAAATACGTACCCTTTTCAGAACCTTTCTGCTTCAAGTAAGCCTTGCAGTTGCGGCGCCAATGTCCTTTCTTTCCACAGTGATGGCAAGCATCATCAACTTGTTTGCTAACCTTTGCTTTGGGGCCCCCACTACCTTCACCCACTTCGAACTTGCTGTTTGGGAAGGGAACTCTTTCCTTTCTCTTCTTTTGGAAATAACTCTTCTTTCCAGAAGTAGCAGCAATGAGAACAGACTTCTCTTTCTTAATGGTGGACTCGAAGCTGACCAACATGTTCATTAACTCATCCAAGGGAGGATCTAGTTTGTTCATGTTGAAGTTCACTATGAACGATTCATAGGAACTAGGAAGAGACAACAGGATCAAATCCAACGAGAGCTCGGCCGGGAGGGTGACATCAAGATTCACTAGCTTTTCAAGGAGAGTGATCATTTTGAGACAGTGCTCGTGGACCGAAGTCCCTTCGCGCAGTCTCGCTGTGATCAACTCCTTTGTAGCAGCGTATCTCGATGCCCTAATATTCTCACTATACATGCTATCGAGAAGAGCCTTTATATCGAAAGCATGCAAGTGAGACTCATATTTCCTCGCAAGAGCGGGCTCCATGGCGGCTATCATATAGCACCTAGCATGAGTGTCATCTTTCTTCCAAACTTCATAAGTTTCCTTTTCAGCATCAGTCGCTGTGGCAGGTAAAGTGGCGGGAAGCCTCTCGTTCAAAACGTAGAGACGCCCCTCAACAGTTAGCACAAGCTTAAGACTACGCAACCAATCTAGGTAATTAGGGCCATTGAGTTTATTGTCGAGGATTGACATTATGGGATTCTTAGACATAATTATCTGAGATATATAGAGAAGAGGATTATTAGAGATTCGCGTTAAATGATTGTTACAATTAAATGTTTGGACTTATGTTATTTAATTGTTCTCCCACTAATTTTATCGAGTTCCACTTCCCTCTAGTAGACAAACGAGAAAACTGATTTTTCTTAATGGGCTTTAGGTCCAATAGACAAATATAACCCGTAGTTAATCTAGCCCGATTATATTTGCCCAAAGGTAGATCACAATCAATCATATCCACAATATGACCCTAAATTAATTTTCCTCACACTTGATAATGACCTAAGTTAATCTCGCGAATATCAAAATCGTCATGTGTCAAGTCTAACCTACCAATCAAAGATGCTCATAGAACTCGATTATGCCAAACTAATGCAGTCCCTAGTTAATCTAGCCGACCACGTTAATTCAACATAACCCTTTTCTATGGCTACCTTCATCACTATGTCAATTGAATTACAACTTACTCCACCATAGCACTCCCCGCTAACACGGCTTACTGCACTACAGTGAAGGGCTACACATAATCCAACCGTTGGCAGAAGGAAAGAAATAACTCAACAGATTGGGTTTTTCTTTATAGCTTGGAATGATTCTCAATTAGATTAAGAATGAGGGGTTTTATTAAAAGTTTTATCTCATCAGAAGGTTCGGATTGGTCTATGTGATTCCTACATCTATGTTCTCTAAAGGTATATGGAAACGCATATTGTCCTAAGAGGAACATACGACCTAATTATATAATTAATTACATTAATTAATTATCGGGTTTTTCAAAATAATTGTAGAACCTCAACTAGCATAAATCATTCAAATAATGTTGAGGTACTACTAATTAAGTTGAACTTATAATCAATATTATATATGTGTTCTATAATTGAAATCAATTTAACAATTTAAATCAATTTAAGTAATCTAAAACCTATTTACTAAAATAGATGATTGTCGATCCAATTATCTAATTGGGATTAATTGAAAATAATTTTCCAAAAATTAAAATCAATTTGTTTTAAGTTTAATTTTAGAAATCTGAATTTTTTTTTTTATTTTATTTTTTTTTTATTTTCAGTGAACCGGTTCGGCCCAACCGGTCTGACCGGTTCGGACCGAAGCGGTCCGGTTCTGTCCGGTCCAGCTGACCCAAATCAGTGGGCCGGGTCAGTCGGACTGGGAACCGGTGTGACCGACCCGAATCCACGTGGATTCGGTCCACTAAATCGCACAGAACCATCGAACCGGTCGGTTCGACCGGTTCGATCCGATTAAACAAAAACCGATGTTTTAAAAACAATTTCAGATCCGATTTTCCAATTTTAAACAATTTTAAAGCTGGAAAAATTCTAAACAATATTTCAAAAATATTTTAAACTTACGAAAACTCCCAATTACATAATACAACAATCACTACTTTAATAAATCGAACATGCATAAAATCATAGCATATCATACAACGCAATTAATTACGCAACGAGCTCTGATACCACTGTTGGGTTTCGGCCACGTGTACGCAGCGGAAAACAAAAATTTTATGCGATTTAAACAACTTTAAAACACATAAGCACATGCCCGATGATTTAAATCAATTAATTGCGTACCTTTGCGCTTCCAGCGAAATTAAAAACAACATACATTGCGTACCTTTGCGCTTCCAGCGAAATTAAAACAACATACATGCTTAATTACTTAATCGAAATTAAATCAATTAGCATGCTCGCGTTTAAACCAATTAACATGCTTGCAAAGATTAAAACGATTACATATAATCACATAAAATCATACGATAGCAAACATGAAATCATAGTTTAAACATAAATGAATCGAAACTAGGGTTTCGTGTATTTACCTCTTGAAGCGCGAGGTAGGAGCATTTAGCAAGTCGAGATTGCTACGGAAACCAATCCGTACAATCGGGGCAGCAGCGGTGCAGCGGGAGCAGCAGCAGATCGGCCCACGGCGGCGCGTGAGGTACACGCGCGGTCTTCCGGGGCGGCGCGTGGGGCAGCGTGCAGCTTCGGCTCGTGCGTTGCTCCTCGATTCTTCGATCTACAGTCTTCCTCCTCTCGGATTTCACCTCGTATACTTCGATCTACTAAACACGCGGCACTAGACACGTAATAGTTAGAAAAACGGAAGAAAAAGAGAAGGAAAAACAATACCGAAACAATCGGCCAATGAATGGCCGATTCCGGTGAAGCTCCGGCGACGGCGGCGCGGTGACCGAGGAGAGAGGGCCGAGAGAGAGAGTGTGTGAGCGGCTAGGGTTAGGGTTGTGTTGTGTGTTTTTGTGCAAGACCTATAAATCAAGTATTTATATGTCTTGCATAAAAACCCTAGCGGGCTTAAGTTGGACCGGGCCCAACAGCTTAAGTCCGTTAGTATCTTTACTTGCTCGTTTCTCTTAATTCAATGACCGAAAAATTGCAACGATTACATTTTCGGATTCATTATAACTTCCTCGTCATTACGAGTGCCATCTCTCATTTTCCAACTTTCCAAAAGTGGAAACCCTAGTTCAGTGCACTTTCTAAATTTGGAAACTTCCCGATTTAGAAAGTTCACTAATACGTTCGCCTATTCTTTTTCTTTTCTTATTCTCATTCATAATTCCAAATTACGAATGTTGGACTCAATCATATTGACTTCCAATCATGCAAAGACAAACTATTATATCTCTGACCGTTTATTCAAAGATCTCATGTGCATGAGTAGTGTGACCCTCGATGGTTCAGGTGTAAGCTAGCCGTGGGCCCACAACCCTTTGTGGTCAAAACTCGTCCCCTTCGAGTTACGATTAAGATGAAGCTCGTTTCACCTTAATCACCCAACGAATCAAGATTGGCGTCTAGCAACTACGCGTCATGATTCCCTAGATACAAATGAAGTGCCTTCAAGAACCTTCTGATATAGTTAACGTACAGTACGGTCCCTTCGATACATATGTCCCGATCGAACTAGAGGCATTGGTTCATCGAGACCTCTTTATATGTTCGATGACGGTGCGATCGTTCCAAGTATTATAATCCTTACGTGCATGACTTAGAGAATCGAATTCTCTAATCATCACTTAGTCAGCTCTGGCCAGAGACTTAGAATGATTACAAACTTTCAGAACACACAGGACATCCAAGACTTTTCTAGCGATCGAATCCCCGACTACAATGCACAGACCTCCCACTAGATTTCGGACTGCACGAACACTGGCCCTTGGGATGGTCCTCGGTGGAACTCAGGGACAGGTCACGATACAGCTGGTCCTCTAGTGAAGTCACGGTGATGTCTAGGTCATAAGGACTAATGGTGTACAACTATACCATGGATATCTCTACTCGATTATGGGGAACCACTTAGAGATTTATAGGGTAAGGGAGTTCAGTGAACTCGTCAACTTACGAGCACCCACTTATGCATGCCGATATCACAATACCGTTTACTGATGAGATGCAGTACACATACACTAAGTGCTAGTCTTAATGGGAAAGGCCGATATCCTCATTAGTGGCGTAACCCTTCGACTAGGAACATGTTTAACAGTTATAATACTTAAGTAAATATCTCACGATCCTAATGATCAATTACTGGTACTTGTAATAACTGTAAGGACTATATCTATGCTTGTGACAAAGGGACAAAGATATAGAATGCCAAGGTGTTTTATCATTAATACGAATAAAGGTTCGTTTATTACAATAATAAATACGAAAGACCACAGCCACAGGTTGGCTTGTAGCCAGCTAAAATAGCTTTCTAATGCTTCAGGAACCAGTTGGTTGGGAGTCCGGATGAGAAAGTTATGCTCGACTTCGTGGACACTACCGAAGATGTTGAGGGATCATCTCTTCTAATTTGATTTTATTTTCCTAATTGCAACTCTTTTCTTACTCTTTGATCATTCTTGCTTCATGGACACCTAATTATCAATTTGTACCTATAAGACAGTAAATCCACCAATTAAAACAAAAATATAAATAAATCCATAAAAAAATCCACGTAAACGTAAACGTTGAGTGCTATTTCTACACTCCACTGTATCTTTTGTATTTAGTGTTTTTGCTATTGTTTGGTTATGCGTATTAAAGTCCTAGTGTTGTATTTCTTGTTTTTAAGAACGTTGTTGCGAATGTACTTTTGTGCATATTTTTTTACATGTACGTTTGTGCATGTCCATTTGAGCGAGTGTGTTTGTGCATGTTTGTTGATTTGTATTAATGTCCTAGGATTGTAGTTTGTGTTTTCTTGATCCTTTGTGCGAATGCACTTTTGCGTGAGTACTTTTGTGCATGCTTTTGTACTTTTACATATGTGCGTATATTTTGTAGCGAGTGTTTTGGTGCACGTTTCTTGATGCGCATTCGTGTCCTCGAACTGTAGCACGTATTTTCATGATCGCTTTTGGAATCCAATTTTGACCATGTTCGAGTCCGAATTTGGAAATTTGACATTAGACAGGAATTTTAGCCTGCTAAAATAGCTTTCTAATGCTGCCTGAACCAGTCGATTTGGTGTCCGGATGAGAAAGTTATGCTCGACTTTGTGGACACTACCGAAGATATTGAGGGATCCTCTCTTCTAATTTGATTTTATTTTCCTAATTGCAACTCTTTTCTTACTCTTTGATCATTCTTGCTTCATGGACACCTAATTATCAATTTGTTCCTATAAGATAGTAAATCCACCAATTAAAACAAAAATATAAATTAATCCGTAAAAAAATCCACGTAAACTTAAACGTTGAGTGTTATTTCTACACTCCACTGTATCTTTTGTATTTAGCGTTTTTGATATTGTTTGGTTATGCGTGTTAAAGTCCTAGTGTTGTATTTCTTGTTTGTAAGAACGTTGTTGCGAATGTACTTTTGTACATATTTTTTTTCATGTACGTTTGTGCATGTCCATTTGAGCGAGTGTGTTTGTGCATGTTTGTTGATTTGTATTAATGTCCTAGGATTGTAGTTTGTGTTTTCTTGATCCTTTTTGCGAATGCACTTTTGCGTGAGTACTTTTGTGCATGCTTTGGTACTTTTACATATGTGCGTATATTTTGTAGCGAGTGTTTTGGTGCACGTTTCTTGATGCGCATTCGTGTCCTCGAACTGTAGCACGTATTTTCATGATCGCTTTTGGAATCCAATTTTAACCATGTTCGAACCCGAATTTGGAAATTTGACATTAGACAGGAATTGTAGCCAGCTAAAATAGATTTCTAATGCTTCAGGAACCAGTTGGTTTGGAGTCCGGATGAGAAAGTTATGCTCGACTTCGTGGACACTACCGAAGATGTTGAGGGATCATCTCTTCTAATTTGATTTTATTTTCCTAATTGCAACTCTTTTCTTACTCTTTGATCATTCTTGCTTCATGGACACCTAATTATCAATTTGTACCTATAACATAGTAAATCCACCAATCAAAACAAAAATATAAATTAATCCATAAAAAAATCCACGTAAACGTAAACGTTGAGTGCTATTTCTACACTCCACTGTATCTTTTGTATTTAGTGTTTTTGCTATTGTGTGGTTATGCGTGTTAAAGTCCTAGTGTTGTATTTCTTGTTTTTAAGAACGTTGTTGCGAATGTACTTTTGTGCATATTTTTTTACATGTACGTTTGTGCATGTCCATTTGAGCGAGTGTGTTTGTGCATGTTTGTTGATTTGTATTAATGTCCTAGGATTGTAGTTTGTGTTTTCTTGATCCTTTTTGCGAATGCAGTTTTGCGTGAGTACTTTTGTGCATGCTTTTGTAATTTTACTTATGTGCGTATATTTTGTAGCGAGTGTTTTGATGCACGTTTCTTGATGCGCATTCGTGTCCTCGAACTATAGCACGTATTTTCATGATCGCTTTTGGAATCCAATTTTGACCATGTTCGAGTCTGAATTTGGAAATATGACACTAGACAGGAATTGTAGCAATCTAAAATAGCTTTCTAATGCTGCCGGAACCAGTTGATTTGGAGTCCGGATGAGAAAGTTATGCTCGACTTCGTGGACACTACCGAAGATGTTGAGGGATCCTCTCTTCTAATTTGATTTTATTTTCCTAATTGCAACTCTTTTCTTACTCTTTGAGCACTTTTGCTTCATGGACACCTAGTTATCAATTTGTACCTATAAGATACTAAATCCACCAATTAAAATAGAAATATAAGTTAATCCATAAAAAAATCCACGTAAACGTAAACGTTGAGTGTTATTCTACACTCCACTGTATCTTTTGTATTTAGTGTTTTTGCTATTGTTTGGTTATGCGTGTTAAAGTCCTAGTGTTGTATTTCATGTTTTTAAGAACGTTGTTGCGAATGTACTTTTGTGCATATTTTTTTACATGTACAATTGTGCATGTCCATTTGAGCGAGTGTGTTTGTGCCTGTTTGTTGATTTGTATTAATGTCCAAGGATTGTAGTTTGTGTTTTCTTGATACTTTTTGCGAATGCACTTTTGCGTGAGTACTTTTGTGCACGCTTTTGTACTTTTACATATGTGCATATATTTTGTAGCGAGTGTTTTGGTGCTGGTCTCTTGATGCGCATTCGTGTCCTGGAACTGTAGCACGTATTTTTTGTTGGGTAACAGGCACGTGTACGCAGCGGAAAACAAAAAAATTATGTGAATTAAACGAATTTAAAACACATAAACACATGCCCGATAATTATAACAATTAATTGCGTACCTTTGCGCTTCCAGCGAAATTAAAAACAACATACATTGCGTACCTTTGCGCTTCCAGTGAAATTAAAAGAACAACATGCTTAATTACTTAATCGAAATTAAATCAATTATCATGCTCGCGTTTAAATCAAATAATCATGCTCGCAATAATTAAACCAATTTCATGTAGACACATAAAATCATACAAGTTTCTTATTAAAACGAACATGCATATATTAATTTACACGTAACTGAATCGAATGACAATAGATTCGAAACATTACCTCTTGAAGCGTGAGGTAGGCGCACTAAGCAAAGCTAGATTGCCACGGAAACCAATCCGTGCAATCCGGGGCAACAACGGCGATGAACCGAGCTACGGCGGCGCATGTGATTCACGTGCTGTCCTTGAAGCATCAATCGAACGAAGACTCGAGAAGATGGCCAGCTGCTCTTCCCACTCCTATTGATCCAACTTGTTTGCTGATATGAAATTACAGTCTTGCTCCGACTTCAATATCTCCATGCTTATTTACTGGATGGACAATTCCTTCTGGAATAATGTCTATTTATGAGTCTGGAAGCTTCTGTCAAAATTTCACGTCCATCCGATCACTGGTTGATTAATGGAGAATTTTCTCGCTGGACAGCGCAGAAAATTCGAGAGCAGTTTTTCAGAATTGCCTTCTCGCATCTTCGATTCTTCAATCTTCCTCCTCTTGGATTTCACCTCGTATACTTCGATAAACTAAACACGTGGCACTAGAAACATAATAGTCAGAATAACGGAAGAAAAGAAAGAAGGAAAGGAATACCGAAAGAGATCGGCCAACGGGTGGCCGATTCCGGCGAATTTCCGGCGACGGCGCAGTGGTGGTGGTCGTGGGAGAGGGTGGCTGATCGAGAGAGGCAGCGGCTAGGGTTATGAACGTGTGTTCTCTTAGTTGTTTGTGTGCAAGACCTATAAATCAAGTATTTATATGTCTTGCATAAAACCCTAACGGGCTTAAGTTGGACCGGGCCCAACAGCTTAAGTTCGTTAGTTCTTTTACTTGCTCATCTCTCTCAATTCGATGATCGGAAAACTGTAACGATTACATTTTCGGAATCATTATAATGTCCTCGTCATTACGAGTGCCAACTCTCGATTTTCAACTTTCCAAAAGTGGAAACCCTAATTCAGTGCACTTTCTAAATTTGGAAACTTCCCGATTTAGAAGGTTCACTAATGCGTTCGCCTATTCTTTTCCTTTTCTTATTCTCATTCATAATTCCAAATTACGAATGTTGGACCCAATCATATTGCCTTCCAATCATGCAAAGATAAACATATTTTACCTTTGACCGTTTATTCAAAGATCTCATGTGCACGAGCAGTGTGACCCTCGATGGTTCAGGTGTAAGCTAACCGTGGGCCCACAACCCTTTGTGGTCAAAACTCGTCCCCTTTGAGTTACGATTAAGATGAAACTCGTTTCACCTTAATCACCCAACGAATCAAGATTGGCATCTAGCAACTACGCGTCATGATTCCCTAGATACAAATGAAGTGCCTGCAAGAACCTTCAGATATAGTTAACGTACAGTACGGTCCCTTCGATTCATATGTCCCGATTGAACTAGAGGCATTGGTTCATCGAGACCTCTTTATATGTTCAATGACGGTGCGATCGTTCTAAGTATTGTAATCGTCACGTGCATGACTTAGAGAATCGAATCCTCTAATCATCACTTAGTCAGCTCTGGCCAGAGACTGAGAATGATTACAAACTATCAGAACACACAGGACATCCAAGACTATTCTAGCGATCGAATCCCCGAGACTACAATGCACAGACCTCCCACTAGATTTCGGACTGCACGAACACTGGCCCTTGGGATGGTCCTCGGTGGAACTCAGAGACAGGTCACGATACAGCTGGTCCTCTAGTGAAGTCACGGTGATGTCTAGGTCATAAGGACTAATGGTGTACAACTATACCATAGATATATCTACTCGATTATTGGGAACCACTTAGAGATTTCTAGGGTGAGGGAGTTCAGTGAACTCGTCAACTTACGAGCACCCACTTATGCATGCCGATATCACAATACCGTTTACTGATGAGATGAAGTACACATACACTAAGTGCTAGTCTTCTAATGGGAAAGGCCGATATCCTCATTTGTGGCGTAACCCTTCGACTAGGAACACGTTTAACAGTTATAATACTTAAGTAAATGTCTCACGATCCTAACGATCAATTACTAGTACTTGTAATAACCGTAAGGACTATATCTATGCTTGTGACAAAGGGACAAAGATATAGAATGCCAAGATGTTTTATCATTAATACGAATAAAGGTTCGTTTATTACCATAATAAATACGAAAGACCACAGCCACAAGTTGGCTTGTTGGTCACCTACTCTAACAATCTCCCACTTGACCTAAAGCCAACTACCCATGAATCGCAATCCCATCTACTCTCGATGTTTCTCATGGACCGATCTCGGTAAAGGCTTCGTAAAGGGGTCAGCAACGTTCTCTTCCGAGGTGACTCATTCTACTTTAACTTCACCTCTATCAATGATCTCTCGGATCACATGATACTTTCTCAGAATATGCTTCGACTTCTGATGAGATCTCGGCTCCCTAGCTTGCGCCAAGGCTCCGGTGTTATCACAGTACAACGGTACTGGATCACTAGCACAAGGAACGACACCCAACTCTTGGATGAACTTCCTTATCCAAGTCCCATCTTTTGCAGTTTCGAACGCTGCAATGTATTCCGCTTCAGTAGTGGAATCGGCCGTCGTGCTTTGCTTGGAACTCTTCCAACACACGGCACCACCGTTAAGCGTGAATATAAATCCAGAGTTCGACTTTGAGTCGTCCACATCCGATTGAAAACTAAAGTCGGTAAAACCCTCTAATTTCAATTCGGCACCCCCATAAACCAAAAATATATCCTTATTCCTTCGTAAGTACTTGAGGATATCTTTCACGGCTTTCCAGTGAGCCGGGCCGGGGTTAGACTGATATCTGCTTGTGACACTCACAGCATACGCAATATCGGGTCTCGTACATAGCATGCCATACATGATGCTTCATATTGCAGAAGCATAAGACGTCCATTTCATCTCCTCGATTTCACTAGGTGTTTGCGGACACATAGATTTCGAGAGACGAACGCCATGGGACATTGGCAAGAGTCCCATGTCCACATCCGATACGGCCTCATTGTATGTTCTTGGATCTTGTCCAAGATCAACATGATCTTCATCATTCTCGAGGAGGAATAACCTATCCGGCATTTTCCGAACTCTTTCGGATCTACGTACCGTAGGTTCAGGAGGTATATTAGTGGATTGTTGTATTGGTTCGATTACTTGTTCTTGCGCTTGAACTTCACTTTGTGGTTCTTGAACTACTTCAAGTTCTATCATGCTGCTTTTTCTATCGGATAGAAACTCCCTTTCCAAAAAGGTGGCATTTCTTGAAACAAACGTCTTTGCTTCCTTGACATAATAGAATTCGTATCCCATTGAATCTTCGGGATACCCCACAAAATAGCACAAGTCGGATTTACTATCCAACTTATCTCCCACTAATCACTTCACATAAGCGGGAAAACCCCATATCCTAATATGTTTGTAGTTGGGTTTCCGGGAATGCCAAAGTTCTTTATCATTAATATCTCACTACGTTTTGCTGAATTTCGCCTTAGGGGCCCCCACTACCTTCACCCACTTCGAACTTGCTGTTTGGAAAGGTAACTCTTTCCTTTCTCTTCTTTTGGGGAGAACTATTCTTTCCAGAAGTAACAGCAATGAGAACATACTTCTCTTTCTTAATGGTGGACTCGAAACTGACCAACATGTTCATTAACTAATCCAAGGGAGGATCTAGTTTGTTCATGTTGAAGTTCACTATGAACAATTCATAGGAACTAGGAAGAGACAACAGGATCAAATCCAACGAGAGCTCGGCCGGGAGGGTGACATCGAGATGCACTAGCTTTTCAAGGAGAGTGATCATTTTGAGACAGTGCTCGTGGACCGAAGTCCCTTCGCGCAGTCTCACTGTGATCAACTCCTTTGTTGCAGCGTACCTCGATGCCCTAATATTCTCACTATACATGCTATCAAGATGAGCCTTTATATCGAAAGCATGCATGTGAGACTCATATTTTTCCTCGCAAGCGCGGGCTCCATGGCGGCTATCATATAGCACCTAGCATGTGTGTCATCTTTCTTCCACGCTTCATAAGTTTCCTTTTCAGCATCAGTCGCTGTGGCAGGTATAGTGGCGGGAACTCTCTCGTTCAAAACATAGAGACGCCCCTCAACGGTTAGCACAAGCTTAAGACTACGCAACCAATCTAGGTAATTAGGGCCATTGAGTTTATTGTCGAGGATTGACATTATGGGATTCTTAGACATGATTATCTGAGAAGTATAGGGAAGAGGATTATTAGAGATTCGCGTTAAATGATTGTTACAATTAAATGTTTGGCCTTATGTTATTTAATTGTTCTCCCACTAATTTTATCGAGTTCCACTTCCCTCTAGTAGACAAACGAGAAAACTGATTTTTCTTAATGGGCTTTAGGTCCAATAGACAAATATAACCCGTAGTTAATCTAGCCCGATTATATTTGCCCAAAGGTAGATCACAATCAATCATATCCACAATATGACCCTAAATTAATTTTCCTCACACTTGATAATGACCTAAGTTAATCTCGCAAATATCAAAATCGTCGTGTGTCAAGTCTAACCTACCAATCAAAGATGCTCATAGAACTTGATTATGCCAAACTAATGCAGTCCCTAGTTAATCTAGCCGACCACGTTAATCCAACATAACCCTTTTCTATGGCTACCTTCATCGCTATGTCAATTGAATTACAGCTTACTCTACCATAGCACTCCCCGCTAACACGGCTTAATGCACTACAGTAAAGGGCTACACATAATCCAACCGTTGGCAGAAGGAAAGAAATAACTCAACAGATTGGGTTTTTCTTTATAGGTTGAAATGATTCTTAATTAAATTAAGAATGAGGATTTTTATTAAAAGGTTTTATCTCATCAGAAGGTTCGGATTGGTCTATGTGATTCCTACATCTATGTTCTCTAAAGGTATATGGAAACGCATATTGTCCTAAGAGGAACATACGACCTAACTACATAATTAATTACATTAATTCATTATCGGGTTTTTCAAAATAATTATAGAACATCAACTAGCATAAATCATTCAAATAATGTTGAGGTACTACTAATTAAGTTGAACTATAATCAATATTATATATGTGTTCTATTAATTGAAATCAATTTAACAATTTAAATTAATTAATTAATCTAACACCTATTTACTAAAATAGATGATTGTCGATCCAATTATCTAATTGGGATTAATTGAAAATAATTTTCCAAAAACTAAAATCATTTTTTTTAAGTTTAATTTTAGAAATCTGAAATTTTTTTTTTTTTTTTTTTTATATTTTCAGTGAACCGGTTCGGCCCAACCGGCCTGACTGGTTCGGACCGAAGCGGTCCGGTTCTTCCCGGTCCAGCTGACACAAATCAGTGGGCCGGGTCAGTCGGGCCGAGAACCGGTCTGACCGACCCGAATCCACGTGGATTCGGTCAACTAGATCGCAGACAACCATCGAACCGGCCGGTTCGACCGGTTCGATCCGAACAATTAAAAATCGACCTTTAAAAAATAATTTCAGATCCGATTTTCCAATTTTAAACAAATTTAAAACTGGAAAAATTCTAAACAATATTTCAAAAATATTTTAAACTTACGAAAACTCCCAATTACATAATACAACAATCACTACTTTAATAAATCGAATCATGCATAAATTCATAGCATATTAAAACGAACGCAATTAATTGCGCAACGAGTTGTGATACCACTGTTGGGTATCGGGCACGTGTACGCAGCAGAAAACAAAAATTTGATGCGATTTAAACGACTTTAAAGCACATAAGCACATGCCCGATAAATTAAATAATTAATTGCGTACCTTTGCGCTTCCAGCGAAATTAAAAACAACATACATTGCGTACCTTTGCGCTTCCAGCGAAATTAAAAAAACAACATGCTTAATTACTTAATCGAAATTAAATCAATTATCATGCCCGCAATAATAAAACCAATTCCATGTAGACACATAAAATCATACAAGTTTCTTATTAAAACGAACATGCATATATTAATTTACACGTAACCGAATCGAATGACAATAGATTCGAAACATTACCTCTTGAAGCGTGAGGTAGGCGCACTAAGCAAAGCTAGATTGCCACGGAAACCAATCCGTGCAATCCGGGGCAACAACGGCGATGAACCGAGCTACGGCGGCGCATGTGATTCACGTGCTGTCCTTGAAGCATCAATCGAACGAAGACTCGAGAAGATGGCCAGCTGCTCTTCCCACTCCTATTGATCCAACCTGTTTGCTGATATGAAATTACAGTCTTGCTCCGACTTCAATATCTCCATTCTTATTTTCTGGATGGACAATTTCTTCTGGAATATTGTCGACTTATTAGTCTGTAAGCCACTGTCAAAATTTCACGTTCATCCGATCAACGGTTGATTTATGGCGAATTTTCTCGCTGGACAGCGCAGAAAATTCGAAAGCAGTTTTTCAGAATTGCCTTCTCGCATCTTCGATTCTTCAATCTTCCTCCTCTTGGATTTCACCTCGTATACTTCGATCAACTTAACACGTGGCACTAGACACGTAATAGTCAGAATAACGGAAGAAAAGAAAGAAGGAAAGGAATACCGAAAGAGATCGGCCAACGGGTGGCCGATTCCGGCGAATTTCCGGCGACGGCGCAGTGGTGGTGGCCGTGGGAGAGGGTGGCTGATCGAGAGAGGCAGCGGCTAGGGTATGAACGTGTGTTCTCTTAGTTGTGTGTGTGCAAGACCTATAAATCAAGTATTTATATGTCTTGCATAAAACCCTAACGGGCTTAAGTTGGACCGGGCCCAACAGCTTAAGTTCGTTAGTTCTTTTACTTGCTCATCTCTCTCAATTCGATGATCGGAAAACTGTAACGATTACATTTTCGGAATCATTATAATGTCCTCGTCATTACGAGTGCCAACTCTCGATTTTCAACATTCCAAAAGTGGAAACCCTAATTCAGTGCACTTTCTAAATTCTGAAACTTCCCGATTTAGAAGGTTCACTAATACGTTCGCCTATTCTTTTCCTTTTCTTATTCTCATTCATAATTCCAAATTACGAATGTTGGACCCAATCATATTGACTTCCAATCATGCAAAGATAAACATATTTTACCTTTGACCGTTTATTCAAAGATCTCATGTGCACGAGCAGTGTGACCCTCGATGGTTCAGGTGTAAGCTAGCCGTGGGCCCACAACCCTTTGTGGTCAAAAATCGTCCCTTTAGAGTTACGATTAAGATGAAACTCATTTCACCTTAATCACCCAACGAATCAAGATTGGCGTCTAGCAACTACGCGTCATGATTCCCTAGATACAAATGAAGTGCCTGCAAGAACCTTCGGATATAGTTAACGTACAGTACGGTCCCTTCGATTCATATGTCCCGATTGAACTAGAGGCATTGGTTCATCGAGACCTCTTTATATGTTCAATGACGGTGCGATCGTTCTAAGTATTGTAATCGTCACGTGCATGACTTAGAGAATCGAATCCTCTAATCATCACTTAGTCAGCTCTGGCCAGAGACTTAGAATGATTACAAACTATCAGAACACACGGGACATCCAAGACTATTCTAGCGATCGAATCCCCGACTACAATGCACAGACCTCCCACTAGATTTCGGACTGCACGAACACTGGGAACCACTTAGAGATTTCTACTTAGAGATTTCTAGGGTGAGGGAGTTCAGTGAACTCGTCAACTTACGAGCACCCACTTATGCATGCCGATATCACAATACCGTTTACTGATGAGATGAAGTACACATACACTAAGTGCTAGTCTTCTAATGGGAAAGGCCGATATCCTCATTCGTGGCGTAATCCTTCGACTAGGAACACGTTTAACAGTTATAATACTTAAGTAAATGTCTCACGATCCTAACGATCAATTACTAGTACATGTAATAACTGTAAGGACTATATCTATGCTTGTGACAAAGGGACAAAGATATAGAATGCCAAGATGTTTTATCATTAATACGAATAAAGGTTCGTTTATTACCATTATAAATACGAAAGACCACAGCCACAAGTTGGCTTGTTGGTCACCTACTCTAACATTTTCATGATCGCTTTTGGAATCCAATTTTGACCATGATCGAGTCCGAATTTGGAAATTTGACATTACACAGGAAATGTAGCCAGCTAAAATAGCTTTCTAATGCCGCCGGAACCAGTTGATTTGGAGTCCGGATGAGAAAGTTATGGCTGACTTCGTGGACACTACCGAAGATGTTGAGGGATCCTCTCTTCTAATTTGATTTTATTTTCCTAATTGCAACTCTTTTCTTACTCTTTGATCATTTTTGCTTCATGGACACCTAATTATCAATTTGTACCTATAAGATACTAAATCCACCAATTAAAACAAAAATATAAATTAATCCATAAAAAAATCCACGTAAACGTAAATGTTGTGTGTTATTTCGACACTCCACTATATATTTTGTATTTAGTGTTTTTGCTATTGTTTGGTTATGCGTATTAAAGTCCTAGTGTTGTATTTCGTGTTTTTAAGAACGTTGTTGCTAATGTACTTTTGCGCAAATTTTCTTACATGTACATTTGTGCATGTCCATTTGAGCGAGTGTGTTGGTGCATGTTCATTGATTTGTATTTATGTCCTAGGATTGTAGTTTGTGTTTTCGTGATCCTTTTTGCGAATGCACTTTTGCGTGAGTACTTTTGTGCATGCTTTTGTACTTTTACATATGTGCGTATATTTGTAGCGAGTGTTTTGGTGCACGTTTCTTGATGCGCATTCGTGTCCTCGAACTGTAGCACGTATTTTCATGATCGCTTTTTGAATCCAATTTGGACCATGTTCGAGTCCGAATTTGGAAGTTTGACATTAGACAGGAATTGAAGCCAGCTAAAATAGGTTTCTAATGCTGCCGGAACCAGATGATTTGGAGTGCGGATGAGAAAGTTATGCTCGACTTCGTGGACACTACCGAAGATGTTGAGGGATCCTCTCTTCTAATTTGATTTTATTTTCCTAATTGCAACTCTTTTCTTACTCTTTGATCATTTTTGCTTCATGGACACCTAATTATCAATTTGTACCTATAAGATTAAATCCAGCAATTAAAACAAAAATATAAATTGATGCATAAAAAAATCCACGTAAACGTAAACGTTGAATGTTATTTCTACACTCCACTATATCTTTTGTATTTAGTGTTTTTGCTATTGTTTTGTTATGCGTGTTAAAGTCCTTGTGTTGTATTTCGTCTTTTTAAGAACGTTGTTGTGAATGTACTTTTGCGCATATTTTTTAACATGTACGTTTGTGCATGTCCATTTGAGGGAGTGTGTTTGTGCATGTTTGTTGATTTGTATTAATGTCCTAGGATTGTAGTTATTGTTTTCTTGATCCTTTTTGCGAATGCACTTTTGCGTGAGTACTTTTGTGCCTGCTTTTGTACTTTTACATATGTGCGTATATTTTGTAGCGAGGGTTTTGGTGCACGTTTCTTGATGCGCATTCGTGTCCTCGAACTGTAGCACGTATTTTCATGATCGCTATTGGAATCCAATTTTGACCATGTTCGAGTCCGAATTTGGAAATTTTACATTAGACAGGAATTGTAGCCAGCTAAAATAGCTTTCTAATGCCGCCAGAAACAGTTGATTTGGAGTCCGGATGCGAAATTTATGGCCGACTTCGTGGACACTACCGAAGATGTTGAGGGATCCTCTCTTCTAATTTGATTTTATTTTCCTAATTGCAACTCTTTTCTTACTCTTTGGTCATTTTTGCTTCATGGACACCTAATTAATATTTTGTACCTATAAGATAGTAAATCCACCAATTAAAACAAAAATATAAATTAATCCATAAAAAAATCCACGTAAACGTAAACGTTGAATGTTATTTCTACACTCCACTGTATCTTTTGTATTTAGTGTTTTTGCTATTGTTAAGCGTGTTAAAGTCCTAGTTTTGTATTTCGTGTTTTTAAGAACGTTGTGGCGAATGTACTTTTGTGCATATTTTTTTACATGTACGTTTGTGCATGTCCATTTGAGCGAGTATGTTTGTGCATGTTTGTTGAT
Organism: Erythranthe guttata; assembly: GCF_000504015.1. Next base: position 146,774 of record NW_012193041.1, on the reverse strand, counting down.
TTGTATTAATGTCCTAGGATTGTAGTTTGTGTTAAAAAGATCCTTTTTGCGAATGCACTTTTGCGTGAGTATTTTTGTGCATGCTTTTGTAATTTTACATATGTGCGTATACTTTGTAGCGAGTGTTTTGGTGCACGTTTCTTGATGCGCATTCGTGTCCTCGAACTGTAGCACGTATTTTCATGATCGCTTTTGGAATCCAATTTTGACCATGTTCGAGTCCGAATTTGGAAATTTGACATTAGACAGGAATTGTAGCTAGCTAAAATAGCTTTCTAATGCTGCCAGAACTAGTTGATTTAGAGTCCGGATGAGAAATTTATGCTCGACTTCGTGGCCCCTACACGAAGATCTTGAGGGATCATCTCTTCTGATTTGATTTTATTTTCCTAATTGCAACTATTTTCTTACTCTTTGAGCATTTTTGCTTCATGGACACCTAATTATCAATTTGTACCTATAAGATACTAAATCCACAAATTAAAACAAAAATATAAATTATTCCATAAAAAAATCAACGTGAACGTAAACGTTGATTGTTATTTCTACACTCCACTGCATGTTTTGTATTTTGTGTTTTTGCTATTGTTTGGTTATGCGTATTAAAGTCCTATTGTTGTATTTCGTGTTTTTAAGAACATTGTTGCGAATGTACTTTTGCGCATATTTTTTTACATGTACGTTTGTGCATGTCCACTTAAGCGAGTGTGTTTGTGCATGTTTGTTGATTTGTATTAATGTCCTTGGATTGTAGTTTGTGTTTTCGTGATCCTTTTTGCGAATGCACTTTTGCGTGAGTACTTTTGTGCATGCTTTTGTACATTTATTCATGTGCGTATATTTTGTAGCGAGAGTTTTTGTGCACGTTTCTTCATGCGCATTCGTGTCCTCGAACTATAGCACGTATTTTCATGATCGCTTTTGGAATCCAATTTTGACCATGTTCGAGTCCGAATTTGGAAATATGACATTAGACAGGAATTGTAGCCAGCTAAAATAGCTTTCTAATGCCGCCGGAACCAGTTGATTTGGAGTCTGGATGAGAAACTTATGCTCGACTTCGTGGACACTACCGAAGATGTTGAGGGATCCTCTCTTCTAATTTGATTTTATTTCCTAATAGCAACTCTTTTCTTACTCTTTGATCAATTTTGCTTCATGGAAACCTAATTATCAATTTGTACCTATAAGATAGTCAATCCACCAATTAAAACCAAAATATAAATTAATCGATAAAAAAATCCACGTAAACGTAAACGTTGAATGTTATTTCTACACTCCACTGTATCTTTTATATTTAGTGTTATTGCTATTGTTTGGTTATGCCTGTTAAAGTCCTAGTGTTGTATTTCGTGTTTTTAAGAACGTTGTTGCGAATGTACTTTTGCGCATATTTTTTTACATGTACGTTTGTGCATGTCCATTTGAGCGAGTGTGTTTGTGCATGTTTGTTGATTTGTATTAATGTCCTACGATTGTAGTTTGTGTTTTCGTAATCCTTTTTGCGAATGCACTTTTGCGTGAGTACTTTCGTGCATGCTTTTGTACTTTTACTCATGTGTGTATATTTTGAAGCGAGAGTTTTTGTGCACGTTTCTTCATGCGCATTCGTGTCCTCGAACTATAGCCCGCATTTTCATGATCGCTTTTGGAATCCAATTTTGACCATGTTCGAGTCCGAATTTGGAAATATGACATTAGACAGGAATTGTAGCCAGCTAAAATAGCTTTCTAATGCCGCCGGAACCAGTTGATTTGGAGTCTGGATGAGAAACTTCTGCTCGACTTCGTGGACACTACCGAAGATGTTGAGGGATCCTCTCTTCTAATTTGATTTTATTTCCTAATAGCAACTCTTTTCTTACTCTTTGATCAATTTTGCTTCATGGAAACCTAATTATCAATTTGTACCTATAAGATAGTCAATCCACCAATTAAAACAAAAATATAAATTAATCCATAAAAAAATCCACGTAAACGTAAACGTTGAATGTTATTTCTACACTCCACTGTATCTTTTGTATTTAGTGTTTTTGCTATTGTTTGGTTATGCGTGTTAAAGTCCTAGTGTTGTATTTCGTGTTTTTAAGAACGTTGTTGCGAATGTACTTTTGTGCATATTTTTTTACATGTACGTTTGTGCATGTCCATTTGAGCGAGTGTGTTTGTGCATGTTTGTTGATTTGTATTAATGTCCTAGGATTGTAGTTTGTGTTTTCGTAATCCTTTTTGCGATTGCACTTTTGCGTGAGTACTTTCGTGCATGCTTTTGTACTTTTACTCATGTGCGTATATTTTGAAGCGAGAGTTTTTGTGCACGTTTCTTCATGCGCATTCGTGTCCTCGAACTATAGCCCGCATTTTCATGATCGCTTTTGGAATCCAATTTTGACCATGTTCGAGTCCGAATTTGGAAATATGACATTAGAAAAGAATTGTAGCCAGCTAAATAGCTTTCTAATGCCGCCAGAACCAGTTGATTTGGAGTCTGGATGAGAAACTTATGCTCGACTTCGTGGACACTACCGAAGATGTAGAGGGATCCTCTCTTCTAATCTAGATTTTATTTCCTAATAGCAACTCTTTTCTTACTCTTTGATCATTTTTGCTTCATGGACACCTAATTATGAATTTGTACCTATAAGATACTAAATCCACCAATTAGAACAAAAATATAAATTAATCCATAAAAAAATCCACGTAAACGTAAATGTTGAGTGTTATTTCTACACTTTACTGCATGTTTTGTATTTAGTGCTTTTGCTATTGTTTGGTTATGCGTCTTAAAGTCCTAGTGTTCAATTTCGTGTTTTTAAGAATGTTGTTGCGAATGTACTCTTGCGCATATTTTTTTACATGTACGTTTGTGCATGACCATTTGAGCGAGTGTGTTTGTGCATGTTTGTTGATTTGTATTAATGTCCTAGGATTGTAGTTTGTGTTTTCTTGGTCCTTTTTGCGAATGCACTTTTGCGTGAGTACTTTTGTGCATGATTTTGTACTTTTACTCATGTGCGTATATTTTGTAGCGAGAGTTTTTGTGCACATTTCTTCATGCGCATTCGTGTCCTCGAACTATAGCACGTATTTTCATGATCGCTTTTGGAATCCAATTTTGACCATGTTCGAGTCCAAATTGGGAAATATGACATTAGAAAAGAATTGTAGCCAGCTAAAATAGCTTTCTAATGCCGCCGGAACCAGTTGATTTAGAGTCCGGATGAGAAACTTATGCCCGACTTCGTGGACACTACCGAAGATGTTGAGGGATCCTCTCTTCTAATTCGATTTTCTTTCCTAATAGCAACTCTTTTCTTACTCTTTGATCCATTTTGCTTCATGGACACCTAATTATCAATTTGTACCTATAAGATAGTAAATCCACCAATTAAAACAAAACTATAAATTAATCCATAAAAAAATCCACGTAAACGTAAACTTTGAATGTTATTTCTACACTCCACTGTATCTTTTGTATTTAGTGTTTTTGCTATTGTTTGGTTATGCGTGTTAAAGTGCTAGTGTTGTATTTCGTGTTTTTAAGAACGTTGTTGCGAATGTACTTTTGTGCATATTTTTTTACATGTACGTTTGTGCATATCCATTTGAGCGAGTGTGTTTGTGCATGTTTGTTGATTTGTATTAATGCCTTGGGATTGTAGTTTGTGTTTTCTTGATCCTTTTTGCGAATGCACTTTTGCATGAGTACTTTTGTGCATGCTTTTGTATTTTTTCTTATGTGTGTATCTTTTGTTGCGAGTGTTTTTGTGCACATTTTTTGATGCGCATTCGTGTCCTCGTACTGTAGCACGTATTTTCATGATCGCTTTTGGAATCCAATTTTGACTCTGTTCGAGTCTGAATTTGGAAATATGACATTAGACAGGAATTGTAGCCAGCTAAAATAGCGTTCTTATGCTGCCGGAACTAGTTGATTTGGAGTCCGGATGAGAAATTTATGCTGGACTTCGTGGACAGTACCAAAGATGTGAGGGATCATCTCTTCTAATTTGATTTT